>CM067501.1:35408243-35480743 GCA_034509495.1 Acestrorhynchus altus
AATTACACACCAATCAGCCACAATATTAACACCTTCCTTGCTTCTACATTCATTGTCCATTTAATCAGACCCACTTACCATACATGAGCACTTTACAGTTCTCCAATTACAGACTGCAATTCATGTGTTTAGCTGCATACTTTGTTAGTTTCATTTCACCCTGTTGTTGAAAGCTCCGACCCTGCAGGACCACCAGAGGTATTACAGTATTTGGGTGGTGGTTCAGCACTGCAGTAACACTGCCTTGGTGGTGGTGTTATTTTTATGTTGCGCTGGTATGAGTAGATCAGACGCTCATCTGTTTCTGCAGTTTGTCTTGGTCATCCTCTAGTCCTTCATCAGTGCTCACAGGATGCTGCCCACTGGATGCTGTTGGCTGGATATTTCTGGTTGGTGAACTGTTCTCAGTTCAGCAGTGACACTCCAGGAGCACTGCTGTGTCTGATTCACTTTTAGCAGCGCAACAGACGCTGACACACCACCACCATGTCAGTGTCACTGCACTGCTCAGAATGACCAGCCTCCCAAATAATACCTGCTCTGTGGTGGTCCAGTGGGGTCCTGACCATTGGAGAACAGGGTGAAATGATGGACTATAGTCTGTAATCATATTTTTGTTTAAAATTCTTTCCCCTCAATATTCCTTTTCCTCTCCTGGTGCACACACACTTGAATGCAAGACACACATAAACACATACATGTACTTAGCATGGAAGAAAAAACGCACACGCACAAAAAGCTCTGACTGAGAGTGGGGTCAAAAGGACTAAAGCAATAGGGGGAGGGGGCTGTATTCAAGACAGCGGCAGTCACATCAGCTGTGGGTAAAATGGGTTTTGCATTCTGCATTCTGCCCAGCCTCTCCATTTCAGCACGCAGACACATACACACAGCATACATCAACACTGTCTCAACAAACAAAAGACACAGCCACCAGTTCACACACACACACACATACACACACACACACACACACACACACACACACACACACACACACACACACACACACACACACACACACACACACACTGACTCTAATGAAAAGGTTTAATGACAGAAAGGCTACTTTCAGTTTAGGTAAGCAGCACACTGCACCTGCTCACTGATCCTTCTCAGCTGCTATTTTTGAATGCATGCACATACGCCAGCAGAGCAGGTTTTATCTTATGTGGAGCAGGTCTTGTAGTCTGGGCTGGAATTGTTGAGGAGGGACTGAGAGTGGGCAGTTTTTTTGGGGAAACAGGTGCGCTTTGGCTCCTTTGGGAAATAGCCGTGCATCACTTTGCTGAGCAGACCGGTTAGCTAGCATCACCAAAAACCTTGCCATGCAGAAAGAGAAAAGAGCAGCATGTGTGGGAGGCCCTGTGCAAAGTATAGAACATGAATGTGAACAGCGCTCATCCCCGGCATATGCTGAGCTGGAGACAGATGAGAGTGCACCCATGAACTGAGCTTTCAGAGGCAAAGATGCCGTGTAGGAGGAGAGGCTTTGGCAGACAGTCCCTTCTCAGCATAGCAAAGCAGTTTGTGGACCTGCTCCTACTTTTAGGCTGATCCCTGGAGGTCCATTTTAATTTTTTTGCATGGATCACAGTTTACTCTCTTTCACTTTGCAGGATTTTTTTTCTTCTTATAATTATTATTCTATGGCCAAAGATCTCAACAAATCTGCATTAAATTATGGAATTTTGACATCAACTATGGATTTTTGGTCTAAAAAATGTGTCATTACATTTCTGTCACAGGTTTCTAACAGCTCTGCAGTTCTATGTTTCTGAAATAGAACCTCCAATGGTGACACAAATATAGAACCAGTAGTTGTAGGTGTTGTGCTTTTTGAGCTGATCCATCTTACAATTTTCATAAAATTATGGACTTAAAAACATTATATCCATATGGATATTTTCCTCCCATTAGGAATGAATAGCAGAATGTCCAGATATCAAAACAAGCCGTGTTCCACACATCAGCTGAGAGAACCCCATTCTCTCCATTGCTCTCCAGTGGTGTCCGTATATAGGACAGAATGTATATGAGTGTCTATATACAGTCTATGATGTAACTAACAACACCTTAGCACCCAATATCTACACCATAGCAACACCTTAGCTACCAATCTGTTAGTATAGCAACCACCTTGCAATGCATTAGCAGCACATTACCATAACAAACATGGAGCCTCTCCCTAGCAACTGACTAGTAACACCTTAGTTACTACCTAGTAACACTTTTGCAACTTTATTAGTTAGTTTTGGTAGCAGCAAGATGGTGTAGTATTTTTAACATTAACCTCAATAAAATATAACAGAACTGATTGTTTAAACTGAAAAACTACTGAATTACACTTGACTGCACAATCACACAACACCAGAAACACAAAACATCAAAAATGTAATGATGTGTGGAAAAATATCTGGACATATAGTGTATGAATGTTCAGTACCCTTATATATCTCATTATGCCTTGGTCCTACAAATAATACCTTGAGATTATCCAGTGCTACAGTCAGAACCCATCAAAGACCTTTATTTTTCAGATTATGGTTGGAGGTAAACCCTGTAAAGTAGCAGATCTCTGTCACCACGACTGAGTGCCTCGGAGGCTTTCAACAAAATTCCTGTTTGTTTTAATGAGCTACGAGCAGGAAACACTTAATGTCGAATTTGACCATGCCATCACTGGTGATAACCATTACTTAGCAGCAGCAGGAGCAGCAGCAGCTAGTGAGTGTAAGCATGGCAAACAATGCAGCACCTTGAGGAGTCTGCATAATTTAAATCCCATTTTCTAGCTGCATGCATCTGTGGATTGTGTGCCACTATCAGTTAATACTGATGAGAAGGAACTAGGTTTTCCTCTCAAAACACCTTATACCTCACAATAACTATCTTTCAAGCGTGGCGCGCACACACACACACACACACACACACACACACACACACACACACACACACACACACACACACACACACACACACACACACAAACCACCAGCATAAACAGAGGACTATCAGAAATAAATCTCATTCATGGTTCCACCATGTTTCCTTGAGTCACCCAAAGCCACACAGGAAAGAAAAGATTCATTGTCACACAATAATTCCATAAGATTACAATGGAAGTTCAAATGAGAAATTTCTGGTGATTTGAATAAGTAATCTCAGTATGCTCTACAGGCAGGAGGGCTGGAAAATGATGGTCCAGTCTGACTACTCCATCCTGCCGCTGAAATGAAACTCATCAAATATACATGGGAGAAGAATATTTGAAGTGCAGAAGGGCTTTTTTGAAGGGGGATTGTAAAACAATAGCATTTGTGTCAAAGCTGTAATTAAAAACATAAATCAAAGCTTTATTGTATGTACAAAATTGCCAAAGCCTTGTCATTTCTTTCTCTAATTTCAGTATAATTGAAAAAATTACATTTGTTTCTGCCCAGGCATTTTACTCTTGGCTAAGGGTTTAAATGAAAGAATCAGAAACGATGTCTTGTGTAATTGGCTAATTAAACACAGGACTGCGTTTTAGCTGGCAAGGTTACATCTCCCCACCAGTAAATGACCTATCTGTACTCTTCCCACAACGTCTTTTGTAGAAACAGTTGCCACACTGGATGGCGTGTTGGCAAAAACTGACCTACATATGCTCCACTGACAAATGTGTTCTTTTACAGCAACAGTTATCCTGCAGCACAGCTGAACTGATCTGGAGCTCCTCTATGGTTGAGAAGAAGGGCCATGTTTTCTTGTCCTATACTGTTCAGTGTGGTGTTAGCCAATGTGGGCATCTATTGGCTTACATAATGAAAATGGGCAGATAGTGTTCTCCTCCAAGCACACTGAGCTCTCCAACGATGTTATATAAGTGGAAATATGAAAAGCTGTGGAGGATGTCTTTAAGGAAGATGCGATTGTCTCATTTTCTCAAGTTTGCAGCAGCCAAGAAGTAGCAAAAACTAATTTAATAACAATAACTCTACGTGTATGCAGGAGTTTTGTCAGGGTTCTGTTAAACTTGTCCTACATCACAGCTACTAATACACACATTTAGATCATGAATTAGTTAGCTGAGCACACTTTAATTACTATATGTATGGTGTTTGGTCAATCAAAGACTGAGGGACTAACTTACTGAGAGAAATGAAAACTAGAAACTAGAAACTTAAGGCCCATTTCACCTTTAACTCTTAGGTGTGTGTCCCAAAATTTGAAACCTTTGGTTTTAATGGAGGTATTTGGTGGCATCCAAGGACTCAGAGAACCATTTAATTCCTCAGCACATCTCAATGCACTAAGCAGGATATTTGTCACATTCATTTAAAACCAAAACAATACCACTCTTAACTTCTTTAGTCATTACTTTCACTAAATTATGATATTTTAAATACTCTGACTCTATAAAGAAAGAGTGTTAAAGAAAACCTAAACTTGAACATGTGTTCAGTTTGAACCTGAACAGGAGCTTGCATATAGAATGTTCATTGGCAATCTCAGCTTGTGGCTCAGCGGCTCAGCGCCTCATCACAGCGCATCTGGTGTATGACAGCCTTTAAGACTCGTGGACAATTTTGTGTTTTTCATATTTTGGAGATCTTCATTTGCCTAAAAATTGCAAGGTATTTATAGGACACAGTCACACATGGCAGATATTTGTTTGATTTTCATCATGTTTTGAAAAAAAAACAAACAAAAAAAAAAAACACTTAATAAAATCTCTTCTGACATAAATTCTTTTTTTTTCCTTTACTTATAAGGTCAATAAAACAGTTCGCACCTCTAAACGTTTGTTGCAAATTGATTATCCAGAGTGTTTTGTTGATGGGCTGTTTGAAATGATTATATTGACAGTGTTCCAATTAAAACAAAAACCCTGATTATTCTTCATTATTTTTGTTATTTTGTATGTATCAGTATGTATCTGTAACCCAATATCTTGGTCAGTAACATAATCAGCACCACCCCCTCTCACTGATCAGTCAGAATCAGATACATCCAGATATTATATGAGAGAGATGGATTGATTATGCTTGGGGCTTGTGTTGTGGCTATTGGCAAGTGTAGAACCACATTTAGAACCCTTTTGCAAGGAAAAATAAAGGAAAACCTTTTTTTCTGATTAAAAAGATAAAAGTTGTGATCCTTGCCAAAGGGGCATTACTAAGACAATGCAGAACAGGGGAGGTACTGTGAGGCTTTAGCACTGCCTCCCTGCAAACAAGTGTGGGAGACCACATAACCCACCATACAACCAAAAGAAACCCTTTTGAAAAAGCCCCCAGGTCTCTTTGATATCCACACAAACTGATGCAGAAAAAGTTTCAAAAATCCTGTTTCATCTCCATTTGTCAAGTACCCAAATGTGTTTATTCATAGGTAACTATGTTTCAAACTAAGACAGTAGTCAGAGAGCCAGCTAAACAGTTCATTGTTGGCTCCTGGAGTCTCATACAAAAAGACAATTCACTCTATTTAAGATAGGTAATAGAGAAGATCGAGAATAGTGTTTAGATAATAACACTACAATAAATCTGAATACAGTATTCTCTCTCTGAGATTTTAGTGCCTTAAGGGGGCCTTGATTTGGTGTTGCCATGGCGATGACCTTGGACAAGTCCTGTCTCCTGAGTGGTCTCCGAATGGCAGATTTCTTATCAAAAATACATGTGTTCTTTGTGTTTGAGACTAGGTGTGTGCTAGGGTGTGCTTGCAATGGGCAGAACTGTTGAGCAATGCTCCATGCCACAACTGCTACCACAGAGATTAAAGCTGGAGCAGCTCCATACTGGAATCTTCCTCATACATCTTCTTCTTCTTGGACAGGTCCTGCCTTCCCCAGAAACCGCTTCTGCCATAAATCAGCTGGACAGTCTCCTGAGCACTGTCTACACAGATCACCAACCTCCACCGCTTGCTGCTACTCTCATACAGTAGCCCAAAGAAGAGGCAGCAGAACAACAAGAACAAAAACAAGACCCCAAAACACAGTGGTCCTCTACCTGAACTGTTTGGACTGAGGCTGTGGTTCAGATTCTGTAATCACATGCAGATCTTTGATTAATAAAAAATGACAGGATACAGTCGGACAGTCAGACAAAGCGTTAGAATCTTGCAGAAAACTAGAAAGCCTATCTTGCAGGTTTAGTTAGTTTATGTGTAGTTGATGTCAATAAATAAATAAATAAATAAAATCTCTCCAAAAGATAATTTTTTAGAAGGAAAATGTCTTCTTAAGTAAATAAGATATATTGAACAAAACAACAAACTATAAACTAGGAACAGAACAAATAATGAGCTATGAGCATTAAGTATGTAATATATAATTGTATTAACATTATGCAGGAAACAGTAGAAACAATGCAGTGAGTCCTGTTAGTGGGATAATGTCCCGCACAGTGAAGAGGAGTTGTACAGTGTGGTCACTGTTGGTACAATCAACCTCCTGTATCGCATGTTGCTACCAGTAAGTCATGCAGGGGTTGAGATGTTCTGCCCATGATTTGGGTCAGTTTGTTCTCTTTATCACCACCACCTCAAAACTCTCCACTGAGCATCCACGAACAGACCCAGCCTCCTTGACTAGTTTGTTGTTGTTCTTAGCATTTCCACATTTAATGCAGCCTCATACCCTGATGCGAAGAAGACAGCACCTGCAACAACAGACTGGTAGACGATGGCCAGCATTTTGCTGCACACATTGAAGGACCTGAGTTTCCTCAGAAAGTAGAGTCTGCTCATCTCCTTCCTGTACACATCCTCAGTATTGGCCAACCAGTCCAATTTGCTGTCAAGCAGGACACCCAGACAGTTTTAAGCATCAACCAGCTCAACATTCTGGCCCATGATGGTAACAAATTGGTAGTGTCTTCTTCCTTCTGAAGTCCAACACCATCTCCTTGGTCTTGGACAGACAGTTATTTTTGACACAATTCTGTAAAGCTGCTCACAAGGTCTCTGTATTCGCCTTCTTGTCCATTCCCGATGCACCTGACCACCCCTGAGTCATGAACTGTATGCATCCTTCACCAGTATTTGTTTTCTCTGGTTGCACAGTTAACATAATGGTGGAAATTTGGTAGTGTGGAAGAGAGTGACCTTAAATGGTGAAATGTCTGTAGTCTTGCCATCGCAGCGAGTATGACATCACATGCCACATCTGCATCTGCCGCCAGTGGAATGTAAACAATGACCAAAACGGTGACCATTAGTGCTCTTGGCAAGTAAAGTGGACGGAAACTAATGACTAAGAGGTCAACGTCTGGGTAACAGTGACGCTCAGCATGAAGTCATGTGTCTGAAAAGCACAGCAGACTCGTGGTACTCCCTCTTAGAACTTGATCAGCATGCTTAGCTCATCCTTCATTTTGACCAGAGGTCAGATGTTCCCCATAATTATGGAGGGAATGAAGGGTTTGTAGCATCTTCTCTTCAATTTGGTTTTGACTCCAGCCCTGCATCCTCTTCGGAATGGGAATAACAGCAGAAACAGGACATGGAGCAGAGTTCATATATACAGTGTTATACAGTGGATCTGGAAAGTATATTGAAGCTCTATGAAGAGTCCTGGTGGTTCCAAGCTGCTTCCATTTATGGATGATGGAGGCCACTGCGCTCATTGGGACTTTCAATGCAGCAGAAATGCACTAGTATTAGAGTAACCTACATACAGGTTACACATACCCTACCAAACAGCAAGCCTTTTCTATCTAACCATTGTTGTCTCATTATTGTCTGATGAAGTATTACTGAGTAATCCAGCTTGGAATTCAGATAAAATGTACTTTTTTCCAACTGAATTAAATCCCAGTTTAAATGCCAAAGGAACCTTCAAGTGCATGAGTACTGCTCTGTTCACATGTATATGCTTGACCTTAATGCAGACTTTCGTTGGGTTTTTTATTTTATTTGCACCACAATTTGGACTAGTATTTTGGAGAAATTAATATTATTTATATTGTTTTATCTTTGTCCATCTAATTGTTTCAAAAACACATCACCACATCAGCATTATCTGCTCAAAAGGGTTTTGAATTTCTGAGATATAAAGTGTTTTTAGTCCTTAAAATTGAAAAAAAAAAGGTCAAATTCAAACAAATATTTAAATTCCTTTAATATGTACATCTCTAATAATGACACATTTGAGTAGCCTAGGATCTCCTAAAAAATAACAATATCTGATGTGTGTGATTGTCTCCTATAAATACATGTATGTGTGGCACAAGTCCAGGGGCATGGGGTAGTGGGCTTAATCACTGCTCCAGACACTCTCCTTGTGTCTATGCAGTACTCTGTTTTTCCCAATTTAAGAACTTTTTTTGCTTTTTCCAGTAAAGTTTCCATTTTGGAGTTTCACGGTTTTTGGACAGCAACCATATGAAATGCCCTGCCTCCTCCTCTTATATTATGCTGAATGAGGCAGAAGCAGCACATCAGCAGGATGTAAGGTGGCAGCAGTCCCCGGACAGCTGCCCTTTCTCAGCCACGCTCACAGCATGTCCCTAGTCTGGCAGCAGCTGCCTGTGGAGGTCTAGGACATGGACCCCCTACAGATCCATCAACTGAAAATAGTTTGCATGAATGTTTTCAAGATAGAGATAAAATGGGCCAGAAAGGAGGTTACTGTACTGCAGCTGCTGCAAAAAATACAAAAGCTATGACTAATGCTTTTCTATATATAAAACAATACTAGTCCAAAGTGCACTTGTTAAAACTTTTCAAAAGAAATCAGAAGAACTTATTATTCAGCAACTATTATATCATTTTGTAACTAATATAACTGTATTGTACATATAATGTATAATGTAACTACTACAACTTAATGGGTAGCAGAGCAGCAAACTGGTAGTGCGTGGGTTCGATCCTTGCTTGGGTCACGATCTGTGAGAAGTTTTGCGTGTTCTCCTTGTGTTCATGTGGATTTCTACTGTAACTTATGCCATAACTATAAAAATCCAGTAACTACTAATTATTCAGCAACATCTATAACAAATTCCATAACTACTATACATTATCCAGTAATGACTAATTATTCAGTAACTAATATGACTTACTGAGTACTAATTATTCATAAACTATAAATTGCTGAATTACAATAAATGATCCCATTACTCCTATAACTTATTCCATAACTACTATAAATTATTCAGAAACTCTATAACCTATTCACTAACTACTACATCTTCATCAATTACTACTAAACCTTCATTAACTAGTATAAATTACTTCATAATACATTATTACATAACTTATTCCATAACTTCTATAAAAGAGTCAGTAACTATTATAGCTTATTCTGTAATTATTATGAATCATTCTGTAACAACAGACTGAATTTTCAGTTGCTTTTTTGCCAAATCAGTATGTCTTATCCAAGGCTTGCACTATGAACATTGAGTCTCACCAGCCCTTGTCAAGTATTGTTTGTTTTTTTTTGTTTTTTTTTTGTTTTTTTATTCTTTGGCTGCCTCACATGCATCTCAGCTGTGTGAAAGCCAATTGATTGTGCTGCCTGTGTCACATCTCATTACAGTTGCCTGAAATGCAGTGGCTCTGTGGGCACAGAATCCGAATGTCCAGCCAGAGAGCAAAGCCTAGCGAGCCCACAGAATCCTCAGTGTCATTCCAGTTCACCAGAGAAATCGGCTCACTCCCACAGAGACACAGACTCACACACTGCAGGCCTGTTACTAAATGTGGGGGGTAATTACTTTGTGGGTTTTAGGAGAGTATACTGTAGTGAGTGGCTGCAAAGGAAGCTGGAAGCAAATGATTCTCTCTCTCTCTCTCTCTCTCTCTCTCTCTCTCTCTCTCTCTCTCTCTCTCTTTCAACCAGAGTGTTGTCTGTTGTTTTTCGTCAGATCTGAGGAGGAGATGAAAGCATGGTAAGAAGTTGTGGAGCACTGATTCCCTTTCCCTGGTGGGCAAGACCTCAAATTTGAAAGCACAAGAAGTGAGATTGCGTTGATAGTGGATAAATAGGGCTTTTCATCAACAGATCAGTCATATACAGTACACGCACTGTATTGATTTACAGAATTTGATGCTACAAATTTGACAAACTTTTGGCAGCCTAAACAGAATAAACAAACAAATATTTCAATGTAGTATGTATACACCATTAATGTCACCTATCCAGTCCTATGTAGTTCTGCTTCTAGCAGGTGTGTCTTGTTTTGGTTTTGTCTCTGCCCATTCCCAGGTGTCTGATTGGTAACCATTTCAGTCTGGTGTCCTGAGTCTACTGGTTTGTTATCTGGTTATGTCTTGTGGTTGTTATGTGTTTCATGTATTCTTGTTATCAGTCATTAGTGTTGTGTACATCCGCTTCCAACCAGTCTGTTAAGTTTCACATTCCTGACAATTAAAGCAGCATCATATTTGATGCTCTCCTGTCTCTGTCTCTGTCCTTACCCATCCTGGCTAGAACACTACTACTGGACTATGGAAATTTGCTGGAGCTGCACGACAGCATCTTGACAGAGCTGCATAACCCAAGTTCTATTTGTGTAAAATACTGTAGTAAACCTTTACCACTTTCTGCATTTCAGATGCTGCTTTTGTATTTCTCAGCTAACAAATGTTACACGTTAACAAATGCATGTGTAAGCTGTGCCATGAAGGGGAGATCAAAGGATGATTTATACTCATATCAGTGGTCAATATATAAACTAGAGAGAGCAGTGTGTCATGGTCGGTACAAAGTTTGGCTGTTAATTTTTTTGTTATTACAGACACTTAAAAAAATATTTTCTGTAAGTAGTGGCTTTATTTTTTTAAGTGTAGATACTTTGCTGATTTGCTGGCATAATTATAATTAAAAAAATGTGTTTTAAACATGTGTCTAAAAGTTTATAGCTACAAGATGAATGATAAACTTGATGTTTTCTAGGCGGTTGCCAAAGTTTTGCTAGGTGGTTTCTGTGGTACCTGATATTTGACAAAATGATGGAATGCAAATTCATTAATAGCGCTATTAGAGCTGTGTCCACAAACATTTGGCAAAAACATGGGGTTCCTAAACTTCTGTCCAAAAGATGGTTGGTCCAAGCTCATCCATGCACAGACCGTACTGAACAGCATTGGAGGGAAAGGGTGCTGCACTTGTTCGTTCATACCTACTGTGGATATGGATGTACCATAGGGCACATGGCCAAAATGACATAAGTATTGCTGAAACAGCTGGACATGGAGGGTGAGCACACCATACAAAATTTTAAACAAAATGCTAACACACCTTCATCATTCATTGGCTAATGTCACACTCCTGTCTTTGGGCACATACTATAACTCAAACTAGTTTAGAGCTTTCACAAGCACACAGAGCTTCAACTAGCTTAGAACTTTCACTAACACACAGAGCTTTTAGTTAGTTTTGAATGTTGTAAAGCAGCAGCGATGTGGCTGAAATGACTGGGAAACTTGATTTACTCAGATATATACAGGTGTTTTACTGGGAGGCACTGTGTGCTGGGGAAACAGTTCAGATGAACTAGTGGAAAGAACCAAGATGACAAACATATTGAGTAGATATAGGTTGTAGATGTTTCAAACTAGATTGCTTTAATAAGATTCAATACAAAGCAGCCAATCCAAACATAAATATACAAATATTTTAATTAAAGACACTGTAACAAAACAGCCTGATTAATTCAATGGGATGAAGAGAAATTGGAAAAATTGGCACATCAACTCACACAAATGTTATTTGCCTCTGCAGTGTCCAGTAGTTGGTCCATGCTATGACTGCCTTGTGCAATCGCCATGGGTAATTAGATAGCTGATGTGTTGTGACAGTGCTCCACAGGTCCTTCTGTATCCACCAGGACGTCCTGTGGGGTGAGATTAACACAAGCATATGATCACTAATTCACATCAACTGACCTTCACCGTGCTTCAATTAATCATACACGCTGTAGGCCTTGTTATTAAATGAGGTGGATACTGGATTAAACAGATATGACTTTGACAATTAATATACTGTATAGACCATAAATCATAATGAATCTTTAAGAGGACTGTGCACATTTCAGGACATTAGTTAGTATTTACAGAATTGCATGGACAGAAGTATTGGGACACTTGCCTATATGCTTAGTTTTTTTCCTGTTTGGTTAAAACAATCCAGCAATGAATCAATGTTAACCAAACGCAGCATTGTTACCCAATATTACAGATTTAGAATTTAACCTATATGCCTACCTTTTACCTATATGTGTATTTTTGTTACCTTTCATGGGTTAACCAAAAAACAAAGTTTTGGTTTTGTATTGATTATTGAATGCATTATGCATTGCAAATACTTCTGTTCATCCAAGTTGGATACCATAGCAACCACCTAGAAACCACTTACCAACTTCATAAGAACCACTATACTATACTATAACAACCACTTAGCGACACCATAAAAACCACCTAGCAGGACCACTTAATAATGCTAGCAACAACATGGGACACCATAGCAATCCCTTAACAATTGTTGCTAGGTGGTTGCTGTAGTGATGAAGTTGCAAAATGGTTGCTAGATGTTCTCTATAGTGTTGCTAAGTGGTTGTTATAAAGTTGATAAGTGGTTCCTTAGTGGAAGCAATGGTATCCAACATGGTAACTATAATCAAAACAAAACTCAATGTTTTTTTCTGTTTTTGTAGGAAAGTTAAAAAATACACATCATTTAGGTTAAATTCTTGACCCAAAATGCTGGCTCAGACGAATGACCTAATGCTGTGTTTGTCTAATATTGATCTAACACTGGGTTTGCGGTCATGTAATATCACTGTGAGACCACTCCATAATTTTCCTAATGAGAATTAAAATATGACATCAACCATCACAAAAAAATGAAGGTTTTCTGTGTTCCTGGGAATGCTAACTGACATGACCATGTTTATTTATTTTTAGTTGACAGAGATATCATGAACATTTACTGTACAAAGCTGCCAAAAATAATCACACTGATCAACACATTCACCATGCAGATGCCTGCAGCAAACCCACACAGTTCCCTGGCTAATCTACCACTACTTTACTGAATATTTCATTTATTCACAGACAGCTTTGACAGCTTTTTTGTTTCTTAAATCTATCTCACTTTTCAATACAGAACTGTGAGTAAAATACTTTTAATTGCACTCAGACTGAATTATGCACCTGAGACACAGATACTGTAAACATTAGGAAAGAAAAAAAATAGAATAGAATAGAATGACATGACACAAAGTTAAGTGAAATAGAATAGAACAAAATGGAATGGATGGCATAGAATGGAATGCAACAGAAATGGCATAAAATAAAATTAAATTGAATGGATTGAAATGAAAGGGACTGGAACAGGACAGAATAGAATAGAATGAATTTCATTGTTATGGCACAAGGACAGTAACATTATGTTTCGTGTTCATGTTTGTCACTGCCTGAGTATAATGCTTGGCATTAGTCAGTAGGCAGTGTCAGTATCAACTGAATATATGCCTACAATACCCTAACCAAAATGGTTCATAAGATTTCAATCAACAGTTCTTTGCTAGCATGTGAGAATGACCATGGCAGACAGGGCTTGTGGCCAGGCCTCCTTAACATGGCCTAGATAGCAATAGCTTTGCTTTATCTTATTCCAAAATGGACTATCAATCCTGACAGAAGCGATTTTGTTATATAGCCACTCGTATTTGAGAATTTTGCATGATAATAGACAGAGAAAGAGAGTGACATTTCAGTGAAAACGTTGAGTATGCCCTCATCCCCTTCATCGGCTCTTTGTATTGTGTTTGTGGAAATGTGACATTTCAGCAGGAAAAGACTGATTTACATACAGTGCCACAGCAAAACCTGCAACTAGTAAGTGTGCAGGATTCAGCCTTTCCTCAATTTTTCATCCTATTTCCATTGTTCACCCAGAGGACACACTCGCTGGGGATGAAAATTAATTTGGCCCAAAATGTATTGTCCCCTTGTATGACTAACTCTTACCACTTGAGGAGTTAAGAGATGGCAAACTGTCTCCAAGCACAGTCACGCTTTTGGGCTTTGCAAATCAGCATGTGTGACCTCATTCTAGCACTTCTGCTTGAGCTCTGTTTTTTTCGGAGGACTCCTGCCTGTGTGTAGTCCTGATATAACGGATCCTGACAGCACTGGAGACCCACCACTGTCTGCGTCTGCTGGGTGACACCCAGAAGCGTTTCTAGTCTAGGAAACAACTCCTCCCTTCGCCATAAACACACTCAAATTGGAGGCTCTGAGATGAGAGAAATGCACCACTGGGCTCTGAAGTAATTAAGTTTTTATAGGAGCCATATGACAATGTTTATCATTAAAATCCCTAATATATTCAAAAACGGGTGCGGGGAACCATTCGTATGGGCTAAGGCGGTAAATATGAAAGCAAACACCTTGCTGAAATGATTTTGGGGATGAAATGTAATTACTTTTTATGTGCTTCTACCTTCTGAATGTGCTATTAGCTTGACTATTAGTTAGTTTGAATCTAATTCACAATTAATCTGTTGACGGGTGTCCTTTATTCCCCCTAACCTTCTTGAAATGGAAAAAATTTAAGCCACCTTAATGGCATGCTGGATTAATATTTTGTGCTGCATATCAAGGTGAATCCTCAATATAGAGTTTTTCCCCAGTGTGTTCTTTCTCAAATCCAAACCAGATGTGTAAATTCACACTCAACTTCCGACGACCTCCAGTCAGGAACTCTCCTAGAAGTTTCTACAACAAAAGTTTCCTGACTATATTTAGCAATCATGCATACAGAGGAAGAAGTCTTTTCTCCTGAAAGCTGCCACCTTAAAGCCGGCTGAACGAGCAACAAACAAACACGGTGCTTAATTACAGGCTGACAGTCTGGCAGTGTCTGCCCGAAGCCTGTATTTCTGCTGTGAGCCAGAGACAGAGAACACACAGCTCCAGACTTTCACGCCCTCCTGTTCCCTTCTGGCTTCCTGGGCCAGGCATGGTCTGGATTAGAGGAGCAGTGTGGCCATGGGGACTGAGTGGTGCTGGGAACTGGACGCTGTGTGAAACTGGCAGGAGATAGAGAGCTGATCAGAGATAGAGCAATCAGACTGGAACAGGAGAAAAGCGTGCAAGACATGGAAATATGACAGAGAATAAGCATTAAGACTAAAAACTGTGCTTTAATGAAGTATATCTTGTTATTTACAACTGTCAATAAACATTTTTATGGGTACTCTATGGCTGTGACTGAAATGGATCCCGGTTCCCTCCTTAGTTTTGCACAGTACAGGCGTAGACTAGCAGGAGGCACACAGATGAATTCAGATATTTCCTCATCAGCAATGCACGTCAGCACCAGTCACATAAATCGTGAGTCATGTTTAAGCTCCATACACAAACATGAACTGAATCCTGAACTAAAGTAAGTAAAGGTCTGTGCTGTTCATGAAATAATCCTTGATTAACATAATCCTCTCAATAATGAATGTTAAATAGGAAAACATCTGAACTTCACAGCATCCAATGGTTTGTAATGATTGTATCACTGGATTAGTCGCTATATGAGCACATATCATCAGCTCCCTTCATTCCATTGTCCTGCTTAGTAACAAGACTCACTGGTCCATATTCAGCTCATGTAGTGAGTTACAATGTTTACTATGACTTTTATAGTAAACTACACAATTACTTTACAATTCAGACACTCCAAGAAGAATGGCTGGCATACTTGTTAGTGCCCTAAATGTAAATAGAGATCCATTTCCATCACAGCCTGTGTTTTCAGAAATCTGTACTGAGAAATTCAAGACTGCAGTAATGGAGTATACACCCACTGAGAAATCAGATTACTGAGCTGTATTCCAGTTCTCTTTATCTTTTAAATGGATTTCTAGACCTTATTCTGATCTAAAAACTACTTGACTACTTGAATAATCAGATAACTGCAGAAATCCAATTAACATTGAATTATTGAGTGCATATAAACACACTCAATAATATATTGCACATCAGGGCTAGACCGGGAGCCAGATTTTGCCTTGGACTTTCATCTAGACCTGCCCACTATGATAACAGTGAGGTCTGAGAGGGACTAGGTGGCTGAAGATTTGGAACTGTGCACAATAGATGTACATAATTGATTAAATACGTGTAAGAAATATTACCTACTTTCAGGCACTTTGAGTTTAATGTCAATGACTCATCACATTGTAAACACTGTTCCAGTGGGATGGTTTAAGATGGCGTGTGATAGCAATAAGCCTTTTGTGTTTGTGTGTGTGTCTATGTTTAATTTACAGCCAAGTTTGATTGGCAAGAGAACAGAATTAATGCTATTCAGCACATTAAAATCAATGTTTCTATGTTTTTATATGTTTGTGACAATTAAGTGCAGAAATAAGTTTCAAAAACATTGTCTGAATCTGTTGTCTGGCCTTTTGATTGCAAGATCGTATATGATTCATTTACAGTTACATGTTACAAAGTCTACAAAGAACTGAGAAACATAATTTGCCTCTTACTGTGTCAAATGGGTGAATTTGTGTGTCTGTCATCTGCCTTTCATCTGTAATTGGTGGATTATACTGCTGTCATCTCAAGAGCTCACCTAGAAGAAAGAGACACTATATCATGGGCAGTTTGAAAATGTGTTGGATGTTACTGGATGACCTATCAACATCCCTAATACAGAATATGCAGGACCTGAGTGAGAAAATTCAAGCTGCATGGGATGGATTATCACAGAACACCAATAGGAACTTCTAGAACTCCATTCTGAGACGACTGGCATGTTGCATTATACCCGACGCCATAATGAGAGACACTGCTTCTGTATATGTAGATCAACAAATAATGCCCATATCGGTCATTTTTCTAACCTTTAACAATTTTTGATGATATCGTTAAAACAGATGGCTTTAGATATACTTTCTCACATACATGCTGAGAAAGAACCACAAAACTAACCTTTAACATTAGTGTAACTTGTTCCTTTGTACAAACAACAGCAAAGGGCTTGAACTTAAAAATTAACATGAACTTATGTTAATATGCAAATTACAGTGGAATTGCCTCAGGTTTTTAGTTAATTCCCACAGAAATAATTTGAGTCTGTGCTGCTTAGGAGAAACTCCAATGAAAACAAGCCAAGAGCTGTGTTAAGGTTTATTCTTTACTTTAGGAGAACATTTGCTGCATTTCCCTCGGCTGAAATTGGAAGAGATTGCAGAGAACAGAATGAGGCAATTTCTGATTCATCTGCGGAAGCTCTTTGTAATCAGTAGCATCAGTGCACAGATTTCGTGAAGTTTGCACGACACCCTATTTTATTCTAATCTTTGTATTGTGAGAGTTGCGTGATGAATAAATTAGCAAACAACAGGCTGTTTAGTACCCTGTCGTCTGTTCTGTCTGAAATTTTACATTTCTGTTTCTTAACGCGTGTTTTTCATTTGTTCTCATTGATTATAGATCTTTCTTAGATCTTGAGAACTGCAATCTTGTTCATTAAATAACAATTCATATGCCATATTTATATCAAATTAATAACACGTACATTATATGTACCCATTTAAGGATTTAGAGATTTTAGAACTTTAAAATAGCACCAGGTTATGGCCTTCCCTTAGTCTCAAAGCAGCCTTTCTTCCACAAGATGTTGCAAACATTCCTTTGAGATTCTGGTCTATGTTGACATAATTGCATCATCCGTCAATACCTGCAGATTTTCAGAGGCTCTTTCATGATATAAATCTCATGTTCTACCACATCCCAAAGGGGTTTTATTGGATTTAGATTTAGTGACTGGGAAAACCACTGAAGAACACTAAACTCCTGGTAAACAGTTGTAATGAAGGATGCACATGGTCAACAACAATACTTTTGCATTCAAGCAATGATTAAGGATGAGATATGCAGATTTGGTTGCCAAAGTGAGAGAGTGGGGGTGGCAGGGATATATTAGACCAGTAAGACAAATGCTACAGGTTTTGTACGGAATTGAATTCAGGTTCAGAGGTCACGTTCTGAGGCCATTTATGAAGGAACTGTCAGAAGTAGCCAAAAGAACTTGTCAATGGTTGTGGCAGAGGTTGGGCAGTATGAGATTGAAGTGTAGCAGGGGGAGAGTGATGGGCTGTTTTGTACATATGCTGTAGGGTTGTAAGTACAATCATGTGAAATATCATGAAGTGAGCTTACAGGGCAGTGAGTTTGGGATGACAGACTTCACTATTGAGCCTACTGGAGGTGTTGTGAGCTTAATTCAGTGAATCACTGATGAAGAAAGGCACCTACCTAAAGACCCATGAGAAGAGCTTAGAGTATTGTGATTGGAGTATAGGTAAAGTGAATGGACGGGGTCAATTGAATAACCATTAGATTTTGCGTCTTTTCAACCTACTGTGTAATTTCACAGACAGATAAATGTTTAAGGGAAGGTTGATCAGATAAGCCACAGTAAACTTAATAAGATGTAGGATAGTCTTATCTTCCTTTAGCATTGGTTTTAGAAGTGTTGTTGATTGGATCATTAATGGCCATAGCAACGTTAGTAGTTTGGTGTAAAGGCTTGTTCAAACCATGCTTTTATATATATATATATATATATATATATATATATATATATATATATATATATATATATATATATATATACATGCATCCTTCATTACAACTGTTTGCAGAGGTTGGAAGTGTTCTTCAGTGGTTTTCCCAGTCACTAAATCTAAATCCAATAAAACCCCTTTGGGATGTGCTAGAACATGAGATTTATATCATGAAAGAGCCTCTGAAAATCTGCAGGTATTGACATGATGCAATTATATAACCATATATATGTATGTATATATATATATGTATATATATATATATATATATATATATATATATATATATATCCATCCATCCATCAGTCTTTGGTGGGTGCACTGGGAGATAGTCTTTGATGGGTGCAGTGTAACTGAGCAGCTAATTGCTGCTCCAGTAGTGAGTAAAGTGCAGGTGCAGAAAGAGTTTATCTGGTGTGAAAGTGATGGTGTGCAGGTGTGATAAGACAGGTGAGATGAGTTGTGATTAAGCCTGTTAAGCATCATGGTGGCCTGGGGGAAGAAGATTGGAACTGGCTGGTTCAGGTCTTCATGCCTGTGTACGTCCTACCACTGGACAGCTGCAAAGACAGGCAAACGCTTGGAAGGGTGGTGTCCTTTAAAATCCCCACATTTTTCCTCAGACAGCGGCTGGTATATAAATCCAGAAGGTTTGGGACCTGAACTCCGGTGATGTGCTGGGTGTGCTTGAGCACACAGCCTGAGGACTCCGGTGTTGTCAGTGAGGGGATGTGTTTCTTACCCCATCTCCCTCATGACCTGCCCGACAACCCTTTGGAAGTTTGCACAGCGCTGCACGAAGGCTGTTCAGACCGAGATCCTGGAGCTTCATGTTGAGCCTCAGGGCAAGGATGGTGTTGAATGCTGAACTGTAGTCCTATGAACAGCATTCTCAAATATATTCTTGTCCCAGAGTGGAGATGGTAGTGTGCAGAATGAGTGCAATCGCGTCATCATCAGATCTGTTCTGCCTGTACAGTTACATTGGTCTGGTGTGACAGTGAGAGCAGGTAGTCTGCATTAACTTCCTCAAGCTACTGTTTGTGAGCAGCTCCTCAAATAAATGTTCCAAAATCTAGAAGAAAGCTGGACTTCCCTGGACAGTAGACAGAGTCACTCCAAACAAAAGCAGGATAAACCCTTGATTTCAGGAAGAATGAATGAGCAGGTGTCTCAATAGCTTTGTCCATATAGTGTATTTAGATCTGAAGCAGTACTGAGAGCACTGTGTCTGTCCTGCCTGTTGTGTTTTGAGGAAACCCAGGCCAGTTATGGGATTTCTTGAAAGCAATAACTAAATTCCATGTAAATTATTCAACTATAAAGTAGATAGCAATGATAGCAAAAAAAATGTATCCCTGAGTCTGTTTGTTCCTTCCTTAAACAAACACTGTGAGATGCCATGTTTGAATAATCTCTTATTGTATTCACTGAAGAAAGACAGCAGCCTTCAGGAGGGACCTTCAAATGGAATGGCTGAAAATAGAAAACAATACTCCTTTCAAATTTAAACACCGTTGTGCACCTTCGTGTGTGTATGTGTGTGGACTGGATGGTCGAAACAGTGTTTACACATTCTTGAGCCCGGCCTTTCAGCAGGGCCAGGCAGTTTACAGAATCCCATTATGAATGAAACTTGTTTCTCAAATGGAGATGACAAGCAGGAGAGCCTCTTGACCCCGCAGAGATTAAGCGTGTGACCTTAGGTAGTTCTTTAATTGCTCACAAAGCCATACTGGAGATGAAAGGTGGAAAGTAATCAGTTTGTGAATGACAAAGCATTGCATAATAGAGAAGTGCTGCCAGCCTTTTAGTTTTACAAATGAAGAGGGGCATAATTGATACAGGCGTAGAGTAACCAACCATGAAAAAACCGCTTCTGTTCTGGGGATTAGGCTTCACTTCTGCAGCGATCATACGGAGAAGGACGGGCTGTATTACATTTATTTAGGCAGGAAATGGCAGCTCTAAATCTGTCAATCAGTCTTTAATTGTAGGCTCTGCATAACAGGCCTCCCTCACTGCAAAGAGCCGGATCCTGTCAGTGTGTTTTTTTTACTCTCATGGCTGCTGTTGGAGTGGCGCATCTTTGCTGAGTGCCAGACAAAAGCTGGGAAAGCTGGCAGCTGAACAAATCCGCAATCATTTTACATTTGTCAATGGCCCCTGCCGTCTTCATTACGGGAGCGGCTCTGAAATCAATACGCGAGCCAGGCAAAGCTTTGACTTTCAGCTGTGCCAGGAGAGCACACAGAGGCCACTCTTTTTCTCATTCACATCACATCTCTGTATTGAAGTAGAATTAGGAGATTTGGCATTTTCAACAGTGAGTGTTAACGTATTCACCATTAAGCATAGAGTATGTGTAGGCACAATTATCGCATTGTGTTGAAAGAATTCATGGGAGGCGTGTTTGAAGAGAACACTCACATTTCGCTTCAATTCAGTGTTAAAATTCACTCCACACTTCACTTCTTGTGCTTGCAGGCAGAGACTGGTGGAATGATTCTATTAGGAATACACGGCTGCCTCTCAGCAGTTAAAAAAAGGAATCTAATTCAGCGCTGTGTCAAAAAATCTGTCTCGTTCTACCTGAGATTTAACCCAGACCTGCAGAGCTTTCGCTTTCAATATGACAGCTTAACATTTTACAGTGCTCCTTTGCATTCATTGTACTCAGAGATATATGATATGAAATCTTTTTGGACACCCGTTTTAATGAATACAACTTTACGTTTAAAGTTTTAAGTTTAACCATTTACCCTGACACAGATGTGCAAATGCAGATACTTGACTTGTCTAGCCCTGTAGAAAATACTAACAAGGATATTAAAGATTATCCTTCCACCTTTACTGCAAAAGAGCTGCTTTCATTTTTATCGGTTTTGTGTTGCTTCTGCTTTTACATTTCTGTGATCAATGACATCATTCATTAAAAGGAAGAGTACTGACTATTGATTCTTACCATTTTTAGAAAAACAACATAATTTGTTTATTTTAGGTTTTAAATTAGATTGTACATACAGTGGCTTAATATTCCCCCAATCAGTAAGCCTTATTGCTTTACAAATAACTCCTTTACAAACATGCACATGTATTTACTAAAAGAAGAACACCTTAGTTAACTAGTTTAGAGAAGCTCTTTAGTATTTATTTGAGGTAAATTTAGTAAATAACTTGTCCTTAACTACTGGTCCATAGCTGTGACTGGCTCTGCAGTGGTTGCTTCCCCATCCAGCATCCTTATTTTATGCACATTCGTACCACTAAATGAAATCAAATCCTCACAGCAGTAGAAATCCTTCCCTGGACAGTAGAGATAGTTACAACAAAAACAGGATAAGTCTTTTTATTTCATTTGATGTAGAAGAAACAATGAATGACAGATATCCTAATACTTTTTTTTTCCATATAGTGTATGTTCAATGCAAAAATAATAGACATACAGAAACAATACAGATAAATGTGAGAGGAACATCATCACCTGCATTACGAAAAAGACTCAGCTAAGGCTGTTCTTGCTGTGACTGTGACAGCTGAAAAATCATCCTCCCACAGGCAGCTGTCTGGTTTGGTGCTATATCCACTTAGAAGAGGCGTAGTCAGAGGGCTGGATGGGGTGGCACTGACTACCCCTGAAATCTGGTCTGTCTCCTGGGTGCCTCCCAAACTTTCTTTTTCATGGAACAGGCTGATTAGAATGCGTCACTTACTCATGACTAATAATAGGCTCAGAGTTTGACTCAGACTGTAGCTGAGTGTGGCTAAGCTAATATTTACTACTCACGTCTGTCCCGTTTCAGTGGGCTGCTATTCCTGTCTAATTCATTTTCAAGATGTCCAAATGAATGCATTCAACTACTTTAAGTTGCACTCATTGCTGGCACAGATGTGCAAATGCACACACATCTTGTCTAGTCACTGTAGTGAAGTAATGCCAACAGAATAGGACCGTGTTCAACCTATGGGCTGGGGACCACCAGTGGGCCATGAAACACTGTCTAGTGCTGTCTAGGGACGTGAAGTGTGTTTCAATATATATATGTGCATTGGGTATAGAACTGTCTAGTGGTCTTTGGAGCTGTTACATCCTGGTGGGGGGATGTGAAAATTATTTAGTTAATAATTAGAAAATTAAATTAGTTTACATAAAAAAAATAACAAGCTATTAATTGTGCTCAAAGTAAAAACATTTAAGTACAATCCAGACTACATCAGATATGACCCGATAACATAAGTAGACCAATTGTCAGTAGGGTCAGAGAATTAAAAGTAAAAACACATTTACTAACTAGACATGTTGTATGTTTGTATTTTCTGCTGATATTTTGAAGTACATTTGGGGGAAAAATTCAACAAGACATACTATTTTTTAAATTGTTGCTCAGGCCATAATTTATGTTTTAGTTGTCAGAAAAATAAAAGGCAAAAACAATTTTACATAAAATGTTCAGTTTTGTTTTCTTGTGTAATTATGCTTTCTAATTATAAACAGGTGGGTCATGGAAAAGGACCCCTGGAATAGGACACTCAGGAGCAGATAAACATTGACCTATTGACACCATACCCAACCACCACACTTGGGCTAGAGGTCCATTGAGCTGTGGAGCAGTGGGACTGTGTTCTCTGGAATGATGGTACTCTATACAGTACTTTCCATCTTCTTGAACTCATTAATGCTCATGTTGTTGAATGCAATCATGTTCTTACAGCTATGCTCCAGAATCAATTAGAAAGCATTCCCTGCACAGTAGTGACAGTTCCTCCAACAAAAGCTCTTTGAATAGATGATTAAAATTCAGCTCAGACCGCTTGTTTATATATACGTTCATGCACAATTATGCAGCATGTTGCTGTGGAAACATTGATGTGTCACTACTCTGATGTCAATGTATTTAATTTGAATATTAGACAGGCCTCATTTCTGGGGCATTTTGATCATTATTTGAGCCACTTTGGGCATTTGTCATATAATTTGGGAGCAGGATGTAATTGCAGGTATTTAAGATTTATTTATAAAATAAACCAACATACAATGAAAAGGTAACAAAAACTAAAAAGGGAAAACAGACAGAAAAAACATACAGATTAAGGGAATAAACAAGATATACCAAACAGACTAGGAAGAGAAATATACACATTACTGCAGTGAACAGTTACATGAACACACACAACAAACGACAAAAAAACACAGGCTGCAATATAATGGCAACTTATACACAGACATAGACTAGACACGCCTGGAGAAGTATGACGAGAGGGCAGGGCTACAAAGGAGCAACACTGATGACAGGGTGGAGCTAGGGCAGAGAACAGATTGGAAACACAACAGAACCGTGTGCTAGGAAAGCACATGGCAAACCCAATCAAGATTGGACAAAGAGTAGCAAGGAAAGACTAGAGACAGAATGACAACATGATCAAACAGAAGAGGGACAGCATCATTTTGTATAATTGCACACATTTGGTGGTTTTGTGTTTAGTTTGAGCCCGTAATCTCTAAATTATTAGGATAGTGGGGTTTGTCTCCTTTTGCCCTCCTTGTCATCACACTGATTTCAGGAGCCTACCTATTGGTGGTTCTTAATCCTGGTCTCAGTACCACTGTCCTGTTATTGTAGACCTTTCCTTAATTCCAACACACCCGATCCAACTAATGAAATAACTGATGAGCCCATGCTGAACTGAACTTGGTGTGTTACAGTAGGAAATCTCTAAAATAAGGTGGAGGAGGTTCCTAAAGCAAACGCCAAAATCATTAAAATCTTCATTCCACGTGCTTTATCAATTGGTAATGAATTCATCCCTCTTTTTTGAATGTTTTGCTCTCGTGGATGACATTAAATTCATATATTCATACATTTGTGTAATATTCTGGCTGCATGGCACAACGGGGTGTCCTACTTTGTACAGTTACAGAGAGAGAAATTCAGAGAGAGTGAGAGAGAGAGAGAGAGAGAGAGAGAGAGAGAGAGGAGAGAGAGAGAGAAATGCACAACAGAGCTGAAGGAATGCACTACAATAGACAAAGCAGATATGAACACATAAGACTACAATTATACAAACATAGAGCAAGGCACTCCTGACAGGGATTACAAGGTGTAGAGGTAGAAATGAGTTCCAGATGGAAACACTAAAGATAAGTTAAGAAGAAGGCAGAGATAAAGACCAAAACATGAACATAGAACTATGTGTGGATACCACTGCTAATGATCACATTACACATTACAAACTAACACAGTAAGGTATAGATTATATACTAATCATAATAGTGCCAGTTTAGTAGGTTAGTACACTAAGTGAAGCATTGCTATGACGTGTCAGTGCATGTTCTCCTTACGCTAAAGACGGTTATTTTTCCACACAAGAAGCTCATTCTTTGCATTTTGATATTTGAAGAAACTCCAAAAATCACTGCTTATAATGCAGTTTGGACACACCCTAGATGAGTGTGACCTAGCTGAGTATTGTGGGCAGTGATGGGGAGGGGCTTACTGTATGGGGCATACTGTATTGTATGCTCAAACTATTGCACATTAATCAATGTTATCAATTATAAACATTTGAAGTTTGTCAGATGGTGTCATGGCAAGCAGAGAAAAATTTACACTTTTTAAAATTTCTTGGAGATAAAACTTATCTCAGGGGACAGCTTGGGTACACCCACACCTGTATAAATTGTGAAGTGTTATCTTGCGAGTGAGGTTGAACACTGACTCACAAGCTCTGCTCAGTGTTTGGCCTCTTCAGCTTCTTCTTCCACTCCAGGGATGGAGGGAGAGACTTTTTAAGGGGGGTTTTAGTTGAAGGTACAACAGACAACATAAGAAGCTGACAGCTAATACTCCCTACACGGCCATCATGGGAAGCATTCGCCTCCTACACATCAATCTTAAAAGCCCATTCCAGATTACAATGCAGTGGACACCCACACATGTACAAACACACACACACATTCAAATGCATGAAACACCCCTGTGGAGCTTTGCAGACACACTCATTTGCAATGACAGAAGGTTGAGCCAAATGCTCAAAGATATATTCCCTTCTTTTGTCGCCAGTGTTGGCAGCAGTTTGATTTAGCATGTGTGCCCATGTCAGTAAAACTTAGTTTAAAACTTAGAATTTCTTGGGCTTTATTGTACAAACCACCAAACTGAGTTTAATCTCTCTAACCCCCTCTCATTTGAGTGATCTTGTTGTTTGCTGGAGCTGGTTATGGCAAGAATACCAACTGAACATCCAAAGAAAACTACATTTATCTCTCTAATCTCAATGACTGTCCATAGATTATACATTGTACCTTTCCTCACTAGAGATTGGTAGGCAATGACTCTTAATTCAATATATACATACATGAGAAGCAGCACTGTACACTGTATATTGACAGTCCAGACATGAAATGAGCAGGAATCTATAAAAAGGTACTTATCGACATTTAATTGGAAAACCTGTTTCATTGAGGTTTAGCCCTCCAATTTGATTTCAATCAAATTATATTTCAATCAGGTTCATCATGACATCATTTTTCCAGCAATGGTTGGGTGTATCAATGTTGATTGCATTTAGTAGTGTCGACCTTCAACACTTTATGTCGATGGCCATCTAATCAAACACCAAGCAATGAAATCCACTAAGTCAACAGAGAAGAAACACAGAGACATAAGCATTTTAGTGAACATGTGTTTGTGTATACATATGGTCCGCCCACATGTGTTGGACAAGCTTGAAAATTGGGTGAAAATCCACTTCCCTTTATGAAAACTGTCAGAATGTACTTGCAAAGTGTAACATAAAAGAACCTCCAACAAACACTGAAACTGATAGTTTTTCAACAAGTATAGAAACAGCTACTTTATATACATTGAGCAACGATAAAGATATAACATAAAGCACCTCTACCATATCTGCAGGAACAAAGCAGGTTCAATCACAGTGGTACCACCACCATTCATGAATGGAGGTCCCAGAGAACATAACTGCCATTACTCTAGGTCTCTAGACTCTCTTGGTATCAAAAAATTAGACTTATGACCTCATAAGAAAACACTCTATTGTGAGTGCTCCTTTGTAGTCTTAGTGGCGTATCAGTAACACATCAACATATCAGTGCAGTGTTAGAAGTGAAGCATCTGAATACACTGAGATACATATTTTAAAGATGTTCTGTTGATGGTTTACTAAATTTAAATAGATTTACTATTGGTGTGTTGCATGTAGACTTAATATTTACTTCCATTAAAGCAAACATAACCTAAGCCTTATCCTGTTCTAATCCTAATGTAAACCTCAAGACAAAACCTTGTCCTAACCCTTATCCTGGCCTTAATCCTAACCTTAAACTCAACCCAAGACCAAATCCTAATCATCATCCTGGCCTTAATCCTAACTTTAACCTCAAGACAAAACCCTCACCATCATCCTGGTCCTAATCCAAAATCTGGCCTTAGTCTTAATCCCAACCCAAAACCTAATCTTAAAATTCACCCTGGCCCTAACCTTTACCTTATTACCACCTCAAAACCTAATCTTAACCATCTTCCTAGCCCTTTATCTTAAACAACCCAAATCCAAATCCTAACACTCATCCTAGACTGCAATCTCTAATTATAGAACTAGTAGAGAATTATATTGCTCCTGTATGGGAAATGGAATTTCTCAAATGGACAGTGAGGGTACAAGCAAGGGGGTGGCTGTAATGCTATGGCTGAATGGTGCACATGTATATCTATTTTACTATTTAAATAACTTAAACTTGGACTAAGATTTATAAGACTTTCTCTCCAAGAGCTTTGATGTTCTAAGTCTATCCTGTGCACATCCATTTTCATTAGCATAAAGAAATACCCCCCATTATAATCATTCAATCCCCTGAGGAACCATCGCAGTCAGTCACTGACCCAGACAGAATAATTGCCCTCACTCCATCTAGGTGGGTAGGATATCCCTCCCTCTCCCCATCACCCGGTATAATGCCAATCTGTGCAGATACATGTTAATTGATGTAACAGAACTTGTAATTAGTATTCTCCTCCAAGCATGTTGAGCTGTCCAATGATGTTTCATTAGTTGCCGTTGATGCTGTGGCAATTTTTGTGTCTTGGAGGGCTTGCATGCCACTTCCGTATGCAGTGCAATATTGTGTTTCTGAATTTCTTTAGTGCTCAAACAGAGTATGGTTATCTTGTAATTTGACATAACCATCTTAACCCCACTGTTTTCTTCCTTTCTGTTCTTTTCCATCTATTCTACCCCAAATTCACTATCCACTTCAGCGCTGCCTACTTCAGTTTTGTCCTTCTCTGGATCCTTACATTGATTTGTCTGCAGGATCATACTGCTTAACTGTGTATGTGACTGTTGACTGTCTCTTTCTATAGTAGGGGTGGAGCAGCTGAGGACTGAGTCCAGTTCACTTGGTATTTAACTGTTCTATAGTAACACTAAAAAATGTGTCCACATTCTCTGAATGGCTCAGCAGCACTATAATCAGAGGTTCAAATCCTGGGTCGGGCTGCTTGCCATCAACTTTTGTAAGTCACTCTGGATAAGGGTGTCTGCTAAATGCCATAAATGTAAATGTAAATGTAAATCAGCACCTGGAGTCTGAGAGAGCAAAACTGGCTATTCGTAAAAACACACACTGCGAAAAGTGCTATACAATGACATGCCAAAAATTAAGTGTCTCTCCAGGAACAGCTAGGTGTTACCTTGTAAGTGAGGCTGAAAACTGGCCATTGCATTCAGGGCAAGGTGACATGAATTATGAGAGTTTTTGGGATCAGAGGATCCAATCCATGCCATGCCATGCCAATCCTACACCAATATGGAACTTCCTCCCACATCCAATATGGAACCAGCCTGGTGTCTTTTCTGGAACTGGCACCCACAACAATATCTCACACAGACTCTGATAATTCACGCTGCCTTGCCATGAGCACACTGGCCAGTGATCAACCTCACTCACTCATATATATACACATTGAATCGATCTGCATTTAATTTTCATTACTGAAATTATTAGGTATTAGGACACACACACACACACACACGCGCACATGCATGCACACACTCACACCTGGGGCTCACAGCCGATGCATGCACTGAGCCCTTGGTGTCCCCTGCTGCGGTCACAGTACAGACAGCAGTTTCTATGACGATAGATTCCATGCTGCTTATTTACGCAGCTTCCTTCACTCTGCAGGTGGGATAAATCACATGCATAACCTTTGGAGCAAGTGGTGCATCCGTCTCTCTGGCATTCCATTAAAACCCTGATGGGTTCATATTCCTCTGCCAGAGAGATGGCTGCTGACCAGAGACTACATACACATCCATTAGGAAGCACTCAGGTGACATACACAACACTGACACGCTTGGTCACAGGAGAGGCAGACGAAAAATGGCATGTGTCAAATACAGGCTTCAATAAAGATAAGTGGTGTAATTGGCTTGCTGGTGTCTTTAGGAGAGCAGGATTGAGGATTATGGTGGTATCTTTGGAGGGATCCTGCCATTCCGTAAAGCCCACATAGCCCTGGATTAAACTGGACTAAACATCAGTTATTACACAGCACAGCAAACACGGTCATTTGAGGGAAAAAGAAAAGTTGCATTCAGTTTTCTCTTAGCTCATTGAAACAACTAGAGTAACTCAAAAAAGACCACCACATAGCCTGAATTATTTGGAAATTCTTGGTAGGTGGTTCTCAATCCAGCAGGAGTTGGAGCTGCGGTGTCTGATCCTTGTACTAGTGCAACACACACAAACACTAAGTTAGTGCCACTGCTGTGTTGGAATGACCTACCACCCACATAATATCTGCTCTGTTGCAGTTGTGGGTGGAAGGAGCCTAACAAAGTATGCAGAGCAATAGATGCTCTACAGTCTGTAAATATAGAACTACAAAGTGCTGCTATAAGGTAAAAAGAGCTGATACAATGGATGAGTGTAGAAACAAGAATTGGTCAATATATATATACATTGATCAGCCATAGTAATGAATAATAAATAAATTCATAACATCAACAGGCAGAACATTTTTTGACTTTTTCAGAACAAGTCTGCAGGGACATCTGACTGTGGCCAACTAGCATTTACAGTCTCTTCTAGAACTGGCAGCTGCTGTCCAGCACCATGGACAGCAGCCTAACTTCAACTTTCAGAGCCCATGGATGAGATAGTCAGTGATTGAAGCTGTGCATTTTGAGCTTTGATTACTGCAGCTGTAGCCACTTTAGACTCACTCAAGACAGGACATCAGCTGTTCTGTAGAGACAGAAAAAGATTCAGATGCTTCACACGTACCAAATCTCTTGACCCATTATCTAGCACTGCTAATCAATGATGGATTTGACCAAGGGCTAAATATTGACAATATGCTGATAATTAATGGCAGTGTACCCAGTCATGCAACATTTATTAAGTTGAGACATATTCCTCATTGGAAGGACATTCATAGAAAAGATGATTACCTTGTGGAAATCCAACTCAGCTGATACACCCACAACAAGGAGAATGATAGCATTCGTGTTATAAAAAATATGAATTCTGCTTTTTCTTTTCTACATTTAAAAACATTTAGTCAAGTCAAGTCAAGGCTTTTTATTGTCATTACGTCTGAGTACAGGTACACAGTGTAACGAAATTGCGTTCCTCCGGAACCAAGGTGCGACATGGAGCAGCAAAACAATAGGACAACATAAAGTGCAAACACTACAATAAATACAATAAATACAGTAAACAAGAACAGTTTGACAGAAGGACAGGACAATGCAATGCCGAACAGTATAATGAAATAAAGTGTTCATGGTGAGGATAAGGTGCAGAGATATGTAACATACTGTAACATTTAGATGTACATGATAACAGCAGTTACTGAGGTAGAGTTTATAGTTCTGAGTTCTGAATGAGCAGCAAATATGGCTGATAGGATGGGGATGACCCAGTCCCTGTGTGCTGAGTGTGTGTGTGTAGAGTGCTGGGTGGGTACAGTCCAGTCTTAGTGTTTGGTATGGTCTTTGTGTGGGTGAGGAGTGGTGTGGGGTTCAGTTATGTTCAGTGAGGAGTGGTGGGGGGGGATTCAGCTCAGTGTCTGTTTGTTGAGGAGTCTGACTGCCTGGTGGATGAAGCTGTTGCAGAGTCTGGTGGTGGAGGCGCTGATGCTCTGGTATCTCCTGCCAGACGGCATCAGAATGAAGAGACTGTGTGAGGGGTGGGTTGGGTCTTCCCACAATGCGCCTGAGTAACTAGGATGCAGCGAGTGTAAATATCAGCTGATGGAGGGAAGGCTCAATAGTCTTCTCATTTATTAGTCCTCACTATCGCTGTAGGGTCTTGCAATCCGTGATGGTGCAGTACCCAAACCAGACAGTAATGCAGGTGCTCAAGAGGCTCTCTATAGTCCCTCTGTAGAACATGGTGAGGATGGGTGGTGGAAGGTGTGCTCTCCGCTGGGCTTTCTTTGTTGTGGAGCTGGTGTTGTGGACCAGGTGAGGTTCTCTGCTATGTGAACACCGAGGAACTTTGTGTTTCTCACAATCTCCACTACAGAGCCGTTGAGGGGGTGGCTACCTGGTGTTCTCCTGAAGTCAACAACCATCTCTTTGGTTTTGTCAATGTTTAGTGATAGGTTGTTGGTTCTGCACCAGTCCATTAGCCACTGCACCTCCTCTCTTAATGTTTTTACTCATAATTTTTGCTGAACTCTACTTCAAAGCTTCGCTGGTGGAAAAATTGAAAAGAGTTTTGTTTACATCATATTGGGTAGAAATTTGCCAGCTGCTCCAGTGCAATTTCTAAATTGGAAAAATGGCACTTCTTTGTTGCTGGTCATTTTCAAATGTAGCACAACATTCCAAATATTTCAACAGGGTCAGCTAGCAAAACTAATTGAGTGCAAAAGTTTTTGGGAAAACTCTTGGTGTACCATCAACTCCAACAAGTACCTTACCTTAGTTTGGCTGCTTAAAAGGTTGAGCAGTAATCTTTTGCATTAATAATAAAAAATGCTGTATAATTTATGTTCTGCATTTCTTGACACAACAAGAGGAAACGGAAGCGATGAATTAACAGGAAAACAGTCATTTAATGGCATTATTCCTTATTACACTCTTAGACGTACACCGTTGGAGCAATAGCAGTCAATTTGGCCTCTTTAATTTTAAATAATCAGGGAATCTATTGTCTTTTCTTAGAATGCACACTTTCCAAACTGACAAAAGGGGTTGGAGGTGGACTAATGGGCCATTACCATTGACAGCTGGGAGTGGAACACTTGACAGCAGGGAGGGAAACACTTCCACCTGGGTTCACACCTAATTCATACATATTCAATGTCTGAGCAACATCAATGGTCACTACAAGTTGTATCACTGTAAGTGGAACCGTATATTTCTGCAAACACCTACAGTATGTTTGTCAACAACCATTTAATGTTACATAAATGTAACAAATGTTTGCAATATATTTTTTCACGTGCTTCAGATTATTGGGAAGATTTTTGGGAAGACCTTTAGAACCCTAGGCCAATTAACCAATGGGATTTTCATAACGATGTTCTTTCTTCTGCAAAACATTGAAGTATTTATAGGGAGACAAGTTATATGTCAGATGTTATTTTCAGCAAACATACTGAATATTTGACAAGAGTTAAAATAAAATAAAATGACAATATCCTTGTTTATCCTCTCTCTCTCTCCCTCTCTCTCTCTCTCTCTCTCTCTCTCTCTCTCTCTCTCTCTCTCTCTCTCTCTCTCTGGCTCTGAGCAGAAATACGCTCAAAATTTTGTACCTGAAATGTTGCACAGAAAGCTGACAAAGCATCTTTATACTATTAGTGAACTTGTGCTGCTGAGTCCAGAAAGCTGCAGCTGAATTCATCTAAATGAGGAAATGTTTTGTAAAGTCTGCTACATTAGCAATTATAGACCAGTATCACTACTCTAGTTCCTATCAAAAATCCTTGAACTATCTGTCTACAATCAGCTATCGCTCTTTCTCAACCAGAACAATTTACAGGATCCAAACCAGCCTTATTTCAAATGGCACACTCAACAGTGTCCTGCTCCTTCACGGTCACTGAAAAACTCCATGCTGCAAAGATCAACCAAGCTCTCATCTCTGTTGTGAAATTCTCCTCGACCTCTCCTGCAGCCTTTGATACAGTAGATCACAAAGATCCTCCTGTCAATCCTTGGTAACCTTGGGAATCCCACTGGTTCTGCATTATAATAGTTTGCATCATGCCAGAGAGTGTTCTTACCAGGTCCCATGGCAGGAGCCACATCAACTCCGCAGACTCTCCTCTGGTGTTCCCAAGGTCAATCCTTGGTCCTCTTCTCTTTTCCCTCTACACTACTTCTCTTGGTAAAGTAATATCTTCTTATGGTTTACTTACCACTGCTATGCTGATGACACTCAACTCATCCTCTCTTTCCCACCTTCTGACACCAAGGTCTCATCCCGGATCTCAGCTTGCCTCTCTGATATCTCATCATGGATGGCAGCCCATCACCTCAAACTCAACCCCAGCAAGACCGAACTGCTATTCATTCCTGGAAGCACTGGTCCTCAGCCTGACCTTACCATTTCTCTTGAGAACTCACTGGTCACTCCATCTACTGAATCACGGAGCCTTGGTATAGTAGTGGATGACCAGTTATCATACTCAGCTCATGTTGCAAACCTGACTCGGTCTTGCAGATTTCTCCTTTACAAAATCAGGGGAATTCGACCTTTTCTCCCTAGAGAGGCCACTCAGATGCTTGTTCAGTCTTTTGTCATTTCACAACTAGACTACTGCAACTGGCTGGCCTTCCTATGTGACCATCAGACCATTGCAACTTATCCAGAATGCAGCAGCGCGGCTCGTCTGCAATGTTGCTAAATTCAGTCACGTAACTCCTCTGCTGCGTTCCCTTCATTGGCTGCCCGCATCAGATTCAAAACCTTGATGCTGACCTACAAAGCCAAAAATGGACCAGCCATAAATGATGGCAATGGTCAAAACTCGAGCTGTACCAAGAGCCCTTCGAGCTTCAAGTACAGCTCGGTTTGACCCACCATCCCTCAGAAAGCAAGGAAAATGCATCCAGACTCTTTTCTGATCTGGCACCAAAATGGTGGAACAAACTTCCCCTGGGAGTCCGAACAGCTGAGTCCCTCACTGTGTTCAAACGCAGACTGAAGACTCATCTGTTTCAGGAGTATTTAACTCCATAAAGATATTTGTTTCAACAGGATCTAAGTGTGAGGAATCTCTAGATTCCAGCCTTGTCTACAAGCTAAGGATATTCTAAGTGAAGAGCAAAGCACTTTTGTAAGTCGCTCTGGAAAAGGGCGTCTGCTAAATGCCGCAAATGTACATGTAAATGTTTGACTGTAAAATGTTCTGTATAAAAAGCTGGTATTAACCTACAGTTTCCCATCTTTACATTTGCCTAACACTGTGCTGTCTTGTAGACAGTGTCCTTAGCAACTGGATGATCAACCTGTCATTGATTTATGAGATCAAGTTCTTACCTATCTGTTCTGCTTTTCACTTCCAGATCCTGAGCACACTGTTAGAAAGAAGAGTTGAGATCATATGGTAAACCAGCCTTTTTCAAATATCTTATTTTTATAAAAATAAGATAACTGCACCATTCTTGAACTCTGAAGTTTCCGGGAGCAGAGGGGATTGATGGCTTTGTGCAAGGGACCATATATATCTCCATATAGTGACTGTCAATGCCTAATTGTTTGTGGACATCTGAATTCAAATAAATGCATTCTGCTATTTTAAGTTATATCCTGACAAAGATATGCAAATGCACAGAGAGCTAGTCTAGTCCCTGTAAAGAAGTACTGCCAATAGAATAGGACTGTCTGGAGCAGTTAAACATAAATTAGCACCTGGTCTGATTACAGGCATTAGCTAGAAAGGCATTAACCTCTGCAGCTTTTAGTTATGTGGTAGTGGAACTGTGTTCTCTGGAAGAATAGTCCTCCATTCAATACTTTTGGGATGAATTTGGGACAAGGTGGAGTGGTGATCATCAGCATCCTGACCTAAAAAAATATTGTTGCCGAATACAATCAAATCCTTTCAGCAATGCTCCAAATAATATTAGAGATTCTTTCCTGCACATTAGACATTGGACAGTTACTCCAATAAAAACAGGATGAACTCTTTTTAATACTGTTTATTTCCAACATATTTGTTTATAATAGTTTAGAACAGAAAGAAGGATTTTCTAAATGCTGAAAATCAGTGTTAGAAGCACATTTAGAATATATAAATATAAATTATGGTTTTGAATTTCCAAGTATTCTAGTTTTTCATTGCTGCACTGCTTGGGATGCCAGATGTGGTATTTGCAGTATGTAGGTGTTCCATCTGTTTTTAAATACACAAATGCAGCTTTTCATAAATATGTCAAGATTTTAGAGTCAACTGGATAACATACATTATACACTGCACACAAGAAGAAGGTTACATAAGCTGCTCTCACCTACTCATTTATTTAAGCCATGCTTAGTTTGAAATCCATACATTGCACACTAGAAGAATTACCCAGAAGAAAGAGGAACATGACAAATGAGTACAGAAAGAAATCAAGGATAGATAGATAGATAGATAGATAGATAGATAGATAGATAGATAGATAGATAGATAGATAGATAGATAGAGTGAGAGAGAGAAAGAGAGAGAGAGAGAGAGAGAGAGAGAGAGAGAGAGAGAGAGAGAGAGAGATGAGAGCAGATAGATCAGTGATCAATAATGTGTGGAAGAACATGCCGGTCAGAGGGATGAGAGGTGCATCTCAGGATATGATGGAAATAGAAAAATGCCCCAAGTGTTTTTACTCATTGGCTTAATGCTGCTCTCTTTCTCAGCCAGAAATCTCAAGGTCAGTCCAGCTGGCTGGATCCAGCAGTAAATGACTAAGACTCTGAAAAGACACAGTAAATCATAATTACAGCACATGTGTCCAGATTGATTTATTTCCTCGTTTACTGGCAAGGGGAACAGCCTCAATGTACTCAGTGCTGCACTTAGTAGTAATGCATCTTAAACAATTATATATATATATATATATATATATATATATATATATATATATATATATATATATATATATATATATTCACAAACACACACACACACACACACACAATTCCAATGAAATTGGGGCATTGTGTAAAATATAAATAAAAACAATACAATGATTTGATCCTTTTCAACATATATTCAGTTGAATACACTAAAATGACAAGATATTTAATGTTCAAATGGATAAATATTTTTGCATATATTCACTCATTTTGAATTTGATGTCTGCAACATGTTCGAAAAAAGTTGGGACAGGGGCATCAAAAGACTGGGAAAGCTGAGGAATGCTCAAAAACATATATTTGGAACATTCCACAGGTGAAAAGGTTAACTGGAAACATCATTATTGGGTTTAAAGGGAGCATCCCTGAAAAGCTCAATCGTTCACAAGCAAGGATGGGGGTGAGGTTCACCACTTTGTCAACAACCACGTCAGCAAATAGTCAGACAGTTTAAGAACAATGTCTCTCAACATGCAATTCCAAGAAATTTAGGAATTTCATCATCTGCAATAAATTCAATCTGCAGAGCATTTGCCAAGAACACTGCAATCCTACACGGGCTCAGGAACACTTCAGAAAACCATTGTCAGTGAACAAAGTTTGTCGCTCCAACTACAAGTGCAAGTCAAAGCTCTACCATGCAAAGCGAAAGCCATATATCAACAACACCCAGACACACCAGGTTCTCTGGGGTCAAGCTCATCTGAGATGGATTGCCGCAAAGTGGAAAAGTGTCCTGTAATCTGATGAGTCCACATTTCAAATTGTTCTTGGAAATCATGGACATTGTGTCCTTCAAGCCACAGAAGAAAAAGTCTGGATTGTTCAAAAGCCAGCATCTCTGATGGTATGGGGGTGTTAATGCTCATGTAATGGGTAACTTGCACATCTGTGAAGGCACCATTAATGCTGAAAGGTACATACAGTTTTTGGAGCAACATTTTGCCATCCAAACAATGTTTTTTTCAGGGACATCTCTGCTTATTTCAGCAAGACAATGACAAGCCACATTCTGCACGTGTGACAACAGAGTGGCTTCATAGTAATAAAAGAGTGCAGATATTAGACTGGCCTGGAATAAAATTGGAGAGACAAAGATTCCAAGGTGTCTGGAGTCCATTGTGAAGTATGCTCTGATGGTTTAAGGTGCCGTGTCATCTGCTGGTGTTGGTCCACTGTGTTTTATCCAGATTTAATGCAGAATCTACCAGGAGATTTTTAGAGTACTACCAGCTATCTGCTGACGAGCTTCTATGCATAGAATATCAGCATCTATGTATGATATTCCTGAACATAATTGGCCAGTCAACTCTCTGGACCTAAAGTCCATAGTGAATCCATCCAATCCAGCAATACAGATGAGCTGAAGGCCACTATCAAAGAAGCTGGGTAATATCTCAGGAGGTTTCAGTAATATCTCAACTGAACCACAAGTTGATTGCTTCCAAGCACTGATGTAGCCCCAATCAAGTACTGAGTATATAAAACCTAAACATACTTCTAAGAGGTTTAACATTTCTGTATTGTACATCCTTTTCTGTTTGAGCTAAAGACATATTTTAATAATATTCTAATAATATGTCTTAACTTTCTGATTTTTATGAGCCAAAAGCCATAATGATGAGAAGTAAAAAATAAATTAATATGTTTATTTATGTTAAATGAACATAAAATATATGACATTTTGTCTTTTTGAATTAAATTATGAACAAATATATACAATGTTCCTGCATGAGCTGCACTAGTATATACTCTATATAGTGATGTGTAATAGTTGTCATGATGCAACATTTAATTTCTGTACATTAATAGCATTTCTACAGCACCGAAGTGCTTCATGTAACATAAAGATTTATATGAGCACATTTGAGTAGAGATGCTGTAGAGAGCCTCTAAACAACAACCAGCGCAGTACTAGCATATAGTTACTTTACCCTGAAAAGCCAAAAGGGTGTCAGCTCAGTGGTTTTAATTTCTCAAATAGTTTATTTTTGAAATAATTATTTTGCTGTCATGTTTAAAATTAATAGATTTATTTTAATCAAGTAAATACACACTTTTAAAAAAATGTCCAACAGTTATTCTAAAATCAAGCATGTTAAAAAAAAAACTATATAAAAATCATTTTTAAGTTCACAAATCTGATTTTGATTTAGAGTTCTACCAAATACCAAATGTTTCAATACAGGTTTTAAAATGCCCTCGTCCACTTGGCCTCAACATAAGAGCCTTTCCATTATTTTATTAGCTGCAGTGAAGTGGATTACATGAGTCCTCAGACAGAAGAGGGACCAAGTGAACATAAGTGTCGACTTCTGCAGAACTCACTATAACCAGAAATCATTACAGCTTAATACACTTCCATTTTCAAACATGAAAAAGGTAGATCATTAAATGTGATAAATGTATTGCTTTAAATGTTTTATACTGCAAACTTTGTATGATTAACTGATTAGAGTGAACATAGCCAAATGCAAGTGTGTGTCAATTGAAAATTCCACTTCTCATTTTCACTATGGGGACATTTTTGTAATGATAATGATTCTGAGGGGCCTTGATTGATCACAATAGACTGCAATTTAATTAACATGTTTTCACAAAGCTCTTTTCACATTGAGTGCAATCTGGCCCAAGCCTCATTTGAGTAAGCCAATAGTGACATTGGCAAAGAAAAGCTCTCTCTTCAACTTGAGGAAGAAACCTTCAGTGGAAACCAGAAGGAATCATTTGACAGCAATGCACAACTGCAATAGTGCTGTGCCAGACTCAGAATGCATGGCAGCAGTTCATCTTCAGTACGAGTCACGATTTTGTATTGGTAGAGATGACCAACAATCTGCTTGTGGAGGCACCATGGTCAGCAACAAGATGAATGGCTTGTTTTCATATGTCACATGTCCAAAAGGTCAAATGCCTGATCACCTTTGGTCTTCATTACAATCGTTTTGACAGAACAACATTGCGTTAATGAGGTCCTGCAATCAGTGTCTCTACCTTTTCTGAACACACACTCTATTGCATTATTCCAACAGCACAATGCTCATCTGCAAACTGCTGCCATCTCAAGTTGGGGTAACTGTATCTAGGGAATGTTGGAGGTATAATACCCTTCTAGCCTACATCTGGCATTAAGCACGGTGCTAGGAGGTTCATGTTTATCTGCTCCAGAGAGTCCTATTCTATTGGCTGTACATATCTACATCGATTAGGTAAGCTATGTGTTTGTGCATCTTTATCAGTAATTAGAATTAGAATGGATGTATTAAAATGGATGTTCACAAATATTTGGCAGTGAAGCAGTGAAGTTCAGGGCAAGCCCATATACTGGGGCCATAGTAGTTTGGTGGTTGGATTGCCAGGTTATTGAATGCAGAATGCATTTAATAGAAGGGGTGTCCATAAACATTTAGAAACATAATGCAGTGTTTCACGGTGTACCAAACACAATGTGGAACATTCGCTCTGGATAAGGGCATCTGCTAAATACCATGAATGTAAATAAATGTAAATGATTACCCTGCTGTAGTGCTTTTAATACACTTCATAAAATGACCATATTATTGAATTAAAGCAAGAAAAAAACGAATAGAACTACACATAGAACTACAGTTGTTTCAGAATGGGAAAAAAAGTTTCTCTACTGCTACATTAGGTGGGTACAATGCTGAATGAAACTACCTCCTTCTTGAATTAAATTACCTCCTTCAGATTTACTGATTTGGTAAAAAAAAGTTATATAGAAAGTGATTTGTATGTGAAGTCTAAATACTGATAAAGCTCAAATCAAAACTGGTTTGCTTTTATAGGTCAACATCCTTAATTTTGTTTTCTGCCCAGAAGCTAAGGACCATGGCAAGTGGATTGCTTAAAACTTTCAATAAGGATAGAAATGCAGTAGAGGACTTGCCCAAGGCAGCCAAGGCCTGCAAAGCAATCAAACCTGCCTCAGAAACAAAGAGACCACTCATCTTAACTCAGGACAGCATGGAATTTTATACAGCTGCCACAGTTTCAGTGAAAAAAAACATATTTAACTCTTTAATATTTTCATTAAGTAAACAGCAATGGATTTGTAATAATTAGTGAGCTACATTTACAGAAGTATGACATTGGGTATAAGGCAACATGCCAGATGTCTCAGCATGGAGAATATCTCATGCATCTTGAATATCCTCACTCATTTCCTGCAGATTTTGTGGTAGAGGTGGAGTGTTAGTGCATCCAATAACATTCAACACATTTTCAAACGGGGATAGGTCTGTCGATGCAACTGACCATTGCATAGTACAGTGGTGTCAAACTGGGTGTGGAAACTCATGTGATCTGTTGTTTGAAGACTGGCCAATTGATTGAGTGAGTGAAAACGTGTTGCTGCTGATTGTTTAGAATGAAATCTGCAGCCACACTGGCCCATTTCTGACCCAGTTTGACATGCTTTTTTTGACAAGGCACTCTTTAGACAGTAGCAGTATGCAGATGAGAACTAACCCTGCTGGAACACTGTAATGGGTGTTAGGACCAATGGAGGGTCAAAATTTGCTTTACCACATATCAGAGTTAAAGGCCTCAAAGAATGTAATGAATGTGGATTTAAAGTGCAATTTTTGGTCATGCCAACTAAATGCTAAAGTAACTGATTACAGAGTATTTTCTGAGTTCATTCAAAACTCAGATTACCCATCCCCCTACGTAGCCTCCCTTCCCCTACATGCCCTTCTCTCTATGCTAGGGGGGAGAAATTGTCCACGTTTCCTCCGAGTCATATGACGATAGCCTACTGAACTGCCGCCATTTGTATCATTGCCAGGCATCGCGCTTGGAGGAGAACGCCAGATCCCTGGATTTGACACAATAGGCGGCAGACGCCTGCGTTGATCAGCAGCAGTGAGATGTGGGAAGAATGCCGTCTACCCACACCCCCAATTTCTGGGTTGCATTCGTAATTGTTGCATATTCACAGTGCCTGAAAAACAACTACACATTGTACTCTGTTAGTCACATATGTACAAATTCCTCTTGAAACAACACTGGCCCGGAACTGTAAAAATCCACATGCACAAGTATAGGCCTGCTTACAGAATTGTGTGCATTTATTTGTTTTCTGTAGTAGAGGAGTCAGATTTGTTTAGTTCAGCATTTCAGTTTGGTCAACAATTCATTTTAAGCCTTAAAAACAATAAATGAGCTGCAGCTGAAATTAATTACTGTGTAAGATGTTAATTCTCCTTTCTGACTATTTGTTTATTGTTTATTCCCATCTACCCATCAGAACTCTCGCTATCACATACTCCTGACCACTGAGGTGTTGCCAGGGCTTGAACTTATATATATATATATAGGGAGGAGATAAATAAATTGTGGGTGTGATATGTATGGATATGGTGCGTGATGTGTGTGTGGGTGTATATATAGTATATATATATTCTCCATAGCTACATAGTTAACTGTGATGCAGGTCATGTTATTGACTAAGGGGCATTTCTGTTGTTTTGATTCTGGTGATAAATTAAATGAACCAATCAGAGACAGTGAAAACACCAGACATGTTATCATGTTTGTTATATGTAGAAACAGAGCTAACAACAAACAACCCTGCAGACCACAGGAGACCACACCGGTGGCTGACCATAAAAACCTTTTAATCATGAAGAAAAACTGTTCAAGCGCACTATTCAGGATGTAGACACAGATGTGTCAAGAGGCATAACAAGCACAGCCTCAAAGGGTTTACTGCAGGATGCAAACTGCTGGCAAGCCTTAAATAGAGGAAAGTCTGGTTACAGAAGGCTGACAAATACATTAAACAGTTTGTAGGGTTGGTGAGCATAGTATAAAACAAGCTTGGTAGACCATTACCCCTGGAATTATTATACATATATATTTTTTCAAGAATATTGCTACTGTCACGACAAAACCGTGCATTTCCATTTTTTGTTGTTTTCTCTTTTTGACATAATATTAGAATCTGGCAGTTGTTCTTTGTTTTGCACCATGTATTTCATGAGGAATGGAAGAGAAGAACCAAATGAGCAAAAATCAATTGTCACAATAATACAAATGTAGGAAAATGCCACAATAATACAAATGTGCTAGAAACAACCACCCAACCACACAAGGTACCACAGCAACCATTTAACAATGTGCATTATGTTGAATAGCAATTCCTTCATGAAAATGCTATATGCACTTTATATACACTCATTGCTTAAAAAAATAATCCCAGATAGACATGTCAGATCAGCATGCAGTTATGTCTAAGGTGTGGTCTGATTTGACACTAGGTCTTGGCACAAGAAGGCATTAGACTGCCTCTTTTGGGTAGTGTACCTCTTGGTGAGAGATCTTTGACTGCTACATGCCTCTACAATGCACCAGTTGATACATTTTGAGAGGGGCCACATCATTGGGCTGAGAGAAGCAGGATGGTCATTTTGATGAACGCTGTAATCTAGGACTTTCTGACCAAACTGTTGGGAGGAGTTGGGAACATTGGTTATATTTCAGTCTGAGTATGAAAGCCTTCAATCCTGCAATAGCCTTAGCTATTAGCATCTTGTGTTTATTTTTTTTTTGTAAAACCCCAGAATCTCAAATGAAAAAGAAAGCCAAGTAAAAATACTGCACACAGGGAAAGACCTGTGTGTTTCTAGCTCTCTCTCTGAACATGTAAATACAGGCACAGATAAAGAGAAAAAACAAAAGTGGGTGAATCTATATTTTAAATCTGAAGGGTCCAGAAGAGGAAAGACTTCCAGAAGGTGTGTGTGGGTAGAGCAGAAGATGGATGTTGATGGAGCCAGCCATTTATCCACCAAAGCTGCAGCCCTGCCTCACAAGCCTCAGTCAGTACTGAACAGATGACTTTCACAGCAATTTTCTTTTCCAAAGGCTCTTACATCTCCTGAAAGCTAAGGCTGTGTGGTCAGGCTAATCACAGCTGCAAAGACAGCAGGACATGATAGCATGATAGCTATAATAAAGTGATAATGTTTATGTGTTGACCAGGGAGAGGGAACTACATTGTTGTTGTTGTTGTTGTTGTTGTTTTATCTCAATGCTTATTGACTGTGTTCTGCATTTTCTATGTAATTCATTTTTCTGTAAAGCACTTTGAATTGTATATGAAAGGTGGTATACAAATCATTTGTTGTTCCAAGTAAATTATATATCATTGCTGTGCCCACAAATATTTTCTTTTGCAAAAGCTTTGACATGAGATTAGTCAAGCTTTACATAATAGTGGCAAAAGTCTCATTCAGAGGGAAATTACAATGCATTACTCTGTCACAACTTAGCTTTTGTTCAGTAAGGAACTACGAAACATATGCATTTTGTAAGCATTTGAAAAGTGATGGTGTTAAGACTATAGGTTTCATTAGGCATTTCATCAGGGCTGATACATTTTTGACATTATATTGTAAATGTGGATTTGTTTACCCTTTGCACCTCTAAAAGCCTCCAGTTTTCTGGGGAGGCTTTTGATATGATTTTGGAGTGTGTCTATGGGATATTTTGTCCAGAGGAGCATTTGTGAGGTCGAGAGAGCCTGGATGACAATCTCTGTTCTAGCTCGTCCCAAATATATTCCTTGGACAGTTAATAGTGAAATGTCTAGGAGGAAAGTCATTTCACAAACTGACTTGTTGCATCCGTGGCATTCTTTTACAGCACCAGAAAGGAATACAGTGAGCTTTTGAGAACAACCTTTCACTTTTAACTTTCACTAACACTTGTAAAGACAGATTGCATGGCTAGATACTTGACTTTATACCTGGCAATGGGAAGGTTCATGGTTTCAATGATTCAGATGTCCTGCTATTTTTTTCTGTATTGTGTTGCTTACATACAATACTTCATTCAGAGTTCATCCAGCATATAGTGGCCAATTTAGTCCTGTAAGAACTGTGAATGGGTCAATAATGCAAGGTCACACATCCATACAGACTTCTAGTGACAGTGATAAATAGCATCTGGGGTTCAGTGTTCAGATTATTCACTTATCTTTTTTTGTTTATTGTATGATTTAGACCTAACAATTGAAACAACAACCTTTTAGTCTCAAGCCTGCTTCTTAATTTTAGGCCACAGCTGCCCCACATGAACAATATAATAACTACTACACTACAGAAATCACAACATCACAACATATGGCAACATGTGGCATCTGCCATGGTTCAAATATTCAGCAATTGGATCTTTGAGCACAAGAGTACCTGTACCCATCCAGTACCACACACATTTATCACATACCCAGACATAGCAGGCAATTTAACAAATTCATTTATTAATTCATTTCTAATTCACATACACTTCAAAATAAAGGAATTACAAATGGTTCCTTGATTCTAAAGAATAAGAGTATTTATACTTTATAGGGTCAGTTAAAGGAAATTTTCAGAAGCCAAGGCCTGAAACATCAGAATGTCAAATTTGCTAGAATAATAATTCAGTGCCATATACTATATATGAAAGTTGCCTAGTACTTCTATCAACATTTATGTAATCAACAATGGAATGTCAAATTAAATAACAGCACAATTACAATTATATTACAATATATTCTAACAATATTTTTTGTTAGTTTGAATGATATTTTTCTCTAAATCGCCTTCTTCTCTGATCGTTTCTAGTCTATTTCTCTTCCGTGTGCATCATACAACATACTTGAGTTGCAGTGATCATCATAAAACACAGATCTGATTGACTGATCCAGAACTATTTAAAGTGCACAGAGCATCTACAGGGTTCGAACCATGAAGAAAATGAAAAATGAACAAAGGTGGAGATGCATGGTTTTCATTGGACAGCAGTGATATTTAGGAGGATATTACTGAATGTAGCCCAAAGATTGTAAGAGATGTGTGATTGTGAAGACAACAAGAGAAGGTTCTTCTTTAAACTTTTAAAATGTTCTTCAGACTCACTCATATTTATGAAAACAATGATTCTACCTTGAGCCAAAGTAGTTATTTTATGGAACTGTATGAAGAATATTTATTTTTAAGAGAGTAAATGAACATTTAAATGATTTTCTTTTTGGGCTTTGTTTCCAGAAGCTGGACTAGACCATCACACTCCTGTAGCCATGGAAACTTTATGAAATGTATGAAATGCTATTGCAAGCTTTTAACTTTCACTGTGCACACTCTACCGCTGAAGGTTCACCTTTTACTGATCACTTACAAATGCAGAGGAGACTAAATGCATTGAAAAGCAAATCTGAATTGACATCTAAAAAAATAGCACCAAACAGAATACTGTGCAGAGATTGCTCCACTGCTGCAGCCACTGACGGCAAATCTGTGTGTGAATAAGGGCCTGTCAGCTCACTTTTGTTGATCAGTATGAATCTGAGAGGGAGGATAACTATTACTGCACCAGCCTCTGACACTCATTCAGTAAAAAAATAAAGGGCTATATTTCCCTAATAATGGCATCTGTGGAACTGATGACTAGTGTGAACTATACACACTTGCAGTCTTGTTGTCATATAGGCCGTCAAAGGATGTTTTATGATTTACGTAATAATTATTGGAACCACAAGGGACCAGTTGATCTTTGTGAGTGTCTCTGACTCTGAATGTGTGTGTGTGTGTGTGTGTGTGTGTGTGTGTGTGTGTGTGTGTGTGTGTGTGTGTGTGTGTGTGTGTGAGTGTGTGTGAGTGTGTGTGTGTATGGCTGGCAGGGTGTGAAAGCAGCAGGCCTTCTGCCTGCATTCGATAAGTTCAGCTTTTTGCTTTAAATCTCACCCAGTCAGCACACAAAGGTCTCTCAGCTGAACACACAGCACTAGCATCACAGAATGTGAAAACAAATAAAAGGGGTTCATGGCAACTTTGGAGAAATACATTGAGAAGGAAAATCCAGTTTAGAGCTACATTCAGTGGCAAATAAGCAAGAAAAGTAAGAAGGAGAAGCAGTGGATGTATACGTTAATATAAGGATATCCGAGTGAACAGCAAAGCACTTTTGTAAGTCACTCTGGATAAGGGTGTTTGCTAAATGCCATAAATGTATGGATGTAAATTTGTCACTGCCATTAAACCTCATTACATCAACCACAGTCTACAAATATAAGGTATTGAAAATCTAATATTTCTCAGTCCAGTATCTTACAATAACTAACTTGAGTTCCTTGTTAAATGGCCTATCAGCCCCTGTTTGAGAGTTTGCATGGCAAACTACAGGGACAACTACTTACACCTCTCATTAAGTGAAGGCAGATGGAGAGTCTCATATGTGTCAAAGTTGTATACTTACAGAACAATGTAATTCTTCAAGCTCTTTTTTGAAGATGTTCTAGTCTTTAATGCTGAACTTTAGTGAGCAAACTGTACCAGACAGGAGCTGCCTCACCAAAAGAGTTAGGTTAATGTTTAATACTATGTTTAAGGTTAGGGTCAGGTTTAGATTAAGATTAAGTTTAAGGTGTGGGTTAGGGTAAGGGTTAGGATAAGTTTAGGTTAAAGTTAAGTTTATGGTTTGGATAAAGTTTTTGTTAAGTTTAGGATGTGGGTTAATTTAGTTTAAGTTTAGATAATAGTTTAGGTTGGGGTTATGATGAGGCTTAGGTTAAGGTTTGGCTGTTGTTATGGTTAAATTTAGTTTATGGCTAGGGTTAGGATAAGGGTTAGGTAATGAGAGCTATGTTGTTTGGAGCCTTAATTCCTTCAGGGTCATTGATGGGTCACAAAGATGACAATGGCAAAGGCATCAATTCAACTGCATGGAAGAAGGAAACTGTAAATGACTAATGCACTTTTACCATGAAAACCATATGGAAAGACACTACAGAGTTATTCATGAAGAAGAAGATGGGACCCTCAGGTTGGATGGCAGCCTCAACTGGCTACTGAAGAGGAGCTGAGGTTTCCTCTAGTACAGTTTGTGTGTATAATGTGGCTACATCAATGTCCTTGGGAAGTCTATAAGATGGATATGCAAGAAAAGATAATTCAAAGCTGTAAAAATAAAATTACCATCAGAACCTGGAATATATAAATTGGACAACATGGACTTGGAATTAAGCAGGAGAATGGCTGATCAACTTCTGGGACTACAATGATTTCTGCAGAGTTTACAGGAACCAAACTGACAAAATTGTACCAAGAGATGGAAGAGCTCCATTTTAATTGGCCTGGTGCTACTAATGTGCATGAACCATCAAACTCCCAAAATATGACCTGGAGAGCATACTACCTGCCTTCAAAGAAAACATTGGGAATCAGTTTCAAATACTGAACATAACTAAGAGAGAACCAGAAGAGCTTTTGATGGAACTCAAAGAGGTCATCAAAGAAGAATCAGAGATAAACCTGGCAAGAGGAGAAAGAAAGTGGATGTCTGATGATACAATGGAAAATGCAAAAGAGAGAAGAGATGCTTAAATCAAGAAGGACAAATATAATTTAAGAGAACTAAACTGGGAATTCCAGAGAGCTGCCAGTAAGGACAAGGACAAATACTAAAGCAACATGTGCAAAGAGATTGAAAAGGGGAACAAATGTGGCAAAACAAGGATTGTTTTGTCAGAGGATACAGGTGATCAGAAATAAATTTCAGCCACAAGTTGAAACCTTAAGGGATGCAAAAACACAAATCATCATGGATGAAAAACAGATCTAAGAAAGATGGAAGGAATGCACAGATGACCTGTACAAAAAAAGTATGTATGTAAATTGCAAAGACACTTTTGTTGATGTTGGCTATTTAGAAGAACATTTAATTCTAGAAGATGAAGTGAGACAGGCTCTCAGATCATTGGCAAAGAAAAAAGCCATAGGAATTGACATTTCAGTAGAGACATTTCAGGATTCTGAGGATGATTCAGTTAAAGTACTGACCAAACTAGGTCAACAAATATGGAAAACAGCTCAATGGCCTGCAAAATGGAAGAGGTTAGTCTACGGCCCATTACCAATGAATGGAGACAAGAAGTGTGCCATTTATTATACAATTATATATTCCCTCATACCACATGCCAGTAAAATTATGCTGAAGATCATTTCATGTAGACTAGAGCCTTACATTGAAAGAAAACTGCCAGATGTACAGGCAGGATTCAGGAAAGGCAAACAAACAAGAGACATCATTCATACTGAAACAGCTATGGTTCAAAAAGGAGGTCAAGGTGTGTTTCATAGACTCCAGCAAAGCCTTTGACTGCTTGGACCACATAAAATTATGGAAAATACTTAGTAAAATGGGAATACTAGAGCATCTCATTATTCTAATCCAGAATCTCTACACTGATCAACAAGCTATGATCAAGATGAAAAAAGGAGAAACAGAATGGTTCTACATTGGCAAAGCAGTTAGACAAGGCTGCATACTATTACCATACCTGTTCAACCTGTATGCAGAACAAATAATGAGAGAAGCAGGACTGAAGAAAAAAGACAGAGGATTCAGGATTGGTGGAAGAAACATCAATAACATCTGATATGCAGATGACACAACACTCATAGCAGAAAGTCTGGAAGACCTGAAGGCCTTTATGAAAAAGGAAAAAGAACAGAATGTAAAGATGGGACTTCAGCTCAATATGAAGAACACTAAAGTCAGGACAACAGGAAACAGTACAAGCTTTACCACTGATGGAGATGAAGTGGAGATGATGGACAGTTTTTGCCTACTCGTTTCAGTTATTAACAACATCCAACACTGGACATATATTGTCAATTGGCAGGGCAAGGATGAAGAGGCCTTTGATATATATGCCTTTGATCTTTGGTGTTGGCAAAGACTGAGAGTTCCCTGGACAGCAAAGAAGACAAACAAATGCACCCTGGAACAAATCAAGGCTAACCTCTTGCTGGAAGCCCAGATGGTCAGACTGAAGCTCTCTTACTTTGGACACATTATGAGAAGAACCAAATAATGGGAAAAGATCATCATGTTTGGAAGAATTGAAGGAAAAAAGGAAGAGAACGACCACGTAACAAATTGTTCAATTAAAATGTAAAAAAAAAACATACTGAAAAAGAACCTTCTAAAAAATTCCTTCCATGCACCCTTCCATGTTTCTGAAAATATATCTCAAAGTGATCCTGGAAGAACATCATATTGAATTTGTGTGTTCCTGCCAACATGTCAGTGTCATAATTGTGAAGAGTATTTTATATATATATATTTATATATATAAAAATACAAAAACAACTGTCATCATGCACAGACACAGGCTGTCATCGTCATTGCCTTGGGAGTCACTGTAAGGAAAAGCCTGCAGCAAGGGAATCTCCATCTGTTCTACTTAATCTAATGTCATCAGATATGTTTGGGGACTTTAAAGCTCACCTACATCTGCCACCATTCACAGATTCACAGTTCTAAAACTGGAAGAAGATGAGACATGAGACACAAATTATTGTTCTACAGCTTAAAGCTAAAGGAAAACAAATCCATGTCCATGAAGCACTTTAGATAGGATCTAACAGAATCGTTTCATTTCAGAAAGTGAAGATATAGCACTAGTTATTTATTTTCTGAAGTGTTTTGAACCTTCATGAACCTATCTTTTACTCTGTGCCACACATTCAATCAATATGTAGTTTGTCGGTGAGCAACTCACTTAAATGTAGGCTTTGCTATAACCCTCACAAATTACTTCAGCTCAATAGTGTTACAGTTCTGATTTTCAGTGTATAATCTGCAATCGTCTACACAACAAAGACTGTGCGTTTTGGTTCTAGTGGGCAGAGGATATTAAAAGTTACCAAGGTAATGAAGATGTTCATTTCAGTTCTCAGATTCTTGCTCATTTTGAAAGGGTTTACCAAACCTGTCACTCCCAAGAATGGACATTATTACACTGATATACACTCATTGCCCAAAAAAATCTATATCAGATTGCTGCAAAACTCTACATGTCGTTATATGTAAATGATTACAGATGTGGTCTGATTAGACACCGTGCTTGGCCCACTGCCCTGTAAAAAGGCTCTCAGTATGCTACCTTTGAGTAGCTAGACATGGCTCTAAAATGCACTTGAAAACTTTGCCCAGTTGACATCATTGGACTGAGGCAGGATGGTCATTTCCTAAAAACTATCTGCCATTTAGGCTGTTCTGACCAAGCCACCGTTGTTTCATTTGCAGTGGTGTTGTGAACTAAAAACCTGGGCTGCTATGGACTGGAACCATAACCAGGTTCTCTTTAGGATTCAACAACAGTCAGGATCAAGTATGGAGGCCTTCAATACTGACTTTACTGTGGAGCAACACACAGTATCAGTACTGAAGGACTAATTAGATAAACTAGGTCTTACATGGAAACTGGAAATACTGAGCATTGTTGAGGAGGAGAAATAAGAATGCTCCATGCTCCAAGTTTCCTTTATTTATGATATATGTAGAGCATCATACATGCTTGTCCAGGCAACTCAGCTTAGACTTAGCTTAGGATCAGAACCAGGTTTGTGTCCAGATGGCAAACAAGCTACTTTGCCCATGGCCATACACTATTGAGCCACAGTCACATAGAAGTACTCAGTGGTTTGTCATCACATGGCACGTGGCCATGGCAAGCGTAATTTCATACAAAGCCAGATCACCTTTGGTCTTCATTACATGCACTCTGTCTGACACAGATACTATGGCCAGTTGTATTGTCAGACATATCCCTGATTGAAAATGTGTGGGCTGCTATTGGACACACTATGAACACTCCACCCGTACAGCAAAATCTGCAGGAACTGAGAATATTTAAGATACATGGGATAGCTTATACCAGATGCCATTAGGAATCTCTAGAACTCCATGCTGAGACATCTGGCATGTTACATTATATTTAGACACATTTGCATTGGGGTAAGTTTAAGTTAATAATGGTAAGTTAGACATGCTCAGCTATAAAGTTATAACTGCTGGAATTCAATGGGGTTTTTTTTTTACAATGGCAACACATAATGTGATTACACTGTGATTACACTGTGCCATTACAAAATTCCATTTGTGTCATCTACAAACCTTCTCATTCCCTCATTACCATTTAGGCCACACACTGATATGTTTGAGCATGGTCCTCATGGCTAAATTGTGGTAAGTATCCACTTTTAGCTCAACATAGGTCACTGCTGTTTGTTCCCAATGTCAGTGTGAGTTGCTCATACACTTTCACACAAAGCTGTGACACAGTGTAACACTGTTTTTCTCCATGACATACACAGACTATTCTTGTTCTTAAGAGCCTTTCTGCTTGTGTGCTTAAGTGTTTATGTGTGTATGAGAGAGAGAGAGAGAGAGAGAGAAAGAGAGAGAGAGAGAGAGAGAGAGAGAGAGAGAGTACCAGACCTGGGTTATCTCTGAGGCTTTAGGCCCTTCTCTATCCTCATTAGATTTTGTCTCTTTGCTGAAATCAAATAGGAAGCACACAATGATGCCCTGTATGACCCTCAGTCTGTTAATGAGGCACTACAACCTTGGTCACCTCCACTGTGTTAGGTCTGTCTCTCTGTCATATTTTGTGTCCCCTGTTAAATCAGAAAGGTAGCTCACAGGCTCACAGTTCTAGTTCAAGCACAGTTGAAGACAGTTTGAGTGGTAGAGTGGCGGTTTTACCAACACTGATTCAAAACTTCTTAGATTGGTTCAAACTCTGCCTTGTATTAACCTACCTTGTATTAACAGCCTGGTGGCTTTATTTGGTGCAAAATTGATCCAATCTGATAATCTGATAATGTTGAAGTATCAACAAGATACTATAGCATAGCACTGCTAAAAATCCAAATCAATATCAGCTTTTACTGGCAGCAGGTTTCTGATGGTCTAAGCTGGTTTTTGACAGTTAAGGGGGTTGAAAACCTGGTCATGAATGCAAAATGTACCATGTACCATGCATGACTTGTATTGTGTGGGTCATGAATTGCTTCATGATGCTGGTCAACCAGCTTGGGGACGCTAGTCATGCTGCTCAACCAATGTGGAGATGTTGGTCATGCTGGTCAGCATGGTCAGTTTCTGACAACAAAGCTCTAAATGGCTGTGTTTGTGTAGTTTGTAGGCTATTATTAACCTTGACAGTACATTTTGAAGACATTGAAGGCTACAGTGAGTAACTGAAAACCCTCAAAGTGCACATGAAAGGTGTATATGATGAATGTAGCTACAGTCTACCTAATAATCCACAATCTCAGTCTATGTACCGAAGCAGTATAACTTTGCTAACAGAATTTAATAAAGAACGTCATTTCATAAAATGATTAATCCGTGAAAACTGGTCATTACCGGGGAAATTTCTGCATTAATTCAGAGAATGTTTCTGTCATTTTAATTCAAAATGCAACAATTTCTCATTTCAAAAAATGGCTAAAACGTCTGGGAGAATTTTATTCATACTGGCTCTAAACACAATCAATCACATCATTAATATTTTACACTTATCAGAGGAAGATAATTAACCTAACACTACAGAGACTGGAAAAACCAGCTATCAGGGATAATTTATGCCACCGTATTTAATTTCAGCATCTGTGGTGGGAATAGTACTCCCCTCTGTTCCACCGATGTCACGACCTTGTTCTCACTTTTTCATCTTCCTGAGTTTGTGCCATACAGTTATTTTTGGTTTAGTAGTCCATGTGAAACAGGTGGCCTGGCATTAAGCATGCTCCCTCAGCCTCCTCACCTGTGGCTATTCATACTGTGCACTGTGGTGGATTTGAGCCCCCAAGTTATCACTTCCAGTCAGAGAAATGCCGACTCATGCTTTCCTAATGAAGAAGCTCTTGGGGCACATAGACACTAGCAGAAAAGCTCTTTGTTGTATAAAAGCAGGCAACTGTTGTATATATGTCCCTGTTCTGCCATTTCAGGCTGAATGCAGAGGTTATGGCATCTAGAATTGGGAAAGGATTGCTGACTTTAGCAGAAAGAACTAACATTAAACAGCAGCCTGTGATTCCCAAGAGCAACTATACCAGCTCTGATTAGGTAATTATTTTCAATAAACTGCCTTGTCAACAGTTTCCAGTGGCAGCTATAGCAAAGGGCATCTCATTCTCCTATTATAACCGGTTATTTATAACTGCCTTTACCCTTCATTGCACCCATGCAGAGTATAACTGCCATGTGTGACAAGGTGTCTCAAAGATGTGATTACTGATTTGATGAACTTTTTAATCTGAGAGGTGGGAAGTAACAAGTCACATTTGTTGAGTTTAACATCAACAAAAGATGACAAACACAACATGAGCTCCAGCAAACACAGTATGAGCTTCAGGGATTCAGAAATGAGTTCATGTTTACATAGATTCACACCTGAGGTTCTGAACATTGTAAAAAAATATCAGAAAATGTCTGTAGAAAATCGTAATTATCTGGCAGCTGGGTCACCATTTTCTGTTATTCTGTTCCTTATCCTGTGTGTCTCTTTTGTTCATTAGAAAATATTGATCATCTTTAGAACCCAAGGCCAAATAGGTTGGGTGTTGTAACAGTTTGATGTACTTTTATTCACCATTTTTTTAAGATTCTATTTATAGTAGACAGCCACACATTCCAGATGTGTATCCAGTCCTGTGTAGTTCCCACGTGCTTCTAGCAGGTGTGTCAATCACCATCCGATCCGCATCATCCTGAATAGGGACACATTGGATGTTGTTTCCAGCTGACATCTCCCCTTTTTCTAGTGTGAATATCTACACTTCAACAGTTTAAAGGCAGTGACCACATTATTTTACATTTCAAAGTACTCATATGGTGGCATTTTAATATCCAGATATAAATGTGTAATGTGTCACACATCCACTGCATCAGGAGACAAACAAATCTATCTTTTTGGTTGTTGTAGTTAAGGTTAGCTGGGAGGCAATTAAATAAATTATGAGCACATTCAGTGCTCAGAATGGTTGCAAATGTTGATAGTCATTACTTTTGTTTATTGGATTTTTATTGGGTAATACTATATCATGTTAAAAGTACAAATATTTGTTTGTACAATGTAGAAATCATTTACTCTGTGCACTGCAATGATCCAGTCTATGAGGAAAAAGTGAGAAAATGGAAAAGTGAGCCCCTGGTTACAGACTTAATAAATAGTTGGAGTAATGTTTCCATTAAAAAGCACATATAACAATTGCTCCATGTTTGCAGACATTTCTAAAGAAGCATCAAAAGAAAAAAAAAAAGGAATGCAAACTGAAGAAGTGGTCATGGCTGAATAACACGTCCTTGTTGCATACGCGTTCACTTTCAGCAACTGGACCTCACTGACTGCTCCGTTAATGTTGGTGGAGATGTCAGATGAAACCAAAACTCTTGTTTAAAATTTGGTGAGAAAATCACATTTGGTCCACTTTGTGAACATAGCCTTAGAAACCATTCAAAGGCTCTTGAAGGCTGCATTGCAGTTTGTCTCTTTTCCGATCATACAGCAACATTGCAAGTGTAGGCCACACATTCCATCTATGGTTGAAGTATGAAGGCTGAGTGTAGGACTGTAAGCTCTGGGAGCTCTGAGAGGCTCCTATGCTAGAAGGTCAGGCAACTGTGTTAATGGGCTGAGAGACATGAATAAAGGTCACAAGGAGTAGCTGCAAGACAGAGAAGTGGTATATTATGAAAATGTGACTGATGTGATGTTATCTCAAAGGGAAGATTACTTTCAGGCACAGTCTTTCTACTACATTCAATTACATTGACACCCATTGTCAAAATGCCTGTGAACAATTAAGCAAAATGAAGATGAATGTTAAAGATGACAGATTTCCTTTGTTTTTAAGTAGAACATTGTTTTATCTTTTACATTGTTAAAATAATAAAAAAGGGAAAGTCCTGAAGCAAAACTGAATCCTGTAGCCAACTCTGTAGCCAAGAGTCTTTCAGTTCTTGTTTGAGGGATTTTCATCAAGTCTTCCTTGATAAGTCTTCCAGTTGTTTGAAATTCTTGGGCATGCACTGTTCTTTTAAGGTTTAACCACAGATTTTCAATAATATTCAGATCAGAAGACTGTCCGGATCTACACCTTTTGAGGTAGTCTGTTGTGGATTCTGAGGTGTGTTTAGGATCATTATCCATTTGTAGAATCCATCCTCTTTTCAACTTTAGCTTTTTTACAGATTATTCTTGTTTCCAGAATTTGCTGGAATTTCATTGATTCTTTTCTTCCCTCTACCTCTCTGAAATGTTCCAAATGCCATTGGCTGCAAAACAACCCCAAAGAATGATTGATCCAACCCATGTTTAATGGCTGGAGTGGTGTTCTATTAATGAAATTATCTTCCCTGTTGTCTCCAAACATACCTTTGGTCAATGTGGTCAACGAGTTCTTTTTTAATCTTATCGGTCCACAGGACTGGTTTCCAAAATGCATCAAGCAATCAAACTTCTGATTCTGAATTTTGTGGAGAGGATGCAGGCTGCATCATTCTTCTGATGATTCTTAATCTTTGGCAGTCATGTGCTCTTGCTGAGTTTGCTTGCTGTTTGGATCTTCTGTGAAACTTCTTCTTAGCCATTTTTGATTGATTTTTCAGACTTTTTTTCTGCAGGTCACAAAAAGGTCCCAGAAAGTGGAGTAGCTGTTTGCTCCTGCTGAGTTTGATTGCTGTTTTCTTAATTCTACAGGAAAGCGCTAAGTACCTGTTTAATCATGACTGGTGCATGTTTAGAGTGTAGAGCACCCGCTGAGTACAAGAAATAGATAAAGTATAATATGTACAATATAGTATTTACAACATTATAAATAATAAACAAAAATGTGTACAGATAAATTACAGATAATTGTACATGAGGAGATGAGAAGTATTGTACATTATGTTGTATTAGAAAAAGTGTGTGGAGTTAAGTGTGTGTTTCTGTGGTCTGCTGAGAGCAGAAACTGCTCCTTCACACCCTTAGGCTGAAGCAGCCTGTCACTGAAGGAGCTGCCCAGAGTCTCATGCATGGGGTGGGAGTCATTCTCCAGCATGGATGCCACCTTGGCTACCATCCTTCTGTGTCCCACCACCTGCACTGATTGTAAAGGGCTTCCCAGGACAGAGCTGCCTTTCCTAACGAGTTTGTTCACTCTCTTCCTGTCTGCTGTCGAAATACTGCTGCCCCAGCACACCACACCATAAAAGATGGTAGATGCCATCACTGTGCCAGAGAAGGTCTGTAGGAGTGCTCCCCGCACTCCAAATGACCTCACTTTTCTCAGTAGGTGGAGTCTGCTCTGGCCTCTTTTGTGAAGTGCTTTCTTACAAAGCCCCCGAGCTCTGAAATAACCTTCAGATAATGTTTGGGACTCATATACACATGATCACACAGGTATGTGATGGCAGAGAAGTTGGACGCCAATGTGTCAGGATGCTCCCATGTTTGTTACCTTCTGGTTCTCTCCTTTAAGTCTTGCTGTTATAGTCAGATCTGCCAAAGCCACTTACCCCACTTTGGTAATGTTTACATTCTCTTTTCTCCATAAATCTAAACAAAGAACTAATTACACTCTATCCTTTCCAAGTCAATGATGACCCACTAGCCTAGGCTGATTAAATGCTAACCTTGAGGTCCTCTGCCCCATCTGAGAAGGACCCTGAGCCACCACTTCATATTGGCCGACCATCTTCCTGCTACTGGACCTGGACTTGTTGCCCACCTTTCTTCACCAACTTTTTAGAAATCTACACAGACACTAATTAGTTGCTACTGTAACTATTATGTACACCATCAAATTATCATTACTTCAGTACACAAGAGTATTACAGCAGGGGGTCCAGTATCACTTTACTAACTATGTATAAGTAGTTGACCAGTGGATGGGTCCCCCTTGTGAGCCTGGTTCCTCCAAAAGTTTCTTCCTCCAGCTCTGAGGGAGTTTTTCCTTGCCACTGTCACCCTTTGGATGGCTCACCTGCTGCTGTAAGGCTGCTCTGTGACACCAGTTGAACAAGTGATATACAAATACATTTTGATTGATTTGAATTCAAGTGGGGATTCTGATTTGTCTTAATAGCAATCCTATGAGCAGCTCTCGCCCAACTAGTTCCTTTTTGGATTATTTGATGTTTCTGATTATCTTACTTATACTTATGTTTCCTTTTCTGTCCTTTGCTGCTCACTCTAGTATTGACATCTCTTTTTTATTGCCCTGTGCATAACCCTTTAACAGGCACTGTAACCCTATGGTCAACTTTTTTTGTGATGTATTTGTTCTAATAAAAATTGGTAAAGCTCATCCTCAGCTTTTTGACCTTTTTCTTCTCATGGAACATAGTGATGGTACCTGTCTGTCAATTTCAGTTACAATTCTGAGAATAATTTTCTGTAATCTGTAATTTCAGCAAGGGCTGTAAACCCATATGAGCGTACTCTTTGAAACACCTGCAAATTCAGCTACTTCATTCACACTATGTCCTTTGACATGCACAAATGCAAGTACCTGTTTTTGCCTATTATTAACATGTGATTTGTATGCAGTTTTCTACACTTCAAATGGAGAGATTTGCTACACCTCTTTGCAATCTACACCCTACAGGTATTTATAGCCCAATCATCCTCTTGCAATGCCATCTGCAGGACCCCGAATTTACTACCACCTCACACACACAAAGTGATTTACATGAAGTGTTAAACTATTAACAAACATAATTTAGATTTTATATCCATCACACTTTGGTTTGTCCATCAAGAGTTACAGTCTATCCAGAGTTTGTGAAGTTGCTGAGAGCTTAATGGACTGTAATTATCTAAATCCACTCAGGGCTCATTTATGTGGTTTGAGAGGTAAACCTGGTGTAACAAGATTGACCAAAAAGAATAAATTCATGGTTTTAGAAATGCACAACCCTAATGGGAAAAATAGGAAGAAGATAGGCAGTCAGAGTCAGTGCCCTGAATCAGAAATGCTATTTTAATCGAGAGGTCATGTGGAGGCCAGTATCAGCTTGCCATGCCATGATGATGCATTATCCAAAATTAAAATCTCAATGTGCTTAGTGGCAAGACAATATTACAGAAAACACAGTTTAACTGCAGTGTCCTGTCCTGTTAACTAGTGTGTGGTAATGAATGTCTGTTACATTACATTACAGTAAGAATACTTCAATGACTATAATTAAATAGTTTGTGAGCTCATGGTGCACACAGAGAAAGTACTCACCTGAACGTCAGTGTGTTTAGAATTGAGGTCAGGTTTGACGATACCAGCTCATTACTCCCTAAACTGATATCCTGAAATAGACAGATCACTGCAAGGGACGAGAGAGAGAAAGGGCAGGTCATGACTCATTGACTGACAGAAAAAGAGAGAGAGAAAGCAAGCAGAGAGAGAAGAGCTGAAGAGAATGACAGTGCATTCTGACAAGTTCGACAAGCAATTTGGTCTACACACGTCTGTGTAATTGGACGTCATCAGTATCACCATCATTCTCAAGTGTCCATCTCTAAGTTATGAACATGACAAAGACTTCTTTTTAGCTTCTCATGGAGTCCACAGAACATGAGAATGGAAAGGAGACATGAAGTTTTTACCAAAGTAAAGCGGAAAGGGACAATGTTAGCTGACTTTAAAGTACATGTAAAACATCTGATTGCACTTGAAGATGCATTTGTCATTATCCAAAGAACAATTGTAATGGTTAATTAGCTGAAAAATCAGTACTGGAACTATCTCATCCCCTACACAAACACAAAGGATGACTCTACAATCTCTGTATAAGACAATCATATCATCTAATCTTGCAAAGTTTGCTACCGCTCACATTCCAACCGATACCTAGAATTTAGTACTGGTATCCCGCAGTACTTTTTTGGTATTTAAAATACAATTTAAATAGTGAAGACTTCCAAACTTCTCAATTTTAACATGTTGAAACGAAACCACTCTCTGCTTCTCTGCTTGTCTCGCATGGGTGTGTGTTGTGTCCCATGTGAAACAATGGTTTCTTTTCCACTGCAGGGCCAAATAGCTACTAAGTCTGTGCCATATGTTTTGTGCCACTGGAGTCTCATGAGACTGGTTACTGTTTCTTTTTCCATTTGCTGTTTTGCTAAATCAGGAGCAGGGCATGCACAGCATCTCATTATAATGTGACAATTGCTGTTTATAGTGACAATCTCACATCAATATGGTTTAACTTAGTTTCTGTTAATATACTATTTTGCTTCATTACTTACAAAAGAAGCTAAATCTTCAGTACACCAAACTCTTGCATCCTTTGATGGCATGGTTTTGCTGCAGGTAATGTGTGTGCCATACAACTCCTGGGGTTATGGGTTCAATCCCCGCATGGTTCACTGCCTGTGAGGTTTGATGTTCAAAACTATGTAGGGTTAAGTGTGTGTCTGTGGTCTGCTGAGAGCAATGCTGGATGTAGAGTTTAACAGCAGCAGGAAGGAAGGACCTGTGATACCGCTCCTTCACACATTTAGGGTGAAGCAGTCTGTCACTGAAGGAGCTGCCCAGTGCTGTCATTCTCCAGCAGGATGCCACTTTGGCATCCTTTTGTCTGCCACCACCTTCACTGGGTCTAAGGGGCTTCCCTGGTTAGAACGGGCCTTCTTTATGAGTTTGTTCTGTCCCTTCCTGTCTGCTGCAAAAATACTGCTGCCCCAGCAGACCACACCATTAAAGATGGCAGATGCAACCACTGTGTCAAAGAAAGTTCGCAGGAGTGCTACCTTCATTCCAAATTACCTCAGTTTTCTCAGTAGGTGGAGTCTGCTCTGGCCTTTTTTCATAATGTGTAGTGGTGTTAACTGACCAGTCCAGCCAGTTGTTTAAGTGAACGCCCAGGTACTTTGTTCAGATCAAAATATGCAAGAAAATACACTGCACTCACCGCAGCACAAACAAACCAGAGATTTGAGAAATGGGGTATAAGAGGTTTAATGTTATAATCATCTCCGAAAAAAATAGTTTTATGATATCACATTATAAGATTTCACAATTCGTCTTTGTCTTGTTCTTGTTGTTGTTATTATTATTATTATTATTATTATTATTATTATAAGCATTTCTGGTTTACTGTAGTTAATAATTGAACAAAGTACCTAAGAGCATGTACAGTACTATGTGTCACACGGTCCTTTTCACATCTGTCTTCCTGTCTTGTTCTAGTTGTTGTTTCTTCCCATGTGCTCCTAGAACATGCTTTGTGTTTGTTTTGTCCTTGTCTCCTCCCTTGCTCCACCCATTCCCATCTGTGTCTCATTTGTAACCCTGCCCCTTAGTAATCAGTTGTTTCAGGTGTGTCCAATGTTGTACTGTATTTAAGCCCCTGTCTCAGCCTGTGTTTGTGAGTCCTTGTTGAATATGTGTGATGTTAGTCCATGTAGATTGTGTTATTGTATTTGTTATAGTTGTCTGTTTGTTTGTTTACCTTGTGTTTTGTTTACATAGTGTTTGTTTAAGATCTGTTAGATTTGTATTTTGTTTATTCTCGTGAAATCCACTACCCCATCGTTTACCTCCACTCCCTAGTCATCTATTCTGTCTGTCTGATCCTGACACTATGCAAATGTGTAAATACGAATAAAAATCTCTTTATCTGGACAGTGATAGTTTATTACCTCAGTAAAACACTAATATTTGAAAGTTGCGGTCACTTTTTTAAATTAAACCATAGTCAAAGCTTCTCCTCATGGGGACTCTAGTATTATTCATACTCATTTGAGACATGCTTTAGTAAATCCGTGCTTAGTGATGTTAAATCAGGTATGCTGGTGATGGAATTGAACACATCCATGCACTCACTGGGGAGTCCAGGAGAAATCTGTAACCAAGCTTTGTTCTTTAACTCAAAAGATCTGGACTACTTTCTTTACAATGAGAAATTCTTCTTCCTCTTTACTGTATTTATGTATACCTGCATATGTTCTAATGGAGTCTGGAGTTTCTGCACTAAACTGTTTTTTTATCAGAGACAGGAGGTTAGACATGTGATTAGGTGCCTAGTATTTGCACAATTCTGTATATACTAAGTATATGTTGCTGTCCAATGAAAACCATGTATCTCTAAAATGGTAAACATGTTCTTGAATTTGAATGAGTGAGATTTTTTTTTTCCTCCAATTTAGAGCATTTCTATTGGTTTATTGGTTCAAAATTGTTTACACCGGTACAGAGAAGCTACACAGTTCAAACCACGGAGAAGACAGAAATGGGTAAAAATGGAGATATATGGTTTTCACTGGAGAGCAGTAATATGTAAAATTATAAGTATATGTGAATGTATAAAACCTCTCTTTCTTGAAAATTAAATAATTAAAAATATTGTTTTGTATCCAGCTAATGATTACTTTTCATTATGACTTAATTGGCTGATTATGTTTTTCATTAATTGACTGACTGATATTTGGTTTTTAAAACTCTGATTATAATTTAGTTGAATTTTTAGGACTGATGGTCCTTAAAAGACTGAACCCTTTTGGAAGACAGTATGAATGCAAATAAAAAGCACCTTCATGATAAGAATGGAAACTTAATCATTCTTCCAAAGCTTCCAACTTTTATGAATGCTCCCATTCCAAATAGATGGGACCTATAGAGATTCTTAGCCAATAATTATCCACACTGCATCATTTGGTCTGGTGTGATTGATGCTAATATTCAGCGGTTGTGACCTGGTATTATTACACTACCTAGTACACCTGAAGACACATTGTATCTGAGAAGTGGCAGGATTTACAGAGGGAAGCAGAGCCTTTCCTGTCTCCCTCAGTGAGCTAGTGCAGGAGTACACTGGAGAAATGGAATTTCCCCCTAGGCCACTGGAATGGACCAAAGAAAACAGAATAGTTTTCTTTCATTCTCTCTGCTCTTCTAGATAGCACACCTGCATAGCAGCCCATTACTTTAAACCTGTACACTGGCATCCGATGGAGAAAATGTGTACTAATGGAGTGGAGGGCTTGGGGAGAGGAGAAATACCTCTTCCCATCTCAAAACAACTCACATTTGTCTGTGTGCGTCTGTGTCAGGGTGTGCTTGCTTTCTTGTTGTTTGATGCCCTATGATTCTTTTGACACAAAAGACCACTGTAACAGGTTAAACTGTGCCATCAGAGCATTTGTTGATGCATTTGGCAAAACAGTGTCACCAATGAATGTTCGACATATATATGAAATGAGTGTGTGCAAATTTAACTAACTCCTTTAGGTACATTTTAGTCATATATGTATGATTTTTGGAGAATGTGTTGTTTCATAATGAACAAGCATTAATGAACAGAATAAAATAACAAAATAACAATTTTTGTTTTCATTCACTGAATGAAACATTCCTGAATGTAATTACAATTTTTCTGTCCAACAGCATTGACTTGTACTTTTTAAGACATGGAAGAGGTAAAGTGTCTGTTAACAGTATATCCTTGTTTAGTTTTGCTTTCCTTACACTTTTCTTTCAATGATTAAGAGGAAGATAAAGGAACCGTCAGGCAGTAAGCAAAATAAACCCATAAAAGAATTTCATAAAGAGCCAATCTAGAAATAAAACAAAGCACTTTAATAAGCAGAGTAAAGATGTTATATGTATTAATAATAATGTATATTACATGGAACAATGACTGCAATGACTGTAAAGGCAGTTCTAAAATATATATACAATTGTTTAAATCCTAAATTATGCTATGCTGTCTCTTATATTTACATTTGTAGACTCCAAAGACCTAAAAGTAGATGAAGAAAACCCAAAATATTATGCTTGTTCGTTAATTTATTGAGGGAATATTATGTGACTGTGCAATTATTGTTCTAATAATAATAATAATAATAATAATAATAATAATAATTTCATGCCTATCCTTTTGTTTACCATTTCACAATCAGTTTGTTGCACACAATTGGTTGACCAATTTAACTCAAGCCCAACATATGGTATATTTTAGTTTTATTGTTTAGCTGATCTACGAAGCATGATCAATCTGACCAAGCTAAAGAACTAGTATGATCAGCATCACCAAGCTGGATGACCAACATAACCTCAAGAACATAAGTGACGACCAACAAAATCAACAAGACCAAGATGGTTGGCGAGCATGACCCGCATGAACAAGCAAAACCAAAATATAATGCAACATCGAAAGCTGGATAAAACACTTTCAAACACTTTGAGCATTAAAGCCCAGCATAGACCATCTGACACTAGCTACTAGCAAAAGCTAGTAGCTTCAAGAAGTTGCAACAAATTTCTCAGTTTATTGAACTTGATGTTTACTAATGTTCTGTGACATTCAAGCAGCCTGGGAACAGAACACAGAGTGCTTCTGTGGATAAGTCAAAGATAGGTTACTTGATTACAGTGTTACACAGCTCATTATATCCCAACATCATTGTCACCGTCATCTCCATGAACTTGTCATCATAACTATCGTCATCCTCCTCCTTACTCTCGTCATCATTCTTTTGAATAGGACATAAGCAGTTCTACCAATGATGTTTTTAGAAGAGTTGGCTGCTGGAATGTGGCTGCTTTGCTGTTTGTGTCTCAGAGTGGGTGCTGAGATATTTTAGAAAATTCCACCCACTCCGCTCTGTAATCCGGGTTTATTACCAAGCTTTGCTCTCCCATACATGAATCATTTTCATGCCTGGCATCGGTACAAAAGCTGGATTTGGAAACAAAGCTTAAAAATCACCTCATGAGTCCAAACAAGTCAAACTTAAGATGAGACATCTCTGAATGACCCTCTTGTCTTCATGTGACACAATTTCTGACATTGCCAACAAAGTGACAGGAAGACTCTTAACCACATTTGATCTCATTACAACGATGAAAAAACAGCCATGTGCTTCAGACTAATTAAACTTTGCCAAATGCATGCTTTATTTCACCCAACATGTTACTTTATATGAAGTTAAGCTGATAAGGTTGGTGTCAGTTTGATGTCACTGAGGACTAATCTGGGTATAATGAGACTATAGTGGCCTTTAGAGCCCTTATTATAGAAAGAAAAGGACCAGCCTTGGCATTTATCACATGAAGTGTGAGGAGGTGGCGTCTGGAGGTTGCCCTGCACCTGTCACTTTAAAGCTTTTTAGTCATTCTTTGTTGAATAAATTGAGCTGATTTTATTCATCTCATTACTTAGGTGCAGCTTATAGCCTACAAAGACATGCAAAGCATCTGGTTAACAGTGAAAAGACTGACACACAAGTATGTCTTCTCAATGCTTGAGACTAATGCCTGAAAAACAGATCTTGAAGCACTGCAAGTAAAACAGTCCTTTTCCACCGGGGGGGAATTTTTTTTAAATGTAATTTATAAATGTAAAAATGTTATTTTCTTACACAAGAATTTGTATTCACGCACCACTTTGTGAGGTAGACCTCAAACTGTAACTAAATGTTGCTTTATTAAAATTTGGACCTACCCCTAAAACCCAGCTGAAAGAGGAAACTCACTGATGCTGATGTAAACAAATGGGACACTTTATTTTACAGTGAATGTTTTACAGAAACATAATAATTAACGTATTCATTAATAAAAGGTAGTAACATGGTTTGGAATATGGGAAAAAGACATTACATAATGTGCGATTACAGTGCCTTTCAGTAGTCATACCCCTTAAACCATTCCACGTTGTTTCAAATTACACCCACAAACCTGCATGTAGAAGACCAACACAAAATAGAATTAATAAAGTCATTATAAAATGTATTTGTTTTTACAAAATAAATCTGGAAAATTCTGGAACGTGTGCATTTGTATTCAGCCCCCGAGTCAATTCTTTGTAGGACAATCTTTCACTGCAATTACAGCTGAAGGTCTTTTGGTGTATGTCTCTACTAGCTTTGCACAGCTAGACTCTGAAATGTTTGCCCATTCTCCATTACAGAATACCTCAAGCCCAGTCAGATTGGATGGATTGTATCTATGAACAGCAATTTTCAAGTCTTGCCATGCATTCTAAATTGGATTTAGGACTGACCTTTGAATGGACCATTCTAACACATGAATATGCTTTGATCTTATCCATCCCATTGTAGCTCTGGCTATATGTTTAGGGTGATTGGCCAGCTGGAAGGTGAGCATCCACCCCAGTCTCAGGTTTTTGCAACCTCTAACAGGTTTTCCTCCAGGACTTCCCTTAAGGCTCTGAACTTGGGTGTGCACCACACAAGCAGATCGAGACGCCATGAACAGGCTTCTGAACTAAATCTGGGGCAGTTTGCTTGAAATCTTAATGCAACAGGGACCAGAAATATAAATTCCTCTATGTGTACATGCTTTGGTACAACTATGTTTTGTACACCCTTTATCTTAAGCATTAAACTTGAGAGCAAAAATATATCTATGCCACATCCACTCCTCTTCTCAAAAGTGTTTGCACCCTTGCAGGTCTTACATTATCTAAGTACATTAAAAAATGTTGGTTGGACATCCATAGCAAGCAAGTGGAGGTGGAGCTGAGGACTGAGCAGTCTAGACGTCAGCCAATCAGAGACTTTCTGCTTCCTACATCATCATGATAGCCAGTGGGAGTGTCAATATTGGGAAGACCAAAGTCCATTGCTATGTAACTGGTGGAAACTCGTCACAATTTCAATACAGGCAGAGTTACTGAATTTTCAGCCACTAGGGAGGTCACTAGCCAGGTTTGGAAAAAAGTAAATTCTCAGAATTTAATTGCTTTTCTTGGAAAAGTCACTTGTTTTAACAAAATGATACAAGCAATATGTTGTGAAAATGTTTGTAAATTTTGAAGAAAAAATTACCTTGTCCCGTTGGACCTTTCTACTCCCAACAAAGCCTGAAACCACTTAAATGCTCCTCTAGACCTAGGGTTGGAAACTAGACTAGACTTTTCACATCAACCCTTGGGCATGAACTATAATTGCAAGAAAATGGAGGACCAATGTTGGGCCACTGAAAATTGGCAGTTCATGGCATTTCTCTCAGCTTTTTCTGTAGTTTAAAGGTAACTAAGAGTATTAAACAAAGTGCCCATTTTTATTGTCCAGAGTCTATATATCTTTCTTTCCTCCTTTTTATTTGCAGTATTATTTAATAAATAATTTACATACAGCACAGTGTCAGCAATATTTTAATTGGTTCATCAGGCACAGTCATATTTTCCCTCATAGTTGTTTGTCTTTCTTATTTCTTTAATATTTGTCTTTATTTAAAATTGAAGTATGTGCACTGTGCATCTCTTTGAAGAAATGAACAACCTAGTTAGATCTTGTGCTCAGGAGAATAAACTGGGTGGTCCAAAGGTGACCAGCTGTAACTGGATGGTGACCTGATAAAGACAGCTGACCCATATGGCTGCTGTCCAATGAAAAACCACAACTGGCAACTTTACAGGAGAAGGCAAAAGGGCTCTTAACTTAGACTATAATTGTATGTCAAATACAAATGTATTATTGGCGCTGTCCCAAAAGAAATAAATGTCTTAGTTTTCCTGCCATTTGTCGAATTTGTGGTCCCCATGTCACACACGTACACATAGACACACAGATACACACACACACACACACACAGATACAGACACACGGAGACACAGACAGACACACACACACACACCTTCATTTATCCCACTGTAAAATATCCCACACTGAGAACAGGTTGTCCTATAATGGCGGGACTCTTAAGGAGAACCGAGCGATGAGCCCTTCACTTTCAAAACCCAGAGCACAAGAACCACATCAGCACAGCTCCCCCACCCGTATTCCTACAAGCCCCGCCTCCCTCACGGGGATTGGCTCATAGTAGCCGCATTGGTTGCAGTGATTGGCTATCACCTCACAACCGCGAGCAGTTCTCCCCTCCCATTGGCTGCATACATCGACTATAGTGAACCACTAGCCAATCGCAGGGCTGGGGGCGGGGCCCGTCCGAATACGGGTGGGGAAATGGAGCAACCTATTTTCCCCTTCACTCCTCTGCCTCAGCCGCAGCCGCCAGCCCCGGTGCACACAAAACACGTCAGCTGAGCGCAAACACACAACACACACATGTGCACATCTTCAGCCCCTCCGCGCCCCCAGCACAGCCCTGCAAGAGCCAAACACATCCCCACTGCAGGACAGCGAATCAGCCAGCTAACCTCAACGTGCACTCTCTGCGGGGCTGCTGAAAGAGGGAGGGAGGAAGAGAGAGAGAGAGAAAGAGAGAGAGCAGCAGAGACCGCGCGCGCCGTGAATAATTGATTGCTCCCCTTCTCGTGCGTGGGACGCGCCTCCTCGGACGGGAGCCCCTTCATGTGATTCAGTCGAGCTGCACGCACGCACACTCTCTCTCTCTCTCTCTCTCTCTCTCTCTCTCTCTCTCTCTCTTTTGCAGCCGCGCGCGGACATGCTAGGAGGCAGCGGCTGAACAAGCCCGTCCTGCTCGTCTTGCAACTTCACCGGCCAAAGGAGGGGCTCCATCACCGCGCTCGCGACAGAACCACGCTTCAACACGCCGGCCAGGTAATCATGACCTCTGTGTGCGTCAGGGCGCGCGTGCATGCGCGCGCGTGTGTGGGAGAGAGTGTGTGAGAGTCCGAAAGCCTGCACTGGAGAGCGAAACGGGAAGCGATGCCTGTGCCGTTCCTCCTCGCGTCGGTACGTGTGTGTGTGTATGGAACCTCTGTAGAGCACACACACCAGAAGCGTGCGCTTTCGCCTCCAAAATAAGGCATGCATGTGCATGCACACCCATCGCATCCCGCTCGACGCTTGATGCGGTTGGAGGATGCAAAGTGAACCCCCTGGTTGTGGGATAGCCCCCAAAGCAGAGGGTGCCCCCTGTACAGACCCCTGGCTGTCATCCATAACGGGACAGATCAGACTCGTGAAAAAGCTTCACGAGCTTGCTGAGATGCTCTGATATGACATTCAGGCTGCAGTGTCCTGAGGTGGTCGTACTCATGCCCTCTGCTGCTCCACATGCACAAAATGTCCTTCTGGCCCAGAGGCAGGACAGTGGGTTTGGGTCCAGTGTCCACTGTTAATGGGCCATTTAATGCTAAATGAGTGTGTATTTCAGTGTGTTTGACAGGATCACCCACCCCCCTGCTCTCTGTGCGTTCTATTGACCTCTAATGTCCTTCAGTGAGAGCTTTGGATCAATGGGGACTCGTTAAGAAGCACCCACACACCACCAGAAAGAAGAGTGGGAAAGTTGGAGTCTAATTCCCAAGTTTCAAAGACTGCTGCCTTCTTATAGCTGAAGCTTTTGGTGTGTGTCGGTGTGTGTGGTGTGTTTTTTGTCCACAGAGCTGGTGAGGAAGGACTACTTTAGAGGCTGTGACCGTGAATGTAATATCTGCGCGTGAAGAAGGCAGGAATCAAAAGCCATCACCATGAATTTTGTAATGAAGCAAGCATTGGGGGGTAAGTCTATCACTGTCCTGTTTCTCTGTCTGGAGGACTGGGAAAGGGTGGGAGGGCACTGGGGTTAAATGCATGCTCTCTAGCTGTGCAGCAGGGGAATGCATTTGGATCATTCACTCTGCACCAGAGTAATAAACCTGTTCTTTTCTTTTGTGTCCCTTTCTACTTTGTGGCAAACGTTCAATGCAAATTTGTGCGCTATTGAAAGTGATTAGGAATTTGCTTTGGACTTTGGAGATGTATTCAATGCAGCACAAAGCAGTTGGATTGACGTCCTGCTGCCACATGCGCGCGCGTGTGTGTTTGGGGAGCGCATCGAGCGTTTTTGCGCAGTGCCCCCGGCGCGCGCCTTGTTGTTCAAGCACAAGACCCTTGTGCTGAGTTCTTGCAATTGATTTGATATGTTTTCTCTGATGCTACTGTTTGTATTCTACTTAACGCTGTTGATAATGTTTAGCACTATTGATTGATTGGTTTATTTTTAAATTGATGAGGTTTTTCTACAGGAAATCCTCCAGAGCTCATCGGAGAGAGAGAATTGAATTGAACACATAGATGCACATACATGCAATCTGCAAAATGCATGGCGCTGAAAGATATAATGGCATTAATTTCATGAATATGCACATGAAAAATGTCAAAGAATGGAGCGTTAAACCTCTAAATGGATGACCGCAATGTGCTTGATTAATCCCTTCCTGCATTTCTGATGGGGATTTTTCCCATCCCTTCACAGAAGGAAAGGCTACTTAATTCTGCCAGCTATTTCCCAGCTCATTTTAATTGAGGCTGACACTCAGCTTCTGAATTTATGATGTGCATTCAAGCACAAGGTGGTTTGATTGGGGTGAATATATCTTTGCAAGAAAGCGGGAATGGGATCTGTTTCATTAAACAGGTGCTTGGGGGAGGGGGGAGAGAGCAGGCAGTCAGGTCCCTGGTCCGGTGCTCGGCTCCGTCTACAAAAGAAATGAGTGAAAGCAACTGAACTGTGTGGAAAGAGATTTCACCCTTGAGAAAGTAGAGCTGTGCCAAAATCTCAGGACCTTGTCTTCCAACTTTCCCTTTTCTCCCAGTAGAAATGTGGTGGTAAATTGCTCCTCTTTTTCTTTTGCTTTACTCTTTACTGTTTTTAAAGAGATTCTGGCATGCAGTCAATACTGTCTACCCTCCTAACTGCACAGCTCTTACTATTTTCACTATATCATACTTTAGGAATATCTGCTCAATAGAAAAGCCTCGGCAGCTCTTCTTGGAAGCTTTTATCGCATCTTGTCTTTACGTCCATAAATAAATTATTCTTCTGGACTAGGATAAAACTGCCGGCTGATGCTGCTTTGTCTCTCTGTGGTCTCCCCTTTTGACCAGTTCAGTAAATCAGTACATGGGCAATCTCTGTCTGCCGGTGGCTGGTGTAGTGAGCCCTCCCAGGTGGTTCTGACCCGCATTAGATAATAAAGGCAGGGCTGAGGTGAAATAATGGACCTGTCTGGCTCTCGCAAAGATTTAGATGCCCAAGGTCAGCGGGTGGGGATGCAGGCAGGCTCAGAGGCGCCAGTATAGAGGAGTAATCAGCCTCTCAGGACAGAAACCTCCTGAGCATCACTGCACAATCAGCACTAACGCAGTACATGAGCCAGCCACCCCAGTATACACACACAGATACAGAATCACAGGTTTGTTCTTATACAGGGTCAGGGTGTGAGGTTACATACGTCACAGACACACACACACACACACACACACACACACACACACACACACACACACACCTATATATATATATATATATATATATATATATATATATATATATATATATATATATATTTATATTTATATTTATATATATATATATTTATATATACACCAATGTTAAAAAATACACAAACATTAAAAAACATCTTAACAGGCCAAGTATATATATATATATATATTGATTTCAGAAAATGTGACTTCTTAATTCTCCAAATTCAGTTCCTTACAAGCTATAAAATATTTTGAAACTCTTTTGGAACATTGGTGTATACAAATGCACACACATCACACACCACAAACACTAATATATATTAATATATATAAGCTATTTCAGTCAAAAACACGTTAACAGGCCAAGTTACATGTTAACAAATGATCCCTTCTTTGAGACCACCTTCACAATTTTTGCATCCATTGAACTTGTGAGTTTTTGAACAGTTTCTGCTTGAATTGTTTTGCAGGATGTCAGTATAGCCTCCTGGTTAGAGCTACTGGTTTGATGTGAACTGCCTCCCACCCTCATAAATCATTTGCTTGAGGGCACTCATCACTTAACAAGACTGTTTTAAAATCAGTCTTCATGTATGTCTGGGCCCTCTGCAACTGTTTGTGCTTGTGAGCATTGGTTAAGGGTGGCCGAATAGTTGGATTATGCCCAACAGCAAGCCTCTAGAGGATCCTACACCTTGAGGTTTGTGGGACTCCTGAGGCACTTCAAATATCTACTTCTTTGTAATGGCATTTTAGCCGCTGGTCTCTATATATGTACATATAGTTACCTATACATTAATTATATATAATTAATATATAATTATATGTAATATTATAATCTTGTCTTTTTGTTGTATCACAGTCACAGACACATTAATGTAGGCATACATGCCTATATGCACGCATCTGCGATTAGGCACATTGATTTACACACACACACACACACACACACACACACACACACACACACACACACACACACACACACACACAAATATATATTTATACATTCATCTCTGTTGTTAAGGAGCTCACTCTCTACCCCCCACCCATTTCCATCTCTTGATCTCCAGTCTTTTATAGTGCTCCTCCCCCCTTAAAGAGCACATTTTGATAACACATAACCAGAGAACACTCACGCATGCATGTGCACACACGCGCGCACATACACACACACACACGCACACACCTTTGTCTCTTTATCTCTTGCTTTGTCTTCACCAGACCATCTCTTTCCCTCTCTGAAACCAGTGCAGCCGTGTGGAAAGAGCTTGGCAGAGCCAGAGTGCTAATGAGGCTGACGCAGGGCATGAAGGCCTGAGTGGCCTTCTACAGCCCAAATGCACAGACAGACAGACCCACAGATGCACAGAACAGACAAGAACGACCATGCTACCAGATTTTACACTTCCACCAGAAGGTGTGTTTAACGAAGTACATTTTCAGATTACTAAAAGAGTTATTTGATCCACAGAATAACCATTTTTTTTATTCTGTAAAAGATAATTTTTTTATTGATGTATCATATGTATGAAGAACCTTATTTTAGGTTAGATATCCAAGGTACCAAATTATCCTTTACAAAAATGATTCACTATGGAAGAAGTGTTTTTTCTATGGCATCACTCAGTCTAGAATGTTTTACTTCCTAATATTGACTATTTCCTACTTATACTGCCACAACACAGTATCTGTGTTATCTGGCACCACAACAATATTTGCAGTAAATCCTGTACGTCCAATAAGTTGTAAGGTGGGACCTTCATGGATCATATCAAGATGGCTTAGGTGACGATGACCCTGTCCCTGGTTTGCTGGTTGTTTTTCTTCTGAACACTTTTGGTAGCTACTGCATACCAGATACACTGCACATTCCTACCTGATGCTTTGGAGATGTTCTAACCTAGTCATCACAATTTGCCACAGAAGCTGATGACAATCACTGTTTTTTCATTTGACCTATGAGTGGTACTAATGTTTTGATTGGGGTATGTACGTATTGTCGCCGGCCAATGGAAAAACAAGCATCTCCAAATTGCTCTTAATTTTGAATGGAAGTTAATGTTAAATAAGGGCTTATTTTCCTAATTTTAGTGAATTTCTATTGTGTACTCATCCAGAACTATTTATTCATTCTACAGAGCAGCTATAGAGTTCAAACCATGAAGAAAACTAAAATCTTGGTTTTCATTGGACAGCATCAATATGTACAGAAAAGAAAGCACATTAGGACTAGAACTGGACCATCTTGGTTGCATTCATCTCTTTACTTTTCTTTCAGTAGATAATATGATTATGATTCCGTTTTTGATTGGCTACAAAAAATGTGAGACTGATATAAAGGCTACTGTAAATCAAAGGATCACACACCACTCCTACGGGCCTCATCTGTAGATAGAGTACATTTGGTCAATTGAGGAAATAAGGTGCCCATGTGTGGCATATTGACACCTTCTCTTACATCAGTAGACAGCACTCTGGTGTGCATTGATTAGAAGCAGTCCATCAACATAAAGCAGAATTTTTTATGTCCAATAACACTCTGATTGCTATCGCTGGCATTATCAATGACATCAATGGCAACATGAATATCATTTGTTATCGTGTTTTAATCTCTTTTATTGAAAACGTTTCAATAAAAATTGGTGCTATGATTTCAGGTAAATAGCATGGAACTTTAAGCCTTTTTTATCATTAATATAGTGTATATTTGACTGATCAGCCTATAACCCTTCAGCCCCATCCATTCCTGCTCCACACCTACCAAAACAATCAGCAGGAACTGAGTGAGAATATTCAAGCTCCATGGGTGGATTATCACAGGACCTCAGGAACCTCAACA
>CM067501.1:35485743-35868243 GCA_034509495.1 Acestrorhynchus altus
TTCAGACTTTCCATGCCATCCAATCTGCTTGATGTTTTAGCAGTTAAGGATAATGCTTCAGGCCCCTGACAGAACCACATTAGTGGAGCTCATAGATCATTTGGTGCACATAGAACATAGTGGACGTGGAGAATCATGAGTTTACTTTGATGCTACTGCAATGACTGTGCAGTTAACCATGTACATATAGACTGGGCTGAAGGAAAATTTGCCTTTGCAAAAGTGTTTCAGCTGCAAGATATATTCCTCAATTCCTCAATGAAAATAGAATCAGACTCGAAACATAGTGTGGGTTTAAAACTCGTTGGAGTTTAATAGTAAAAATAAAAAATCTCACCAAATTAGAATGAGGAACATAAAGATCATACAAGCTTTTCTAAACACACAAATTACATAAAGGAATCTCTGCAGGTAAAAATAGGGTGGTGACGTGGGCTGTTAGATAACCATAACTCCCCAGTATTCCAGTGTGTGGGTCTCCAGTTCAGTATCCGGTATCCCTGAGAGAGAAGTGCGTCAGCGGCTGGCGCGGGGTAAGGCCTCTTTTGCCTTTTCCACTACATGCCCTTGACTCCTATCCAACATGGCTGCCTCCCCAGCATGCGGATCTGCCAGGGCCGGGTCCTTCTCCCTTTCTGTTTCTCTCTCTGGCAAAGCGAAGCTTCCAGCAGGCCAGGAAAGGTGAGAGCTGCTCTCTGAAGGGTTTGTGTGGCTGCAGGCACTGCTCTGCTTTTTTGCAGACTGCTTTTCATTATACTGCCATCATTTATGTTAATAAAGGTCACTGGAGGTGTATCAGCTAGCTTGGCTTGGCTTTTTTGTGCACTTCTGGACAATTAGTTATGAGTAATTTGGTTGAGAGATTGGTATTGCTGTGTGTCTGTGTGTGTGAGACAGAGAGAGAGAGTGTGAATATGGTGGGCCTGGGCTATCTGCAGCATAAGGTCATATGGTTTATTATGCAGTTCATCACTGGTCATCCATTGCCTCCTCATTTCCATACAGATGGCTTCACAGCCCTTTTTAGACGTAATGGAAGCACCTGCCCACTGTAAAAGTGCCCATTTGTTAAGGTGAATTTGCTCTTCCCTCAGCAGTTAGCCATTAATCATGTTTAGTGTTTATGTCCTTGAAGCTGTCCAATCCATGCATTCCACAAATGAAGAAACCCCCCCACAAAGCATTCTCTAAAACTGACAATAGAACCTTGTCATTATTTGATTGCTTTCTGTGTTAATTAGATGTATCTGTCATTTATAGTTATTTATTTTTTTCCAAGTACAATGCTTGGAATGCTTTGGTTGGAAACCAAAAGTGATCTGCAAAGAGAAATTATTTTTATATTAAAGTCTATATATTGTGTTTCCAGAGTAAATACAGGTATAAATGAATCATCTTAGGAACCACCAACTCATTTAGGAAATGGCATTGGAATCAAGCTTTTCCAATCAATGATTTCCAGTGAGTGAGATTAGTTTAGTAAATGTAAATTATGGAAAGTCTAAATAAGGTTATGCATTATGTAGTAAATATATCAAAATACTCAAAACTGTTAGACAAGTTCAGATTTAAAATCTTGATACTGGCCTACAAAGCCAAAAATGGACCACTGCCTTTGTACACAATGGGGATAGTCAAAACCTGATCAGTACCAAGAGCCCTTAGAGCTTCAAGCATGGCTCGACTTGAGCAACCATCCCTCAAGATGCATGGAAGACAAGCATATAGACATTTAGGCCATGGTAGCTCTATGGACATATGCTAATGAAATAAATATGAAAATACTTTTAACAATTATGACAATTTGTATTTTTAGTCACAGACTATGATTTCATAAATATAATCTCAAACAATGAGAATCTTACAGGGTCACTATTTGCAACTAGATTTCTTCATGAGAGTCTCCTCCATCCCACCAGAGATGTTCCTCTGTCCTCTTCACTGCTTCCTGTTTGGTGCAGGAGAGACCTCACCTATTGACTATTCACAATGTCCACATCACAATATGTCTGAGGCAGAACTACAGACCTGTTAAAATATTACTTATAAACATAGATTATTTTATCAGAATGTCTGACTGACAGCTATCCTGACCACCTCACTCAAAATGAGATGACAGGGGTGTCACAGGGGATTCAAGCAACAGGTAAGTTAAAATATATTATGAAATTCAGAAACAATATAAAGTACAACTGCCAGATATGAATTATAAAAAAGTGAAACAATAACAAAATGATCCTGTACAATGCTTAATGTAGAAGCTTAAAATGAAACACAGTATGTCATTTACAAGCTTCAGTTGGCACTAATGTACTTTAGAGATACTGTAGAAGTGGAAATTAGTATTATCTTAGAGGTGCTTTTTGTGTTCTTGAAATGTGTATTTGACATTTTTAACCAAACCTTTGATGTAGCTGGAGCTGTAAACCTTTGATGTAGTCTGTCATGGGTTATAGCAACCTTACAATACTCTTAACCATCATTAGTATTCATAAAACCTGGGCTGTGATGATATTGAGGGAGGCAAGTCCATCTGTTACTCTAACTAAAATACTCTACCTGCCTAGTATCTGCATAGTGTATCTCATACTCCAGCATATTATACATGCCCTCCATATGGCACACTGTGGGACTCTCTTAGTTCAGCTAGAGTGAGTGTAAAAGCAACTGGCTGCTGTAGAGGGTATCTTACAGCTAATGTGGTTGTTATGCCATCTCCGGCATCTCCATTCCAAGGGTACAGTCGCATGACCATGTGTACCCAGAGGGGGCACTAACTCTCAGCACCAGCTCTGGCCTATGGCCTTTACTGCTAATGTCAAAAGGGCTGCGTCACTTGCCATCTGTCGAGGGGTGATTCCTTCAGCTCTTTGCAAAACTGAAAAATCTTTCTCAGGCTTTAACGCCTGGAGAGGAGAAAAGGGCTGAATGGAACAAAGCAACAGATCTGATTTTGATCAGTGGCATTAGCCAGTGCCAAGCAGAATACAGGGGGCCTATTTTTAGATACAAATTTGTTGGCAGATGAATCTGGAGTGGGATCAGTGGAGAAACCTGGTCAATGTGGAGCACCTAGTGAGTATACAGTCACTCCTGACAGAACTGTGTGATGTACGTTAGTCATCTCTAACATGAATGCCAGCCGTCTGTTGTAGTGAGAGCTCTACATTTCCCCTGCACGGTCTCATCCACTGTTGTATTGTTTTAAGCTACATAAGCAATAAGCTCTTAGCCACACTGAAGAGTTCATGTCCAACATACTTGTCTATAATTTGGAGTTGCAGATGTTAGATCAGGACCAGGTCTTGAGTCTGATTTTCTATATTTGGTTGGATGATGGATGCTGCTTTTGTTTACCTGAGCATTTGTATTTGTTTGCTTAATTCTAATGAAAGTTGTTTGGTTTGACCTGAAAAGGTTAAACTGCTTGTTTGTTACCAGTTGAGGTCCATATTTTAGGATGACTTGACAAAATGTTTCTAACAGCTGTGAAAATTAGCTCTACTGTGTTTTTCATCTCCAGCTGAGTCTTGTTCGATTCAGCATGACCTTCAACAGTGCTCTCTCTCTCTCTCTCTCTCTCTCTCTCTCTTTCTCTCTTTCTCTCGCTCTCTCTCTCTCTCTCTCTCTCGCTCTCTCTTTCTCTCTCTCTCTCTCTCTCTCTCTCTCTCTCTCTCTCTCTCTCTCTCTCTCTTTCATGCTCTTGATGGAGCTGGAAGCTGTGATGATTAAGAAGTGTTATGGTTGTAAAAAACACAATACTATTCCCTGCCCTCCTCCTCTCTGTATAATTCTGCAAAGTGCTGTTCCTTTTATCCACTGACGAGAGAGAGAGAGAGAGAGAGAGAGAGAGAGAGAGAGGAATAGAAAATATGATGGGTGAATAGAGGGGGCCGAGGGAGAACAAGAGTGGACAGAGTTAGATAGGAAGAACAAGAGAGAAAAGGAGAAATAAAGATGTAAGAGAGTGAGATGGGTGAGGGAGTGACAGACAGAGGGAGAGAGGATTTAGAGAGAGAAATAGAAAGTGAGAGGAAAAGAGGGAAGCTGATGAAGAAAAACATTGACATCAAGAGAAAGAAAAAGTAAGGGGGAGAGAAAGAGAAAGGTATGTGTGGAAAGAAAGAAAGATGTGTAGAAAAGGTTTGGGAGACGAGTGAGACATGTTGAGAGAGAGAGAGAGAGAGAGAGAGAGCAATTTAAAAGTTAATAGGGAGATAGATGGGAGAGAGACAAAGAGAGAAACATGTAAAAGAGGAAGAGAGAGAAAGATAGATATTGAGAGGGTAGGAGAGTGAGAGAGAGATGTATAAGAGTTTGGAGAGAGAGCTCTATGACTCCGCTCTGTAGCTCTATATCTTTCAGTCCTATAGGTCTGTACCTATCAGCTCTGTAGTTCTATTATCTCAGCTATGTAGCACTATAACTCAGCTCTGTAGCTCTATAATGGTCAGCTCTGTAGCTCAATCTCAGCTCTGTAGCTCTATAATGGTCAGCTCTGTAGCTCAATCTCAGCTCTGTAGCTCTATAACTCACCTCTGTGGCTCTATGACTCTCAACTCAGTAGCTGTAGGACTCAGCTCTGTAGCTCTATAATGGTCAGCTCTGTAGCTCAATCACTTTCAGCTCTGTAGCTCTATAACTCATCTATGGCTCTATGACTGAGCTCTGTAGCTCTAACTCTCAGCTCTGTAGTTCTAGAATTCAGCTCTGTTGCTCTGTGACTCTTGTTGATGCGCGACTAGAAACATATTCATGAGGAACAGAATTAAGAAATAAAGTTTTACTCCTACACCCTTTTGCTTCCATGACCTTTGGAACTTACTTTGAGGAGCGAAAGTAAAGCTTCCACCTCCTCCTGGCTTCTATAATAGCAGGGTTTTGTAAGCTGTGAAGGTCTTTGAGCTGCTGTTGTGTTGCTGGATGCTTTCAGTCGCACTACCTGGGCACAGGATGTGGGCGTTTAGAGAAACCTCTGTTGATCCAGCATCACTTTACTAGCAGTCCCTAAAGAGTGTCTGAAAGCTTCTTGTCTGTCCACATAAACAGGTCAAACAATTAATGCATACTTGTGACATCAAGGTTTGCTAGATGCTGTCCTCCCTTGCTCACGATTTTGACTTTTACTTAATAACTACATTTTAAACCACAATCTCTGTTTTCTTGTTTATTTATTTATTTGTTTGTTTGTTTACTTACTGTACTTCCAAACAGGAATAAAATGGTTCCATTAAGCCTATGAAAAGAGTGTTTGATCTGTCTGACGGAGCTTTGCTTTGCTGATGTTTTATTCTCAGTTGAAAGAACTGTGCTTTTATTTACATGGTTTTGGTGTAATGTAAACAATTCATATTGCCAGGAATTGAAACACACCCACCATCAGGATATAAGGATTTGTCTCAGCATTTTTCTTTCTGAGAAATTGAATATCTAATTTGGGTTTGATCAGCAGAATTGCAAACATCTTCAAAGACCTTTGAAATGAAAGCTCATTTAGCCACATAAATTGTAACTTGAATGATTCTGTGACTGCTGAAGCTCATTTGTCCATTTTTAATATTTTTGAGAGACATTACCAAACCACTAAGGCTGTTTTTATAGCAGGTAAAAGGGGGCCCTAAATTGTCATATGTTACACAGATGCCATTGATTCTGTTAAAGACCCCCACATAGTGATTGAACTATCTGGGTGTCTGGTGAAGAAGATTCATGGTACCTGAAAAAATTGTCTAAAAATGAGAGTTTAAAGAAAATTTAAAGAACATTAAAATGTAAAGATTCTAAGCACTGTTGTTCCAATTTACATTTCAGTCATTTAAAACTTGTACGTAAATGTAGAAAATGTAAAAAAAAAAATACTGTTTTTTATTTAACTGGTCCATTTCACATTCAATTGTTGATGACATTAAATGCTGATAGAACTACTAGACTACTTACAATACGCAAGATATAGAACTGACTCGTAAAGCAAATTTTCTATAAATTGACATTATTGGATTTTAAGGAAATAGTCCTTATCTATGGCATTGCACAATAGCATCTTGGTATGCTATAGCTTGTTTACATGATGAATTAGAAGGAAATGCTTAGTCTGCACAGCAATATTAAACTACTTTGTCATCTCTGTTTCACTTATTAACAGAAGTGGGAAATGAACCCACATAAGAATGGAAGTGGAAGTGTGCAATAATGACACAAACCAACACAAAATGTTAATGCTTCTGGTGCTAAGCTTAGTCAGTGGCAGTGTACTGTTCCATCAGTCAAGTCTATGTGAAATGCACCAGTCTGTAAATACAAGCATGACAGTGGTGATGTGGCTGAGGCTGTTCACTCTGTACACTGTACACTCATCTGCTCGCTTTGTTACACTTACCACATACACTGCTCGTCAAACAGTTAAGAATGCAACAGCTTAAAACAAGAAAAAAACATAAAAAATAAGATTTTCTATTGATATTAAACATCTACTAACAAGTAACATCTAAACAAGTTACTATAAAAGTAGGTTCAGATCTTTGGGAACTGGATCAAACTAAAATACTGGTCTTTCATGCAGCATTATGCAAGAATTTGGTATATTTTGCTCCTGGGCTCTCCTACAGGTTGGGCCTTTTTTGACTACTCCACTTCATACAAACGGTGCCATGGTCAGAGTAGTACTGACAGACTGACTTTTGAAGTCTGGCCTTTAAAGCAGCATTATGCAAGAATTGTTATATTTTGCTCTTGGGCTCCTTCTTACAAATGGGGACTTTTATTTCAGTACTCCACTCCATACAAACTATGCCAAGCTCAGAATAGCAATGACTGACTTTTTAAGACTGCCCTTTAAAGCAGCATTATGCAAGAATTGTTATATTTTGCTCCTGGTCTCCCATTTTTAAATGAGGACTTTTTCTTTAGTACTCCACTCCATACAAACTGTGCAGAGTGTGGGGTAGCAATGATAAAGGGAATTTTTGGGAATGGCCTTTAAAAAAAACATATAAGAGAATGTATATTTTTTTTACTTCTTGGCTCGCCCTACACTGAGGAATTTTACTACACTGCTTCATACAAACTGTGATTTATACATGTACATTTTACAAGCTGGAAGATCCAGAATGTGAGAGAATTATGTGACCTGTGGCAGTAGAGTAAAATCACAGGATTTTCCAAAATCTGATTGTGTTATACAGTTACTCAGGTCAAGCAAGTTTTGTTGTCCCCACTTTATCAAAGTTACGTAGTGAGGTAGTCAGCTTGCTGAGCCCAGAGTAGCAATGACAGATTGGACATTTAAGATTGGCCTTTAAAGCAGCCTTTTCATATTTTGGTCCTTGGGTTCCCCTACAGGTGAGGACTTTTACTTCACAACTCCACACTATTCCATCTGATCCCAGAACAAGAATGACAAATTCTTCTATGGTTGACCTTCAAACAGAGGTCAGTTGACCTTTATAGAGAGGCCATTTCCCCTATTATAGGTCATTGTAGCATCACAATGATTTGAAGCTGCTTGGGAAAACTGTCCAATAATTGTTAAGAAAAAAGCACTTCAGCTTTAAATAAATATTAAACTCTTTCATATAATTAGAAAATAACTCATTTAGTTACTTTGAAAGAAAGCAAGGTGTCCTGAAACTTTTGACAGGCAATCAGCCCCCCCCCCCCCCCAAACCCCCACCACAATCCAGTCAAGCTTCAGTGATCTCACCTTGCTCAAAGTCATGCTAGCAGAGGCTGGTTTGTTGACTTTGCAGACATGTTCAATACCAATAATAACTCTATATTTAAAAGTCCTTGAGAGAGTCTACTTTTATCTTATGTATAATAAATGCAGAGGTCATCTGGCTGGCCAGCTAGAGGCTGGACTGCCTACACTCAACAACAAATCAGCCATCAATGGACTGCCTTTGTCCTGGAGAATAACAGGCCTGTATATCAGAGTCGTCCATACCTTCTCACTCTCAGCCCAAACAAGGAAAGGTCTGATCTCAGGCCCAAACACATGAACCAGAACCAATTTCCTGGGTGAACGAGATAAGCTATTGATGTGTTTGGGGTGTGTTCTGTGTTTGATAATCTGGTCCTATGCCACAAAATGGGTGAAGAGAATGGAGGGAGGAAAATTGTTAGGGATGGGGGGTTGGGGGTGGCAACAGTGAGAGCAAAATCAATTGTAATCAACCTTTTCTGCAGGTGAATAATTTGAACGTCATGCGTGCAGTCTGCGAAAAGGGCACAAACGTGACAAGAGACATACACCAGTAATCTCCACTTCTTTCACACTGACATCGTTTAGGCAACTTTGAAGCAGCCAAGTAGAAAATGCTAAACTGAAGACTTCTTAAAGTAAAGCCAGAAGGGCCAACATTAGTGTCAGACACTGTTATTTAAGTCACAGCAGACACGGAGAGAGGCAACATAAGACCAGCAAGACTCTCAGCATGTAATTAGTGGCCCATTTGTGGCTAATGCGCAGAGAGAGAACTGTAATGGCTCCAAATGAGGGCTGACATTGAAACTTTTGCCTATCTAACGATTGATGGTTCAAAGGAGAGGTTTCAGATCTTTCCCTTTCTTTGCTCTGAACACCACTGGTCAGAGGCTTTATCCTTCCATAATAGGAAAAAACATGCCAAGACATGAAACAATTTGCAACATTTTATGTAAATTATCTTTGCTGATCCAAAGGCCAGTGCTTTTCTGTGGAGAGCATAAGAAGTCAATGCAATGCAATGTTTTCCACACATTATATCACATTTTCAGGAGATAATTACTTTTTCGTATACATGCGTGAGTTGTCGACATATTTGTTGAACGCTCAACGTGATTAATGTCGCTATTAAATCTTTACAAGACAAGATTAATTATTCAGAGGATGCATCATTTCATTTTCAGTTTAAAGAAGGATCTTTGAGTTGAGTCAACATGCCAGAACTGGCAGAGCAAAGGCGAAGTTGCATTAACATAAAATGAGAAAAACAAACACAAACTAAAACATTTCTCAATTGTTTTTTAACTTTCCTGAATGAATAGCTAGTGTCACAAACTGTTGTCATGCTAGGCTCCATTCCAAACAGCATCTAGTGTCAAGTTGGGTCGTATTAATGAGGGTGCAACAGAAATGGTATAGCAGATTTTAGTTGGGGGTAGGGGCAGTAAGGGACTTATTTAGAATGCAGCACTGGATAGCGTGCGCTTAGAGCTGTTAATGACTAATGACTGTGAGAGAGTAGTGATGCCGGGAGGATGCAATCAGGGCAAGGCTGATTAATTAGCGTCTCTTCTTTCAGGGAGAGATCTTAAAAGGGAGATAGCACGTCTTGTCAGGAGTTGAAAAGTTAATCCCAAAATCAAAGTTACACTTTGGCTGTCAGTGAAACACTTTACAGTTTTTTATGTTTCCAGTAACTACACTAACTAGCTCCACTTTCCCTTCATCAGACTGGATTCTGAAAAAGTCTTAAACAATGATCAGCCATAACATTTGCACCACCTGACAAATATTAAGTAGGCCTTACTTATGCCACCATAAGAGGTTTGGGCATTTGATACATGGGCTCCACCATACCTCTAAAGGTGTCCTGTGGTATGTGGCACCACCACTAACATTAACAGTTAATTGAGAAGTGGGAGCTCCATGGATCACATCAGTAAGCCCAAGGCTCCCATGCTGCCTTTTCCTTACTCAGAGCACTTTTGGTAAGTACTGACCACGGCATACCATGAGGGACAACTCACAAGACCTGCCTTATGTTCTGACCCAGTCATCTAGAACAACATAGTGTGGTTCTTGTGAAAGTGTCTCTTACATCTTACATTTGTCAGTTTTTCCTGGTTTTCCTTGACAAATACCAGTATACAGATATATTGCATTTCAATGATGAGAACATATTTTCACTGTTTCAACTCCATATCAGCTAAAACATAATAAAGCACTTCATTTATGGAGGTCTTTTTATACAGGTTGCAAAATGATTACAAACATATGATAAAGTTTAGTAACAAGGGAAAATAAAGTGAAACAACAACAACATCATGAGCATTAGTATCAAGTACCTGAGTATCTAATATAAACATCAGGGAAAAAACATAAAATATTATTTAAAATGGAAGAAAATTCAATATATCTAAATCAAAGATATTTTCATTTCCATGTGTTTCTTAAAAGCTAAAAACATAATACCCACAATGTTTTCTGCAGTTCCCACAGGGTATTATTATCTGTAGCAACAAATCTCAAATGATAAAATATGACTAGTGACTGTGTTTACATTAAGGATAAAACAAAGATCAGTATCTAAAAATAAACTCAGGTTTAGCACTTCAGATTTGCTATATGAAGCAAAGTTTTGCACAAAGCAGTTTGTTATAAATTTTAATACTAGAATTTATTTTGTGAGTTGTATTTGTTTTAAAGCAGACATATTGGGGCCACTTTTGGAACTGAATGCTGAGATTTTTTGAGCAGGTTCCGTAAATGTGTGATATGTACTTGATTAAATCTTAGGTGCCATTTGACAGTGGAGCAACTGAGATTCACACAGTTATGGTGTTTTTTCTACTGCATGGTACAATACTACTACCTTACTCAACTCAACTCACTTTATGGTACCTGTTACCTGTTTGTTTGTTTTTTTCTTGTACCTCTTCAAAAAATTAGATAGGGTGGGTCATGTGGAAGTGAGACCAAAAATGAAAAAAACAAAGGCGGGCAACGGAAACAGAACAGGACAGAAGCTTGACAGTATAAGCTAACCACACCAACCCTTAATCCCCCCCAACAATTTTGGGGAAAGTTCTTGTGGGAAACCGTTCAGTGTGGGGAAAACCTCGTCTGGCCGCAGGTATTGCAGGTTTTTCACACAGGTTTAAAAGCTAAAGACAGGGCAGAGCAAGAGCTGAGATGAGACCAAAAACTAAACAGAGCCATGTGCTGAAAACAACATAGCAAACCAAGACAAAGAAATGGGACAGGACAGACAAGACATCTCTGACACATCTGTTTCACAAGGACACATGAAATGCAAAAACCCAATGTGAGGGCATCTTCAGAGTTTTCAGAGCTCTGCATGGTTTACACATTGCATTTTAGTCCCTGCTCTGCTTGCTTGGGACCATGAGCGAGCAGGTAGTATAAAGTATCAGGTACCTAAATTGCTTAATGGAGAAGTAAAAATGCCAATTAGAGTCAAATAGAGTACTGTAGGTACCATGAATTGGAAGAGTGTCATTACTGTCTGTGTAATCCATGTCATTCGTGGGTGAGTTTGGCAGATTTATGTCTGATTTATGTCCGAGGTTGCACTATTGTAAAATCACAGAAAAAATGGTGATTCCTAAGTCTTCTTCCACTCCAACACTACAATTTGAATGTCTGTTACAAGGGTCAAAGGTCTTTATGTTTATTTGCATGACCACCAGCTTGGCATTTTTATAAACACTGTAAAGCCCATTGGGGCACTAGTATAAATATATTAGCAGTTCCATATTGGTGGTGTTCAGAGGCAGAGGGCCTGATTATATGCAACCTGAAAACCACTTGTGAGAATTAACATTATTAAACATATTAAAGTGTTAAACACGCTTGTGGAAGTTAGAATGTGTATTGTTTAACCACCACTAGGCTCTTTTTGATCTGTAGTTGATGGCCATTCTTGAGGCCAGGTCATTCTTTTGTTGTCCAGCACTGGGCAGTCAATCTCATAAATCAACATCTGACACTTATATGTTGACACTCAACCCCCCCGAATGAGGCTTTCAAAGCCTTGAAGGGCCTGAGCCGGGCTCCAGTCTGCCTTCAAGGATAAAAGGTTAACTTTCCGAACGAGCAGCTTCTGTCAGATGCGTTTTAGTAATGACTCATGCAACGGAATGGGGCAATAGCACACGCACACGCTGCATCTCTCCTGTTGTGAATGGTGCGGTTACTGATACCATGAGCCATGGCTGCAGTTTGCACACACTCATATGGTTCAGTGAGCGCTGTGGCAGGACACGCAGGCTTGAGGCTCTGCTGTGTGTAGTGATAGGAATATAAAGTGGCTTACAACTGTCACCCAAAGCTTGTGCAAAAGAGTGGGCAAAGCACCATACATGCCAAGTTTGGTTGGGTGGTGTTACCAAAAAAACTGGTACGAAAGGGTTTATTAGTGTGGGCATAATGAAATTCTGGGTAAATGTAGTGACTTCTTGTGAAAACCACTTTTTTAATGTTTTGGTATGATCTTGAAAGTGAAAGTATTTTCTTTCATGGTGGGAGTTCACATGTAATCATGTATTTTTGCGTCAGTGGTCATTTCTAAATGTATTGTGAAGCAAGTAAGGTCTTGAAGTGAATTTGTGGAAACAGGAAAAATGGGCGAGCATAAAAATTTGAGCCTTGAACAGGCTCTTTTATGATGGCTATATGACTGAATCAGAAAATTTCCAAAACATCAGGTAGCTCTAGAGTGTTGCCAGTATGCAGAGGTAAATACCTACCAAATGTGGTCCAAGAAAGGACAATTGAAGAACGAGAAAACAGGTTCATGGGCATGAAATGCTCATTGATGCTCACATAGGCCTAATCTCATAACTTAAAGGATCTGCTGATAATGTTAGTCTTGGACCCTGAGGCCACAGGACACTTGTGGTCTTTTGAAGTCTATGCCTTAAATAGTAAAGTCTGTTGTGGCAACACAAGAGGGACGTACTTAATATCAGGCAGATGGTTCTAATTTTATGGCTGATCAGTGTATGTGGAACATCAAGTACATGCAATGACATGGATCCGACACTGAACACAAGACTGAGCAAGACACAGACTCTTGCTCAAGTAGTCCCTGGGTTAAGTGTCTTATTCTGAATTAAAATATAATTGCCCCAGGAATCAGAAAGTTGTTTACCATTTCAGGTCTTTTGTTTGTCAACATCAGAGCGATCTTAAAATAGCACTTGTATATCCCTCTGTATTGTGTCTATTTATGCCTGTACCATCACTTGTGTCCTTGTCTGAACTGTTTCTGAGAGGAAGATGTTGTAAGCAAGACAACAGCATTTGTTAGGCTCAGCTTGAGTGGAAAAAAAAACCCTGGCCAGGTTTGGTGAGATCTAGCAATTGATATGCGTGGCCTCTCCTCTGTGCTCTAGGAGAAGGTCATGGTGGTGGATGAGTCAGCATATCAAAAATGCCGGCATTTTGCTCGGCCTCCCCTCTCTCTTACTGTTTCAGCCTCTCCTCCTCTCACTCTCACTTGGGGAATTCTTGATATTTAGAACAGGAACGGCTCGGAGCCATAGCAAACGGCTACAGAATCTGAGAACGACCTCAATTCTCAGCCCTCTCCAACAGCAGAAGCACTTCAAAGAATCCAGAATAATTGCCTGGTCACTGAGTGTATTTCTGATATTTGACATATTCAGTAAACAGCCGTGGTATTGTAAGACAGAGTGCAGGGTGGAAAAACATTGCTTAACTCTTGTCATGCATTTACATGTTGTTGAAAACAAAGCCACACTGTGTCATTAATGCTAAGAACTGTTATTGAGATGAGTACTAGTAATGCTACCTTATGGAGAATCTTCAGCCTGCTGACACTGAGGTGCCAAAACACACAGCTTGTCCAGTCCTTGTAGGGAAGCATTACCAAAAAATAGGACTCTCTAGACCCAATGAACATGAACCAATGCCAACCATGTTATGCCTATGCCTCCAGTCTAGCAGTTGACTGTAAGGGAGGATGGTGCTCCATGCGAAACCTTTAGGATGAGTTGGGGTGTTTGGGATGAGATGGGGTGGAGCAAATCTAGCGGAAACCCTACTATAAGAGAAGAACATATCTTCTCTTTTACTAATGGATCCCATTTAGTATCAATCAAAAGTTTAGAATCAACACATTGAAGAAGACTCTTCCATTTGTTTCAGTAAACTTTAAGAAAGAAATATTAAAAACATTGAATGATGCTTTTGTAAATGCCACCTACAACTGTTACTTCTGAGGGTTGAATTCATAGTACAACAGTTTAAATTTGTTGTCGGATTCGACAGCATACAAGAGTTTCTCCACTGTGTAGAGATGTGTTTGTTTTTGTTTGAAGGTGGCAGAGGACCTAGGCCTGTATGTCTTTTTAAAGGGAACATATCCAATTATCTCAAGGATATTCTGTCATCCTGTCATAATAACAAAAGCCCTAAGAACATGAAGAATGTGTGAAAGTTCTTTGTGCCAGGTCCTCTGGAGTGACCCTGAAATGTCAAGTTGCACTGTGTTGCTCAATAGTCTGAAACAAACTTACAGAGCAAAAGTTCAAAAGGCTTGTTTGGTGCCCAATTTTCCCTCATAATACAACATATTTTAATGAATATTCAAAGGCCACCATTTTGCATTTTTCATCAGCAGATTTTCACATGCAGGGCATTCATTTGTACCAGAATTGTGAAACTCACCCATAATTCCCATGTCAGACTTGATTGCAGCTTGACCATGACTTCCGCAGTGATACATTTTCACTGTGGAATTGAATGCAGCTAATGTACAGAGGCATCCAAAAGCTTCTGGAAATGATTTGCCGTGTTTAACAGCAGTCATATTTTGTTACTGTTGTATCAGAAAATCATAAGTGCATGTTTGCCAGCTGTAATACATGCTGTATTCACTTAAACATATTTAGGTTTGCATTTAAAGGATGTGATAGCTTAGATGCTGCCAAAACCAAATATCAGTATATATAGATAGATTCACAATGCTCAACATATTACACTTTGCCTAAGATAAAGAGATGGGTCTTCAGTCAGCGATTGTAGATAGCAAGTGACTTGGCTGTTTGGACATTCAGTGGAAGTTTGTTCCACCACTTTGGTGCGAAACAGAAACAAGTCTGGATGCTTGTCTTCGATGCATCTTGATGGACGGTGGGTTAAGCCAAAACTGTTCGTTCAACCACTTTGCTCACCAGACAGAAAAAGAGTGGCCTCTCTCAGTAGAAAATGTTGAATAAGGAGAACTCAGCACTAGTTATTTTTGCAACCTGAGTCAACAACAATAACTGGTCATTCATAACTACACCAAAGCTTTGTGCTTCTGCAGATGGAGTAACCAACAAGTTTCCCAAGAAAATTGCAAAATATGAAGGAAAAAATTATTTGACAAATAATAATTATTCTCTAACCAGAGAATAAAAAGGTTATGAAAGCAGTTTGGCTATGTTGTGCTGAAATGGCTGTTCAATACATGGTTTAGTCTATAATTTCTGAAACATGCTATTTATATTCAGTCACCTCACAGAAATCAACTGATCATGGTGTGCATGCTGAAAATCCAGTGAATTAGTTGGCTTAGGCTTTAAATTCCCATCTTAATGATGGACTGATTGGTTGGACTGGATGTAACTAGAATGATAACCCAACTCTTACTAACTCACTGGGAAACTGTTCAGTGTAGAAGGTAGAATTTCATATGTGTATGTAAAAGCTTAGATCAGATTTCATGTCACCGTTTCAAAAACATATTTTGCATTACCGTTAAAATCTTGAATAAACCTCATGAATAGTTTGTTGCATTTGGCTCTATAGCCTACTAAGAAGCAGTCTTCATAGGACAGTCCTGCTGAGGACCCATCCTACCGTCACTGCAGCCTAGGCTTTGGAAAGGAGGAAGTGTGAGGAGACACATTGTGTGTCATTTCATAGCCTTTGCTTGCTGTATGCTTGCCATTATAGATTTCAATCATTTATTTCTTTGTATATCATCTGCAAATCAATCCATGGAATGTGTCTAATACCACGCGTGTACCACAGTTTGAAAACCACTGGAAAAGGCCATTCAATGCCCTGTTGCTCAGCAATCCAAACAGGTACATGCCTCTTTTTGCCAGGCTTGGGGTTTCACCTAGAGCTAAAATGAGCTGCTACTGGAATGTGTGCAACCATTCCTCATTGCCACAGAGCCATACATCTATGAGAAATTGATAATGAGAATGAAATGAGATATACTCCTGTGAAAACTGGGGGTCAAATGTTGCAGTCTTAAGCAGTTTTTTATGAATTCATCCAAATGTTTGCTGCACTTTTTTCAATGTCCTTCTCAATGTGTAACACATCCATCTAAACATGCAGTATACACTTTATTGAAAGTAGTGCAGTGATCCGTACATCATTATGCTCTCAAGCACATTAATTTTCCACTTCAGCACAAAATGTGATCAGAGCGGTCATGAAATAAATCACTGTGAATTGTACTTACCAGCTACATATGTTCACAAGTGGCATAACTTTAAGAGCACCATATGCTATTGTCCTTGGCCTGAGGAACCCTGCTGAAGCTGGTGCTTTTTTTTTTTCAGTATCAGAGTGCTGGCTCTGTGAAAGATGTATTCTAAAGGACGAGTTGGGGGGAAAAAAGGCAGATAGAGAATCCCCAGGATCTTAACCACCAGAGAGAGAGGATTTGAATAGTGCATTGGAATGAGACCTGCTGGAAATCCTCAAGAGTGCAGCTCTGACCCTTTCATGGCTTGCACTGGAGCCTCACGCTGTGAATGGGATTGCCCTGAAATGGGTTTTTCATAGATAGGCACGATTAACAGAAGCCAAACAAATTCTTCCACACTCTAGTGGAGGATGAGGGGAATGAGGGTGAGCCCACATTTGAATAATGATGTTAGTTATCTGTGGAATCAGATTGGCTGTGTGATCGATGGGCGACTCTCTGGAAACCACAGGGAGGAGGCTGACAGTGATTATACTGCAGAAAAAGATGCACTGAGAGGGCTAACACAGAGCTGGGGTGAGCTGGAGCTGTCACATTGAGAAGAGGGAGAGGAAGGAATACAGCAATCACAAATTCAACAAAGTGATCTTAAAATGCACTTAAAAATGGCTCTAGAACAGTGGAAAAAACTTAATTAGAACTCAAAAATCAGTATAAAGAGGAATTGGATTTGGAAAAGCATACACTTGTTTATAGGTCATATAGTAGACAGTGCGTGTCAGAGCACAAACCAAGCCATGAACTGTAAGGAACTCTCTGTAGACCTCTGAGACAGGATAGAATCAAGACACAGATGTGGGGAAGGAAATTTTCTGCTGCATTTAAGGTCCCATCATCCGTAAATGGAAGAAGATTGGAACCACCAGGGACGTGACCAAGAACCCAATGATCACTCTAACAGAGCTCCAAATTTTGATCTGTGAAGAGAGGAGAACCTTCCAGAAGGACAACTACTTCTGCAGCACTCCACCAACCAAGCGTGTATGGTAGAGTAGCCAGATGGAAGCCACTCCTCAGGCTTCCATCTGGCATATGATAGTCTGGAGTTTGCCAAAAGGCACCTAAAGGACTCTCACTTAACCAATACCGTTCCTGCAGTTAGGCATGGTGGTAGCTGCATCATGTTGTGGGGATATTTTTCTGCAGCAGGAACATGGAGACTACTCAGGGTTGAGGGAAAGATGATTGCAGCCATGTACAGAGACATCCTTGATGATAACCTGCTCCAGAGCGCTCTGGACCTTGGACTGGGATGAAGATTTATCTTTCAACAGGACAATGACATGATGAGCCCGATTGAACATGTCTGGAGATATCTAAAAATGGCTGTGCACCGAAGCTCCCCAGACATACATACAGGCATACATCCCTCTCTCCGTTTTATTAAAAACAATGGTTTCATGTGGTATCCAATTTTTTCCCCATGACTGTTTGTCCTGTAACTTGATTCATAGATTTGATTCAGATATTACGAACAGTCTAGACAGTGACGTGGCTACAGGATGCTGATATTACATACTTTACATGAAGACATCTAAGCCCTGAATATGATTTCAAATGTAATTAATTAAAAGGGTGACTGCCGATGACCGCTGCTGATGACCTTACTTCCTCCCTGACTCCAGGAAGACAGTAAAGAGACTAAGTACAGAACTTGGCAGAGAAAACTGCTGCACTGCAAGATGACCTCCAGTCAAGGGGAAAATGTGATTTTAGCAAATGCCAATCAAAAAACAGTGAACTCTACTGTCTGTGGTTCAGTTTTAGAATGCACAGCCTGAAGCAGCATGAAATTCAAAACTGTATCCATGACAAAGAACAAGGAGATGTCTAAAATAAGTTGTTTACATTTCATAGCTAAAATTATTATTTATTCATAATGTTGTTAGAAAAGAATGGCTTATCATAATTGCAGTGTAACATTTATTAGCAGGAGTAAACCAGATTTTATGTTATGATAGTTTGGGAGGGGTCAAATCATAGGGCTCCAGAAAGCAGGATGTTCTTACCTTATGCCATAGTGAGAGACAGCATTGCAGTACCCATATCAATCAATTTTTATTTTCATTTATTATTCCTGGAAACCTTACCAAATAACATTGCAATTCAATAGTGAAACTGTTGTGTATATGATATGTGTGTATATGATATCACTGTATGCTTTTTTGGTTACTATAATTTTATAGCACTATAATAAGAGTTTTATTTACAATACATTGCTCTGGAAATAATAATGTGGTACAATGTGTCCAGTGCTCTTAAATCATCTGTCATAGTCAGAATTCCACCATGAAATATATAGTCATAATGTATTACAGTATTACATTTTTTTGTTTGTTTGTTTGTTTGTTTTTTGGCTACTGTAACTTTAGATTCAAGAACTGTTTTATTTACAAAACATTACTGTGGAAAAAGCACCAGTATAATCCAGAGATAATGCAGAAACTGCCAACAAAATCAAGAATGACTACTACAGTACTGCAGCCTGCATATAGAACATACAACACTGAGGCCAGACAGTCAACCTTTATATAATAAAGGACTGCATGCTTAAGAGACGCTAGCTTGGGACAATGAATGCACACTGATGGTGAGTGAAGGGAGTGGAGACATGCTCAGTATGCAAATATATAATGTCTGGAGTTGGGAAGTTTTACTTCAAAAATGCACATTCAAACCAAATGTTTATTACTGAAACAGCACAGCTGACTCTGTGAAAAAACCTCACAAGGTAAAAGTATTAATGTTTCAAAAATTAGTCTGAAAATAAAAATAAATACCAAAAACACAGTGTTGATATATATTATGGAATATGTATGTTATATATAGTGCAGAGTATTTAACACTGGAATAATGCATTTTTGTCAAGAAATTCAATGTAAAAATATGTATTAATATGATCTATGTATTTACGGTATTTTCACTGTAAACTTTATGGACATATTACTTCATACAATGTAGCATGCTATAAAAAGAAACTGATATTAAAACAAGCTATCCAATGCAAATAATAAATAAATGTAGTGCAAACAAGGGGGTTTAATTGTGAGAAGGGAGCACAATTAGTCTACCACACCACCCAAACATGCAGCATGTAATTTGTAACTGAGTCTAATGGCTAATGGCCATGTTTTTGCTAAATGGACTATGCAAGCCAAGGCTGATGCAGAGATGCTTTAGAGAGCAGTTAATGACCAGCCCCATCAAGATGACCCTTGCTGAATGGGTTTGACTCAGTGACAGGTAAATACACAGCAGTGGGCAGGAGAAAATGTAGACATTATGCAAATGAAAAAAGCTTATCTCATTACGTTTCCACTATGACTTTCTTTTAATTGGATAGTATCAGGTGTTTCAGGTTGTATTAATCAAACTGACTGTGTTTGTTTGAGGACTATAAATGGTGGTAAAAGTTTTCACCAAGTGTCCCCTAGGCCCTCCTACACATACACCCACAGGGTGAAAGTTGCAGATTTATTTGACTTTCATAACTGTAACTTCCAGCTCACGATTAAACAAGCAAGCCAAGATATGCTGCCTACAGAATCACATAATTCCACCTTTATTCTCTGAAAGAGGAAAATATATTCAAGATAGAAATCAGCCCAACAGTAGAGCGAGTGTCTTTATAAAGAGGGAAATAACTTAATACTTATCTTTGTACCAAGGAATATGTGCTGCCAAACCTCTGTTCATTTTCCAATGAAAAATCTTTTTGCCAGTGCTTTTCAAAGCAGAGGAATCCTGAAAATGTTCAAGGTTAGGCAGTAAAAACAGTCGAAATCATCACATGTGTATTTGTGAATACCAACAATGTCCTGAAATGATTTTGTTTAAGTTTCCAGTAATAAAAGTGTCTCCCATCCAATACTTTTCATGTACAAGTGGAAGAGACATTTATCTTCTTGACATTTTGTGTCAAGAATTTCCAGCCACATTAAGGCCTAAATTTTCTTTCACATCCTTTTCCTGCTCCTGTCTTGCTGCTCTGAACCAGGGTTGTAATTTAGACACACAAAATGTCCAAATGTTTTTGGACACCACATCAACTGAATGCATTCAGCTACATCTAATGAGTTGTCCCATTGCTGACACAGATGTGCAAATGCACCTGGACAGTAGAGAAACATGACCTCCAGACTTACATACACATTAACATTGGCTTGCTAACCTTGCTATTGTGCACGTGTCCAAAAAGTTCCTTTCAAATTTACTTGGCTAATCTGTAGCTCAGGACCTCAGAAATTGACCTGGCAGAGCTGACTTTGCATCCACATGAGTACCAGAACGGGCAAGATACATTGCTGATTGATACAGTAGCATGACCAAACCAAACAGCTAAAATATTGATGATGACCTTGTACATGATTTATCACGGACAATGTGAAGCACCTTGTTTTCTGTTCCAAGAGCATCTAAGGTTGTATGGGACTCATTAATATCTACTATGGTATTTAAGACCACAAATGGTAGAAATAGAAATAGATTTTGTTTATTGAGGTTATTTACAAGCCACATGAAGCAAGCATAAAAGCCAAGGCCAGGAAGCTAAATAAAAATACAACCCAGTAGAGAGTAGGGGTGTATCACAGTGCTATTATTGGCATTTGTTTGTGTGTCTTTTTAGGGCTCATAATATTTGCATTTCTATATTAAATCTCCTGTTGTACATTTAAAGGAACCTTGCGTGCACAAAATAACATTCAAGATAATGAATATCTAAAATGTATTTATATATTTATGTATTCATTGATTCATTGTGAGGGTGTCAGATTGCAGAATGATTGACCCTCTGCAAACTGAAAACACACTTTTCACATAATTTAATAATGGGGTGACATATAATGACTTCATATATTCATTTGAATATTTTCAAATATGTGCAGCTTAAAGCTGAAATTCTACCTTAAAAGAGCAACACAGTAACTTTCGGTCTTCTTTAAGTTCTCTACAATTTTAATTCCAAGAGCTAAGCTGGAAAATAACTTGAGTCTTTTTTGTACAGCCATGTTTGTGGAAATCTTCAAAGCAGAACACTTTCACACTTTCAGCAAAAAATCAGAGAAAGACATTACAGGAGTGTAAAAAGCTGTTTGTAAAGAAGAAAGTGACGAGTAAGCAAATATAAATTAGTCCTAAACCTTGACACCTTGAAACACAGTGTCTAATTAGTTGATACTCAAGATTTTAATATCAAATTAGCTTCATGTTATTCAGTCAAGTGTGTCCATACATTTGCCAGGTACTGTATCAGTCTTAAAGCCACAGTAAAAAATATCTGTTTAGGGTCAAATCAAAAGAAAATGATAGCTTTAATAAATTACAGCTGGTTTTGGTAAATTAAACCACACAGAAGTTATAAGTGGATCTCAAGGGAAACAACAAGAACAATGTAAGACGTAAGCACTTTATATGAGAGGCTTATTGTCATGATGTTATGTGATACAATGTATTGTTACACTCCTGTTTACTATATTTTCTGGTGTATTTTGGGATATAATTAACTTTAAAAAGTCAGAAGCCATAGATGTCATGTGGGAATAATCTGAAAATAAAATTAAAATACACTCAGAAAATATACAAAATGACAAATATGACATTGCTTACCAAGATATAATTTTTCAGGTCAAAAACCTGTTCAATGGAAAAGTTCTTTTACAGAACCATTTTTTAAATAATAGAACTGTGGACTCAGGATATAATGTAGAGGTGCAGTTGAAACAAAACATATCCATATAATTTCAAAACCTTTATTTTAAGTGTTCGGCCACTATTTGTAAATCTAAGTGAATAAAAAATGTGCTCTAGCTGGGGGCTCCCTCAGGAGCTTTCCTCACGTTTTCTTTCATCTCCACTGCTTAGCTGAAAATACCACCTGCAGAGTGAAGGGCAGTCAGTGGGCAAGAATAAGTGCACTTTGAAATTTTAGAATTCACTTTAAATAATCCGGTTCCCCCACTCTCTTTTCCCTTTCATTATTGGCATGTCCCTGCCTTCCTGCCATATCTCCATAACTCAGAAGCGCAGTGACACGAGAGTAATAGGCTGCGAATGCTGGCTGAGGCCCTTCACGATCTCTGGCAGCCAACCAAGTGTACCACGCTGCACTGCCTGAGACTGCGGCACTTTCTCCAAACATGACTTTCTGCACCAGATGAGCCACCTTACCTTCTCAAGCAGGGACTAACGAGGGCCATGAGACAGTGCTTAAAAAAGGAACGCTCTAGGGATACTTGTAAGGCTATATATGGCAATGAACATGATGTACCTTCCTCATGTGGTGTGGGAGATAAATTGCAGTGGTGATATATTCATTATAAAAGGAGTAATGAATTCCTAATTGGATTTAATACAATACAGTTGTGTCTTGATACATTTTTGCTATAGATGAAGTGCCTGAAAGAGGGGTGCCTGAAAATCTGTAAAAAAAAATTATAAAATAAATAATAATAATAATAATAATTGTATACATCTTTTGTATTTATTAGACATCATACAGTATAATCAGTATTATTATATGGCCAGTATTATACAAAATTATAATTTCCTCAATTAAATGAGATCAAAATGTTCATTTTAATTAATTGTTTTTGTTGTTTTTGTAATAACAATAACAGACAAAAATGACTTGTGTGCTTGGGGTCATTGTCTTGCTGCACAATCCATGTTCTCTTGAGATTCAGCTCACAGACAGATATTTCCCTTTAGAATTTGCTGGTATCATTTAGAATTTGTTGTTCTACCCATATGAAGATGAACATTAGCCAATGTGCGAAAGGCTTACGTTGCTTAGACATTAACATGGGTTCTTTTGTGACCTCAAAGACTATAACTGATTCTTGGCATGATTGTTGTTGGTCGACCACTCCTGGGGAGGGTTGTAATGGTTTTGAATCCTTTTTTACACAGTCTATCTGCATGTTACACTGTGACTTGATAGATCCCTGATTTTTAAATAAAAGAGGGCAAATAAATCATTGTCTCCCACTGATTAAAAATTAATTTCATATTCAAAGGATTTGCTAATCCTAAAGGTTCACATACTTTTGCCACTCTCATATATGTAATACACCACTGTTTCTATCGTATTTTAGTATATAATGGACCTTGACAAACCAGATGCCACAGAAGATACATCAGACAAAAAAATCAGACAAAAAATAAATTAGAAAACCATGCCAACATCTATTTTAGAGTTTGTTACTATTTTAAGTATATTGTGAAAGTGAAGATGCAGTGGATATAGCCTTTTTATCTGAAGATAAGCAACTTAATTGACATATATTATATATACTTATATACTAATATACAATACTATACTACTTTTCACATATCCCATCTTGGAAAGCCAGGGTCAGAGTGCAGAGTGCAGCCTTGGAGCTATGGCACCATTGGAGCAGATCAGGTTAATTGTCTTGAACAAGGACCCAAAAATGACAGCTTAGAAGACCCACATTATCAAACCCAAAAGCCTGTGCACAACTGCCCCTAATTTCCCTGAACTATTTGTCTAATGTGAGCTAAGATCATCAGGGTGGCAATTCTGTTGTTATCATTTTATAGTTTCAATTAGCTACAATGGCATAGTTCAGCTCAGTAGCAAAGCATTTCAAGCTGGAAACTTAACCTGATTTTAAATTGTGATGGCTAGACAATTGGATCAGAGCATCTCCAAAAATCAAGCAGGACGTGTTGTGTTGTCCAGATACACAGTGCTCAGTATCTACGAAAAATTGTCCAAGATTTGGACCATGCCTTGTTGGTTATTTGGTAGCACAAAGGGAATTTACACAATACACTGAAATGCCAAATGGACTGGAATAGCAGTATGTAAATTGGGAACATCTGAGGAATCCCCACACTTGTATAATTTGTGAGGTGTCATTTTGTGAGGTTGAACATTGTCTGGTGTGCTCATGGCAAGGCAATGGGAATTATTTAGTAATCAAGTAATTTTTCAATCAAGGGTTGATTGTTGGGATATTTAACATTTCTCAGTCCACAATGTCACATTTGTACCAAGAATACTTCATAGACCCAATTCTGGAATACCTAAGCCTGATGGCATGGTGCTTTACCTTGCTGGAATATCCCATCGTTGTGGGGGTACATGAAGTCCATGAAGGGCTTCCAGTAACCATCAAACAGTAAACCATAGTGGCAGAGGACCCAGAATTAACCACACCTGTATGGAACCGCCACCAAGTTGCACAGTGCATTGTTGATAGCTGGGGTCATACCGCCTTTCCATGAGCATGGTGGTCAGTGTTCACCCTTAATCACTAGATAACACCTCACTTATACAGGTGTGGGCATTCCCAAGCTGCCCCCCCTGAGACAGCACTACTTCATTATAAAAATGAATACTGATATCCCATGCCTTTGATATGCTTGATCGGTGTATGACATAATTAATAAGTCATTGGCTATAATGGACTTCTTGTGTGGTTTCCTGCACAGCAGGTTTAAAGGTGGGATTAGCCAGTGAAATTGCCCACAGCACTAGAGATGTTTTAGTCTAGGCTTGTACAATCACTCCCATATTCCCAGCACATTGAGGACTGGCTGTGGAGGATAATGGCAAAAATAGTTGATAAAAAGCCCCCATGATGTAGCTCCTGCCATTTTCTCCCATTTATCCTGGACAGATTTAAAAAGATACGCTAGGCTTCCTCTAGCCTCAGTCTTCACCAATGCTCTCATTAAAGCACTTTCCAGCCAGATCCCTCACCATCCACTTTAGGCTGTTGTAATGTAACACTTAATCCCCTTCACCTGTCCTGGAAGATCTATACATAACTCCAGTCAGGCCTATTACTTTCTCTGCCTCATAGTAACACTGTTCTAGCTGCCTCAACATGAGAGATATTGTGTGCAATCACAGGTGAATAGGACAGCTGAGCAGAGCAGACTATTTTAATGCATAGTAGGATTTTTTGAACTAGTACATGTCAGATATTGGAAGATATTTGCGTTATAAGCCCCACTATAAAACTACAGTAATCACTCACTTTCTTTTAAAGGAACACTCTTGGGCTTCCACATGAAATAGAACTGAGGAAATTGAGGGAAATAAAAAAAAAAATGATTTGGTAGTATTTTCTTGGTTTAATCATGAATGAATACTGTATTATGTTTACATTAACTCAGCATAAAATTATAATAAGTAGATATTCGATTAGGTCGCATTCTGTCTGCTCTACTTAAGTTTCCTTAGATTCAGAGTAGTAATGTAGTCCCAGATGAGTTCAATTGATTTATTATGGGGCCATCTCTTTAGATGGGAATGCACTCATGGTCAAAAAATAGTTGCACCCAGATGCAATCATCCAGTCGCAATGCACAACTGCAATGGTGTTATGCCAGTCACTCAGTTTCATCTTTAATGAAGAGTAGCTCATTATTCGTAGTGGAGATCAATGAATCTGTATTCCGAGGCACCACGATCAGTGCCAAGATCAACGCTTGTCAGATGTCACACCTGGTGTCATGGTGTATGGTGTAATTTGGTACAATGCCAGATCACCTTTGGTCATTATAGGGGCTTTGACAGGCCAATGTTGCATTAATAAGGTTCTGCAACCAGTGTCCCTACCATTTCTGTACTATTCCAACAGGACGATGCTTGTGAAATCTAAAAATAAATGAGTGGGATAAGCAAACAATCTAACTAATATCAACATGCATTTAATGTAATTTAGAGTACAATTAGGGTGATTTCATACCAATTTCCTACATATAAACTTCTGACTTTACAGTTTGATCTGGCCCAAAACAAATGAATGGCTGTGAAAGTTGGCTTAGTCCATGGTGCAACCAAAATTAGATCAAAAGAGATGATGATAATGGTAAGTATGAAGCTCTAGTGGAGAGGATGTGTCAGGTGCTTGTAAGGATGTCCGCTAAATGTTAACTAGTTATCTGACATGTCACACTTCACTAGAGCTTCATAGCTGGTGTTGGTTTCCCCGCCACAGAATGGTCAGAGCAGACATACAGATGTTATATGCTGCCCCACAATACTCTAATCTTTTTCACAACAGTGAAATCCATGATTTTCTGAGCTGATTACTCGATGAGGTTGAGTTTCTTCATTTCTCATCACTATGAGAGCAAACTTAACTTGCAATGTTGTCTAGATTGTATGGTACAGAGTCCAGTAACACTGTCAGAAAGTTGAATTGTCTGTATAAAAAACATTGCTGCATTTACTTCCGTTGTTACAGACCAGCTGTAAGATGTTATCCATTGGTTTTATATTATTACATTATTATTTGATTGTTTTTTTGTTTGTTTTTTGTTTTGGCTCTTTACTGCTTGCCTTTGTTCCAAGGTTATTCACTGAAGAATGTAAATCTTAAAACAATTGGGTGTTTCCTTAAACTGGTAGTGTAAGTGTAGTGTCAAGCTCCATTTTAGCAGGTTGAAATAAAAAAGAGGTGCTGATAGGATAAGCAAAACTTGACTGTAAAAACTGATATTGTAGGTCTGCTAGAGATAAAATCATACATCTCATTAGTGGTCACTCAAATTGTAACACCTCCCCAGGTAAAACGAATCCAGCAAGAACAGGACTTGATCACACCCCTTCCTCCACTGTTTTGTAACTTCCTGTTTGTGCAAACTTCTAGAAAGTCCCAATCATAGTATGATCAAAGGGTGTTTCACATATACCTGCAGTCCAGTACCTTGTCCAAAAGAGAGCGAGGCTGTCAGTGAAGTGTGCAGTGTGCTCTATGGGGGATGGTTAAAATCTCGGTGGGGTGCAGGGCGGGGCGCTGGGCTCTGCTCCCAGAGCAGGTGTGACTAATGACAGATGGAGGAGAAGGAACACACAGTCCTTGAGCTGCTCCCACTGAAAACACACGTGCCTAAGCTCCACGGGGACACCGCTGTGTCCCTCACTGTCCTTCAGCACACAGCCATGACCTTCACCACACACACACACACACACACACACACACACACACACACACACACACTAACAGAGACACTCCTGCAGAGACACACCAGTACACAGATGCCTAAAAAACACATAAACAAAAAAAGAGCACAAGTCCAAAAAATGTCTCAAACTATCTCTCAAACACATAGAGCAGCACAGTTTGTTCTCTACCACCCACACCCTCTCACAGGGACTGCACACACACTACCACACAAACACACATGCTCTGCACGCAAAGGCAAGGGGACAAACCATTAAGTAGGCCATTTCCATCATTTTCTCACTTTCACTCACTTTCTCTCACTAACACATGCACTGCAGCCTTTTATATAACGCAGGCAATTTTAAGCCTTGATTAAACTTTTCCAAATGAAGCATCTCTTGTTCTACTGCTGACCCTGGCTTTTTGATGATGGGCTCTGCATCACAACATGGAGTATTCCCTTCAGTCCAGATAGCTAGAGTAGAGAATACACCATACTCATTATTGTGTGTTTAGCACAGCAAACCCTCAAACTCTATATTTTATGTTGCTTTGGCAACATAATGGAACATTTCAGCACTGGTCCTAGTGAGCACAAACTCACTGTTCTGGGCCATCTTGGCCCGATTAAACATAAAAATTGTTGGTGTTTACTTTTCTGGCATTTCTTGCACATTTCTGGTTTAATTTTCTGACATATCGAAAGCATCTTTTTACAAATTTAAATTATGTAAATTATATTGATTGTTTTCTTTGTCCTAAAATGACACAATAAAACATATACTCTGAATGAAATCTAGACAAACAATGTTTTACTCACATATTGTAAACACTTGTTTTGCTCTTTGGTGTGGAGTTAATATGAAATAACCTTCCTATTGTCTTCACTATAGTTAAAATAAAGAAAATTTTTCAACTGTTCTGTAATAGTAATAAGCATGAAGGGGCCTTCTTAGATGGTTTGCTAATTGTTAACATGAAGGAACCTTCCTAAATGTTTCCCAAATAATTAACATGACAGAACCTTCTTAGACTGTTCGCTAATAGTTGATATGAAATTACATTCTTAGACTGTTCACTAATGGTTAACATGAAATTATATTATAAGACTGTTCATAAACAGATGAAATTTGCCATAAAATGTCATTCTTAGACTTTTACATAATATTTTATATGAAATAAACATCTTAGACTGTTCCAAAATAGTGTACATTAATCAGCCTTCTTATAGAGTACTCTAAATGTTCCATCTTAGATGTAATTTCTTAGACTGCTTTGTAATAGGTAACACAAAAGAAACTTCTAAACTTGTTTGACAATATTTTACATAAAGTTCTTAATCATAATATCCTGCCGTGAACATGAAGGATTGTTTGCTGTTAGTTAACATCAGGGAACTATCCTGGCCTGTTAGCTGGTGTGGTTAACAAAGTGAGACCACTCAGGCCTGTTAGTTGCAGCAAAGCTTGCGGCTCTCTATGAAGAGATCTCTCATAGGAGGGCGAGTGCTCTCAGGCTGGTGGAACTTCTGCATGAGTGCTTGCACAGTGAGCACTGCTGCACTCTACCGCAATGCTGCAAAGACTTCTGGGACACTGCTGTCTCACTCAGCAGCACGGCGACTTTGTCACGATCAGACAGGCTAATTAGCCTTGAGAGCTCAGATTACCAGCGCTGCACGGCAGAGGAGCAAAGACAAGAGAGAGCGATGCAAGAGAAAACAGCTTTAATTAAAAACAGATAATGAAACACACCGGAGCCCAGCCAGGAGAGAACATCGGTGTGGATATAATCATCAATAACACAAGCAAGCAGAGCGAGCTTTAGAGAGCGGAAAATACTAACCTGCCAAAATCGATTGGATCAGAATGATCATTTGTCTGTGTGTGTGTGTGTGTGTGTGTGTGTGTGTGTGTGTGTGTGTGTGTGTTTGTGTGTGTGTGTGAGTTTCTTTATCAGCCTTGTCAAAATTGTTTGGTTATTTGACCAAGCCTAGGGCTAAGACCACAGAGTAAAACTATCAATTATTTTGGCTCAGATGACTTAACAAGGAATGCTTTAAAAGTTACTTTTACCTTTATATCAGTGCATAATCATGGCACCCTCAAATAAGGGGCACCATTATTGCAAGAGAATATTTTGACAGATTTTTGTGCTGTTTGGGAACAAAATATCTGTGGTGCAACACTGTTATTCAAGCCTCTATGCATGTTTAAAGAACTGCCTCAGGTCAAAATGTGGAACATAGCTAAAAGCACACCAATGAATTCCAGCATTTCACTGCTGCATCCAACAAGGAGAGCTAGAGGTGTTCCATGAGCCAAGGGTACTATTAATGTCAAAGATCAGTAATGCCAGGAAGTCTGAAAGATGACCATTTTTGTCTTGAATGGGTTGAATAATTGTGATTCAAAATAATTCTAACCCACAGTACATTTAAGTGGACTCGCTGTCCCCTGCGGGCATGTTCAGACAAGACGTCATCTACAGTACTGCAGTGTTGTATCTTGTCCAACTATTGATCACACTAACACAGGCAGAATGGCACCACCATGCAAGATGAGCCACTGTAATTGCCCCATAATTCTGTGGAACTTACACTGAAACTTAAAAGTTATGCCATTATGTTGACATAAGCCAGTCTGTTGTGACATCATAATACCAGACTGTATCATAAGGCAGAAATAGAACCAGATTCAGCTCCATGCCTGCAAATCTACGGTGATCTATTTCCTGACACAGCTTTTACTAGCAGTAATAACTCTGACATAACAGTAATTGCTCGGACATCATAAAAACAAACCTCACTGTAATGGAACACAATTCCCAGTTCCATTTAAATGTTAAATTGAAACTTAAAAGTCCATTTAAAAGCTCTATTTCAGTGACATATGCCAGCGTGTTGTTGTGAAATGCTGGATCATAATGGAGCAATACTACCAGGTCAATTTAACACTTACACTACAAGTTTAAAAGTCTATTTGAAAAGTTATATTTCAGTGACATAAGCCAGCTTGTTATTGTGATGTCATAATTCCATGCAGAGTAATATGCTATATGTTCTAAATGCAGGTCTATTCAGCTTAAAAGCTCTGTGCTAAGCTTCAGTGCTAATAATTTTACAGTCATGTTTTCACTGACATCTTCTTGCTTGTTGGAATAGATCCTAATTAGCATTCTCTCTGATTATCAGTCTCAGTGCATGTAAAGGCGAGAGTGGTCAGCGACCCCAAGGTCACAAAGGCTTCTCATAAATTCACGGTAGAAAGCAGATGGACATGTCCTCATGCCCTCCTTTCAGAGGGGCGTGTGGCACAGCCAATCTGACCCGTGCACAGATTGTAGGTGGATGATCGGCTAATGGTGAAGTGGCAAGCCCTCAGCCGGCTTTTTCTCAACAGCTTCTGTGCTGTAAGGGAGGCCCCAGTCCTCATTAAAATCAATTTCCTGAGCGCAGGAGGCTGTTGTCATGCAGGCTGATTGTGGGCAAATATGGGCCACCGCACCCCTGGGCTGCTGGGTAAGGGCACCCGGCTTCTTCAGCTGCCAAAACACGACCGTCAAAACTCCTGCACTTAAACACTCATACATTTACATCACCCTCTGTCTTGCCTGCATACTCAAGATTGCAGAGGTGAATGAACTGCAAGAAGTTGCACTTCTGTAGAGGTGATTTACAGTCCAAACATTGGTGGTGGTTGGGGAACCAGCCTTGTGACTAGAAGTTTGCCGGTTGAAATTCCTGAAAAAGCAGGACATGACTGAATTGCCCTTGAGCAAGGCACTCATTATAATTTGTATAACATTTTAATAGTATTCGGCATGTTTACCAGCAGTGGTAGACAAAAATACTGGCATACCAAGGCAAAGGACTGGGCAGTAAATCAAGGTCATGAAACAAAACCGGTCATACACGAGAATAACCAGAGTAGGCAACAGGCTGTATGCTTTGTAATGCAAATGGAAGGCACTAGGCAATGGGGAAAACTTAAATACACTCTAACACAGGTGTATCACATCAGTTTTCTGGTGACTGTGAATGTATGGGAGTCACATGATCCATCAGTTTGGGAAAAGGAGACCAGTGAAACGAAATCTGGAGGAAAGTTGGGAAATGTGACAACTGTCCATTTTATCAGCTCCACTGGCCATACAGGAGCACGTTGTAGTTCTATAATTATAGACTGTAGTTTCTCTGCATACTTTGTTAGCCTCTTTCTCCCTGTTCCTCAGTGATCAGGACCACCACAGAGCTCTTATTATTCAGGTGGTGTGTCATTCTCAGCAACACGTTGTCAGTGATATGGTGGTTGTGTTAGTATATGTGTGTGATGTTGTGAGTGGAGTGTTGAACAGTGAGTGTAGACACAAGGAGACTTGAGTACTGAGGTCTTTCTGCTCTTCTTATTTGCTGTGATACTTTCCGTCTGGTATTTATATGTATCCATCCAACCATCCATCCGTCTATCTCTATCTGTCTGTATAAGGAGCAGCCGTGGCCTGGTGGTAAGAGACTGGAAGGTCGCCGGTTCGAATCCCTGAACTGGCAGGATATGACTGAAGTGCCCTTGAGCAAGGCACTGAATCTATCTATCTATCTAGTGGATGCACTCTGCTTTCACAGCCTAAAGTACAAGGACAGACAAAGACTTGTTTTGCAGGAAAGCCCACCATCTCACCATAACAAAAAGATATTTTGTCTTTTGATGCAAATCAACTCTTTGGTTTGTAGTTTTCTAGTGAGAATAGTTTAATGAGATTCTTTTCTGACAAACATCTGGCACACGTTTCACACACTGCTGATGTGTACCTGAGAATATCCTCTGTGGAGAAGCTCAGTGGTCCCTTTTTCGTGCAACATTTTCTCTCCTCACGGTTGAGGAGTGAAAAGAGCAGTGTCTTTTGTCCGGTTAGACCCATGGTTTACTCATTAGCACTAGACCATATTACGATCCTGAACCGGACTGAACCTTAATACATCCTCTGCTAATTTTCACATTTGCGTACATTAACAAGCACTTCCTACATGATGAATGGTGGGTTGATGTAATCAGAACTTATTATCTGTTCCTTCCTGAAGGTGCTTTCACTATGTTAATGCAGTCTTTTGTTGCACTGTTCTGACCCATTGTCCGTTTGTGACCCACTGCCATGTTCCACTGCCCCTTTGAACAAGACAGAGGTGGTCACTACAGAGGGATAGAAAAGAGTCAGAAAAGAGGCAGCTAATACTTTATCTTTTTTAATTCACCTCATATTAAAAGGAGTTCACTGTACGGTGTCTCTCACATTGTGTGATTGAATTATCCAAAGTCTTTTGACTTATATTTAATCTTTTCTGGTTTTTCTCCTTCTTCCATAAAGGGGCGACTAAAGACATGGGCAAAATGCTGGGAGAAAAGGAAGAGAAGGATCCCGATGCTGAGAAGAAGGAAGAGGAAAGACAAGAGGCTCTCCGGCAGCAGGAGGAGGAGAGGAAAGCGAAATATGCAAAAATGGAGGCAGAAAGGGAATCAATCCGACAGGGCATCAGGGATAAGGTAGGAACTAAAGAAGTCATTACACTCTATTATCTGTATTTAAGAATCATTTAAGGTCTCAGTTGAAGCCTCTTTAAAGTTAATCACTCTGAGGCTGTACAATCCAATACAGCACATTTGTATCACATTTGTTACATTTGTAATATGCAGTTAGTTATTAATATTTATTGCTTATTTATTTATTGAGAGAGATCATATTGTTAATGTTTTTGCAGGGAATATGCAATGATACAAATATAATACATTTAAATCTACTGTATGCTTTACTAGTGTTGTCTGACTCATACCACTGTACATAAAGTGTACAAAAGAAGTGTAGATAAAACAAACAAAATAAATACTATTAATATGATGAATCACCATCATTTTTGAGCACATTAGTTTGGAAAGCTTCCCGCAGTTTAAAAGTGTGTGTTTTTTATGGCGTGTTATGTATTGGGTTGGAAAGGCCCTGGGGCTGCTTGTTTTGGTCGAGAGGAGAGGGAAAATGACAGCTAAGCCTTGCCAAGCATTTCACTGTGGAGAGAGGGAGAGGCTGACTCTGCTTGACTTTCCCTTCTGAAACTGCCACACAGCCTTTTTTCAGCATGACACCACCGGTGAAAAGGAAAAAGTAAACACAGGGGCTTCAGTTCTCTCTGCTCCAGGGATTTAAATTCACTTCACTAAAGTATGTCCTTTCTAAACAAGTTATTACAGATTAGCTGCAATTCCTGTCTAAGAGATTCAGTTAGGTACGTTGTTGAACTAATGATGTATTTATGCACATTTGTGACAGTGATTCCCAATCTTGAATTACTTTATGCTGCACTCACATTATAAACATTAACAATATATGACACATACATCATCATCATCATCATAAATACCTGTGTTGACTTTAGTAACCACAATTTACATTACGCCAACAAATGCATGTACATAATGAATGTAACTATCCAGCCTGCCTACAGTACCTACCCTACCCTCTCATGTTAAGGCTATAAAGAGAGTTATTACTTTGGACATTGGCTAAAGCTTACGTTCTTGGCATCCCTGACGATTTCAGTCTAAACATGTTCAGTTTATTTTAACATCAGTAAAATATCTTTTACACAGAGTTATTCCGACATCATTTCTGTTTTTGGGTGTTGGTTCTTGGTTGGTATAGCCTAATGTGTAACATCATTTCTATATGGCTAACTGGAGTTCAGATCCTCACAGCAATGCTCCAAAAACATCTTCACTGGACAGTAGAGACAGTTAGCAGGATGAACATTTTATCATATATCATATATCCTTGATTTTGAAAGAAACAATAAATGAGCAGGTGTTCCAATACTTTTCCAATACTTACACTGCCATTGCAGTGCAGTTAATGGGATGCATGAATGCACAACACAGTGAGTGTTCTCCTACTGTGAGCTAACCAAGTTTCATTAGAGCAGATAAACTGCTATGCAAAGCCATATAGTATTCATCAGGCTAAAGGAAAGAAGAATGATTTGGTCTAATTTACCCCATGGGTCTGATTTACCACAAGCAACACTTGTGCTAAACATGTGTTTATTGCTTATGTAATTCAAATTAGTGACCAAACTTCACTAATGACCTCACAAATGACCTCAAAACCATGTGATATTAGACTGTATTAAAGGGAACAAGATTTGGAAATCATGGCTTGAATAAAATTCTAGGATTGCTATTAATTGCAAGCAGTTGAATCAGGCAAGGAATATAATCATTGGTATGGTTATGATTGGAATGGTTATATGATACCATTTGTGATCAACACATGCAGAATCATATTTATATAAGGTTTAAGTCTCTCAGAAAGGTCTTATGTGTCTGTCTAATCAGTCAGGAAAGATGATGACTCTCACGCACACTCACACCCCAGCATGTCGCTGTTACTCACCAGGAAAGTTACATGATACAGAGGCCATTATGTGTCCACCCTACCAATCACTAATAGACCTCATGCTGGACAGTTTATAGATTCCCTTAGAGTTTCTCATGTTGCATTTGGTCAAAATATGATACTAGAAGCAATGCAAGATGTAAATATGAGCTAGAGGAAATAAAGTCTAACACTTTATGTCCAAATGTTTGTGGACACCCCGTCTAATAAATGCATTTAGCTGAGTTGGGTAAAGTTAAAATAAAAGTCTTTCCTGCACAATAGATACAGTTACTCTAACAAAAGCACAATCATCTTTTTTTAATATCCTTTGTCTAAGAAGAAACTATGAATGAGCACGTGTCCCAATACTTTTGTCCATTTAGTGTATTTCTGCTCTGGGCTAAGGGCGGTGGACTTTTTCTCTTTTATTGATGTAATTTCTTAGTCTATGCAGTGTATTCTGCAGCCAATTTCATTATTAACCCCTTAAAGCAGGTGGTCCCGCTTTTGCTCCATACTGCTTCCTTTCAGATCGCTGCAGAAATAGCATCTGTGTTCCTTCAATGCCAGTTTGTGCTTATTTAATACATACCTGGGAACCTTTTTTAAGTATAGTAGTTTCCACTTGAAGCTGTTGGAGTAGACCTACATCTGACAGAATGACGATAACTCATCAGATAGCGACATGCTCATTTTGCTGCTTTGAAAACAAAAACACTAAGAATTTTTTTCACCGTTTTAATTTAATTCAGACTAATCATATTAAAAGACAAAACTGACAGCAACATTAAGAAATTGTATTTTTCAAAGCCCACCCAGAACCACTAGCTCTACACCCTAATGCATTAATCCTCAATTTTCAGTGTGACTCACTATACTATACATATACTATCTATGAAACTTACTGTCATGTGTTCACTCATTGGTAGCTCAAAGTAACAATGTTATAACAGTTATGCTTTCTTATTATACATATATCTGTCCAAGACATGTCAGAGTTACTAAGATGCTAAAGAATAGATTAAGAAGAATGGCCATTTAAAACACACTTGGGCTATTATACATGCAGCCAAGGCAGCAGCTGTATAGTCTGAGGGCACAGTGTCACAAAGAGGCTCAAACTCCTCTGGGTCTATCTGTGTACATACCTGAAACAAACTTCCATCCATCTTCTTATCCAGTAGGTCCAGAGCCTGCACAGAATCATTGGTTGTAAGGCAGGAATACTCCCTGAATAGGACACCAAATACACCCAATCACTTACATTTGGGGGTAATTGCACCTACTATGGTAACATTTACAGAAATAAAACATTAAAGCTACCCCAGGCCACTACCATCCTGAAGCAAATGCACACTCATTGTCAATTTAATAGTTGCACCCAGAATAATTTTTGCATTGAACTGAAGATGACCTGCTGCCATTCTGAGTGACTCCATGACAGTCTAGCACGACACCAATGCTGTGTTTGGTGATGCTGATGTGGAGTTAAGGGCAGTTGTTAATGGTCTGCATGCATGCCTGCCAATAGAGCTGGCACTAACAGGAAGATGCATCAAAGGAATTACTGCTCACTTAATGTTCACAATCGTGTTGAACAATCTCTGATTCTATGGCTTCCCCACTCTGTTGTTATTCTACATATCCACTGCTGTCAACAGTGTGCTATGGTTATATCCACATGGCTGGTATGGCATGCTATACCTTGATAAGACCATCCTGCTTCCCAGAGCCATACGCTTTGACTCCTCTCAAAGTCTTCCAACTGCTTGAATTATTGTTGAATGAGGCATACTTCACATGCAAAGGATGCAGGTCAGGTGCAGAATTATGGTCCATCCTTGCTTATGTCACAGATGTGGCTGAGCGTGAAACCTGAGTCATGTGCATGTCTCAAGATGTCAAACCTACCCACCAGGTTTCATTTCTGTCAGTTAATTCTTGTGAGTGTAACTAGGTTTTTGATGATGAGGGCATTACATTTACATTTACATTTACATTTACATTTACATTTACATTTATGGCATTTAGCAGACGCCCTTTTCCAGAGCGACTTACAAAAGTGCTTTGCTGTTCACTCAGAATATCCTTAGCTATTAGACAAGGATGGAATCTAGAGATTCATCACACTTAGATCCTGTTGAAACAAATGTCTTTATGGAGTAAAATACTCCTGAAACAGATGGGTCTTCAGTCTGCTTTGGAAGACAGTGAGGGGTTCCCCAGGGGAAGTTCGTTCCACCATTTTGGTGCCAGAACAGAAAAGAGTCTGGATGCATGTTTTCCTTGCGCTTTGAGAGATGGTGGGTCAAGCTGAGCTGTACCTGAAGCTCGAAGGGCTCTTGTTACAGCTCGAGTTTTGACCATTGCCATCATGTATGGAGGGGCTGGTCCATTTTTGGCTTTGTAGGTCAGCATCAAGGTTTTGAATCGGATGCGGGCAGCTACAGGAAGCCAATGAAGGGAACGCAGCAGAGGAGTTACGTGACTGAATTCAGGAACATTGAAGACGAGCCGCACTGCTGCATTCTGGATATGTTGCAATGAAATGACAAGAGCCTGAAGAAGCTCCTGAGTGGCCTCTCTAGAGAGAAAAGGTTGAATTCTCCTGATGTTGTAAAGGAGAAATCTGCAAGACCGAGTCAGGTTTGCAACATGAGCTGAGAACAATAACTGGTCATCCACTACTACACCAAGGCTCTGTGCTTCAGTAGATGGAGTGACCAGTGAGTTCTCAAGGGAAATGGTAAGGTCAGGGTGAGGAATGAATAGCAGTTCGGTCTTGCTGGGTTTGAGTTTGAGGTGATGGACTGCCACCCATGATGAGACATCAGAGAAGCAAGCTGAGATCCGGGATAAGACCTGGGTGTCGGAGGGTGGGAAAGAGAGGATGAGTTGAGTGTCATCAGCATAGCAGTAAATAGTATAAAATTCACACACGCCACTGTTTATTTATTGCTCTAATTAAAGCAAAATTATGCAGCATTTTTACCTTAAACTAACAACTTCAAGATCATTGTGATGCTTTATAGACTTGTCATAAGGAGGATCGCTTTCATTGCAAACTGCTCTATGTATCTGTGGTGAGATACAGGCAGGACATGTGCGCAAGAACACTATCATATTTGTGTAGAATCCTGTAATGTTATTCTACTGCCTCAGTTTACATGCTTCTTTCACCTTTAGTGACAACTAGGCCAGAGATGTGTGTCCTTTCGTGGTGCAAAAATTACACTTGCTGACTGTAAGGAAAGCCCTGAACCAAGAAGTGTCAATTTTCACATAAGGCTGCTTTAAACCAATCATTAATAAGCTCTTAATGATCTGAATCATGTTCTGAAGGGCAGTAAAGATGTTATGAAGGATGAGTGGTAAGAGGTTTAAAGGTTTAATGAACATAGACAAATGTATATAAAGAAAACATATATTTTCATCCTTTATTTGATTTTTTTATTCGACAAGTTCTGAGACTGCCATATTCATACTGAGACGAGTGAAAATAAATTAGCTTCAGCTTTTCTCTTGGGGCAGAAACAAAGAACAAGTGGACCATTTGTCATTTAAGCACTTGCTTAATGAAATGGCCTGTGCTGCCAATGTTTGGCACAGTGTTCTAATCAGAACATTTAATTGTAAATGAATGAGTGTGTGATCTTAATGAAGCTGAGAAAAGGCTCAAAGAATCAGTAGGCTAATTGTCAGGACAGTGGAGTAATCAGGCGACCTTGCCAGGTGGCAGTGTGCCAAAGGGACATGCTTACAGTCGTACAGTTTACTCTATAGCAGTGGTGTAGAGATAGGCTTTGGCAAATTTTAGTCCAGCCACCCCTGTCCCCTGTCCCCTTTGCAGATCAGTGATTTCCAAACATTGAATGGCAAACCCAGACTGAGACCTCAGTTGGTCACAGATTGACTCACTGCGGTAATCAGAATACTGCCAAACTTTTTCCCTGTATGACTCAGCCCCTATTGCACAAATGAATTTTTGCTTTTTCATTTCCGTTCCTCTTTATTTCTCCTTTTCTCTTCATAGTCACACTCAAACCTTATTAAATCACAAGGCTCACTGTAATGGACTCTTTGCAGTGGGGCTGGTTTATTAGTCTTGACTGTCAGCACTGGTGCTGGCAAGCTCTGAGGAATCTCTGACAGGGTGTGGATTCTCTATTTAACATATCTGGACATTTTTTAGAGGTACACTGGGCCAGAGCCCCCACTGACAGTGCAGATTATTACTGGACTTTTTTTTTTAATTGAACCACATTTGATGTGTGGCAGCAAAATCATTCGTTAAATATTTCAGATCTGTAAATATTTCAGTGTTTTAAAACCTTAAATTAATTATCAAAAATGAGAAACAAGTCAAATTAAATATTTGACTTAGTTCAGAAGGAATTCTGCATGATAAATCGACCTGCCAGGCTTTTGCTCAATTTACAAACTGGTTAACAGTGCTGAAGTCCAGGGTAAAAATTTTATTTAAAAATTGTGAAGCCAAGAACCGTTTAAGAACCTTTATTTTTTAGAATGGAAGGGCTGCTGTGCTCTTTCATGTCCCAGTATGGCATGAAAAGCATGAAGGACTGATGAATGATGTTGCTTTTGTGTTGTAGTATGGCATAAAGAAAAAGGAGGAGAAAGAAGCAGAGGCTCAGGCAGCCATGGAGCAAGCGTCTGAGGGCAGTCTTACCCGCCCCAAGAAGGCTGTGCCTGCTGGCTGTGGGGATGAAGAGGAGGAAGAAGAAAGCATTGTGGACACCGTTATGAAGTTCCTACCAGGTCCACTTGTAGACATGTTTAATAAAAAGTAACGTTGTCTTGGATACATTGTTATTATACATGTCATGAACGTACATTATGTCCACCAACCCTTCCCCTACACTCTCATTCCAGATGCTCTGGACTCGTGGCCAGCGTGCCATAATATTTGTCTTTACCTTTGAGTTGTGTTTTAGATGGAAAGAATAAAGATGAACAGATGTATGCATACATACATGATGCTGTTCCTCAAATTAAAGACAAATCTAGTGCCAGGTTCCCTCTGAGTCCCGGCCATGGAAAGACAACAGTAATTACCCAGGTTCCACCTATTTTATTTGTAAATAGATGAATATAAAAAAGACTATATATGAATACGAGAATATATATATATATATATATATATATATATATATATATAATTTAATATTCATCTTCATCATTGCTGTACAGTAAATAGAGTAATTCAATGTTTACATTTATATTTATGTTTTGAACCACAACCACAGGTTGTGCATACACGTTAAGTGAACAGACAGTGACAACAGTGCAATATTTGTTTTTCGAATGAAGATGTCCTGTGTCAGTTGGTTAATTAAGGGAACGCTATCCTAAATCAGCAATAACAGACAATCTTCATTGTTATGTATTCAAGCTTAATTGATTAATTAGAGAATGTTAGTGTGCAAATTATGTGTCGTCTTCCTAGTGCCAGTCAAGCTAAAGACTTGAGATAAGCCTAATGAAAAATGCAACATGGAGAGGGAAGTAGGGAGCGGAGAATTTGTTTTATTTGTGGATGTGAACTTCAGTGTAGGCTAGTAGCATATGCCCCTCAAGGGGAGCTGCTTTTGGGGTCTCCGAGCCACCAGACTCTCATGTTGCTTCGCAAAGAGGTGTTTTGGCCTGTGCTTTTCTGATCGTTTTCATTTCTTTCTTTGTTTAAGTTGTTATTGTACGTGTTGCTGTTGTTGTCGTTGTTGTTGTTGTTATTGTTGTTGTTGTTGTTGTTGTTATTGTTGTTGATGTCACAAGTGTTGTCGGTATGGTCTGTAGTTGTGGTGATCGCTTAGCCAAGAAGGAAATCAATGGGTCTGAATCCCTCAGTTGTGAGGAATGATGGGGTAAAAAATAAGCAGACTTTGAAGCCTGCTTTTTCTTACTGTCAATAAATGAATCTGCTTAGTGACTTTCTATGCTTACATATAATAATGCTTACTCTCAAAGTACTGTACATAAGGCTATTTATCAGTCAATAGGTCACAAATCAGTACTATATATAGCTAGTCTATATTCAGGTGAAGTCATCAGTTGCACATCATGGAAGCATGCACATTTCCAAATTTCCTGAGATGAAATGCCTAATATATATACGTTTCGTAACACATGGAGGTGATGTTATTAGTTAGCTATTGGCTGCCACTGGAGTGCTTTAAACATTCCGAATATTCCAAACATTCCATCTGGCTCAAGCTGTAGAATTGTTTATGCATCTTAACAAAAAACTTAACATGGAAAATATGAGTCGTGATTTCACTATTAGAACTCTAATTATGAGAATCCTGAGTCGACATATGTGATAAAGTAATATAGTAACGCACACACACACACACACACACACACAGACAAAATAATCTCTACAGCTATATAACCTGCCATGTATCTCTCAAAGCCATGAGTTCAACATATAGGATATTACTGTGCTCGCCATGCTGCAGCTTGATTGTGCGGCAACGGCGTCCATCTAATGAACAAATCAGTTTGCCACTAAACTGCTTCATAAGGGGTGGAAATTGTGATTTAGGATTTAGATTAGCTGCCAATTATTTTCCAGCTATATTTTAAGATCTTACTGCCACCAGTCTCATTAGTTCACTGTTGAGGCCAGTTTTTTTTTAAGCGCAGTGTTTTACTTACTGTGTGCTGGATTGTGACATTAAAAAAGACTATACTGAACTATTTTTAGAATGTCTTTGAAATAATAAATAAAATAGCCTGCCATGATTAACTAGAATATCATTAGTATGACATAACAGAGGCCGTGTCCAGAGCACAAATACTGCAATGTTTTTAAGTATCTGTGTAAACTGCCTTCAGCTTCAGTCTTGGTTGCTGATTACATATTGTGGCCTGTTTGACTAACTATCTCCATCTCCATTCATGACATCTTTGACACTCCCCATCCCCTCATTGACTATGTTTTCTTAAACCAAAGAGTGGTCTTCTTTGTGATATAGTGTGTTTGTCTGTTTTTTGTTAATTGTCATTTTATTATTTCTGGTGTTATTTTATGATGTTGTAGTTTAATTTCATTTTAAGTAGGGGTGCACCAAAATGAGAATTTCGGGAAACTGAAGTCCAAAGGCGAATACTGAATACCGAACATAGTTTTCCAATTTTTATCATTCTTGCCCCTTTTTTCACCATTGCATAAAATAAATACTCTAAATGTATTTCTGTCTTGCTTTTCACACCCAACTGACATTTGTCCTGCATTTACAAAGCGCACATCACTTCATGCTGGTTACGATTTAATTGTGTCATCAGAAATGCAATTGTTTGGTATAAATTTACTTATTTGGTCTTTTAATACTTATTTCAGCCAAACACTGTGGGGTGGGGTGTTTTTACCATTTTCATCCAAATATTCGGTGCATCCCTAATTTTAAGTGTCTTTTAATGTCATTTGGTCTCTTTGATTTGGTGATTTTTAGCCATTCTCAAGTCTAAATGCTGTTAGATAAGTGTAGGTTGCTTTCCAGAATGTGACAAAACGTGCAGATTCCTCTTAGTTCAGGACTGGTCTAAAGTCCAGCAGTTTTACATCTAACAGCTTTAGTCATATAAGCATGAATACTGCATTTCTGTTAGCAGATCCATGGAACTTCTGTTAATAATCTGGGACTCAAACAGCTTTGTGACTGAAAATCTCCACATCATACTTTTGTCAAATCTTGCTCAAGGCAAATAACACACGCACACACAATATGATTTCTCAGTATAAAGTCCTCACCTTTTTCTTCTCAGATACTCATAGCGTTTAAAAAATACTGCCTGAGAGAACTCTATCGAATTCATTCTTGTGACCTGAATGTAAGTGTGTGCTGTTCCTCTGCATTGTCTCTCTTCGTGTCCTCTCTGTGCTGATACAGATAAATTATTCTTGCTGTGATTTTTATGTCTGTAACTTCTTCCTGTTCCTGATCCTTTCTGGTAGATATGTTCCTCTTTAACAATATGTTATTTTTTTTGTGCATTTTTTTGTCTTTTTTTTTTTGTAACTGTAGACAAAAAAGTTCTTCTCACTCTTCTTCCTCTCTCCTTTCCCTCTCGATCTTCTTTCTTTGTCAACAAAAATTGTATGCATGCATATGGTGTGCGAAGTAGGCAAGGTTTGTAAAGATACTTCTGTGTGTCTTTGGTGTTCCCCCCCTTACCTCCACCCCCCACCCCCATCCCCCACCAAATTGCACTACCTGTTAGCCCCCCAATGCATGCCCATTTTAGAATGATTTTAGAACTGTAACATTCCTGCCAAAATGGAATCACCGCACACTGAGAATAAAGTGATTTCATATAAGCGCTCATGGTCCTGTGTTTCTGCTCTGCAGCCAGGGGCTGCCGAATATCACACACGTCAAGTTTCCTTGAAAGCAGAGGGAGGGATTCCCTGAGTATCTGACAGACCCTCTGCGGCATGCACTCTGTAGCGCAGCCCTACTAACATGGAAATGCAGATTTTAGCTCAGAGAAAACACTGCTGAAAATGGAGACAAACCCTGAATCTGAACAGAATGTTGCATTCACGATTCTGTGCGTCATGGTTATTTTCACTTTTTTAGGACAAATTTCAATGAAATGGACTCTCAATAGAATGTACAATGTCATTCAAATGATGATTGGATCATCTAGTCCTAAAGATTGAAACTGCTAATTATGTTGCAGAAAGAGTGTGAGGAGGGGCTTCAAACAATACTTCTTCTTCTTTCGGCTGCTCCCTTTAAGGGTCGCCACAGCGGATCTTCATATTTATGATCCGCATTATAGTTTTGGCACAAGTTTTACACCAGATGCCCTTCCTGACACAACCTCACCATTTATCTGGGCTTGGGACTGGCACCAGAAGTGCACAAACTACACCCCTAATGGCAAACAGAGTCTTTCCTGATATGGGCACAGGTCAATAATCGCTACCAACATATGGCTATTTCCTTCTGAATGAAATGGTGGAGTCCTTCTGTGGTCATGGGTGTAAATGATTCCTGGACCGTGGAAAAGGTTTGACATTCAACCTTGAGTTGACCTATTGTGTTGCTGTGGATGAAATATTTTGTCAATACAGATTGGCTTCCATGCTGCATCCTTCCCTACTACTTCCCTACATCCTTTACTACTGTTTGCCCAAAACTGGACTCTGGTATAGCAGCACATACAGAATTATTGCCATATCTGTGATCACCTTCTTATTATAAACAAAAAATAAGTCTGGCCTCAGCTGCATTCTTAATAAGGGTCAATACTGCGGAAAATATCCTTGAACAAAAAAATGGATGAACTACATAATGTCTAAATATTCGTGAACACCCGTTCTAATTAATAAATTCAGTAGCATATAATAGTGGAGTCTCTGGAGCAGATAAACTTAATAATTTAAGGATTGTAGAAGTCCAACCTTGAATCTATCTATTGTGTTGTTGTGGTCTATGTACTTTTCAATACAGTGCCCTTCCCACTGCAGCCTTCTCAAAAATCATGCCCTGAATTGTGTTACAGATAAAGGTTACCAGAGACAATCAATTATTAAAAATGTATTGAGCTACACATATATAGATATGGTCTTTCAGTATGATCATTTTTGGAGGTTCCTAATGGTGTTCTGTGGTAATTCATCCCATGCATCTTGAATATTCTCACTTACTTTCTGCAGAAATGTTAATAAATGTTAATGTTATTAAAACAGTCAATACGACCATCCTGCTTCCTGGAGACCTACGATGCAACCCCTCTCGAACTCGTCCAACTGCTCAAATTGATTTCAAACTCGTCTCTGAGGCAATGGAATGACCTTGTATAGTTAGTCAGATCCACTGATAAAGTCCACCCTTACTTCCATCGCGTGTGCAGCCAAGCATGAAACTTGAATCATTCATGTCACATTCACTAGGCTGCAAAATATTACATTTTAATTCATTCATGATCATGATGCAATAACAACACATACACACATGGCCATCTGTTCAGCCCACAGCAGTTTAGCCCACCTGCTTATAAATGTTGAAATTATAAGCAGTGTTATTAGTGTGTTTGAGTGTTCTGTTTTAGAAAGAAGAAGGTCTAATATACAATACAGAGCAGCCAATTAGAGCAGTAACAAAAACAACTGGCTTTATTCTAAGTGATAAATCGAGCTGGGGAATGATCATAAATGACTTACGGATTGTGGAGAGGGACTGACATCTGATCTTCAATTGATTTATTATGTTGTGCAATGAGTATTTTCCAATACAGTGAGCTACCCACTGCAGCCTTCTCAGAAACATGGCCTGAATTGTGTTACATTCATATGTTTACTTATACTTTCATACATATTTACTACTACTTTCATATTTTTGTGGTGTAGTGACCCATTTACCCACATTCAGGGTGCATGCCTTCAACTGAGCCTTTGCCTTTTCTGCAATCAGGCTCTTTTTACAAATAGTCTTAATAACTGATTGATGAACTATGTAGACATTGCTAACGTTTCAAAAGCACCATTCATGTGCAAGTCAAACGTGCCAAGTAGTATATCTAAGCTGCAGAACAGTCTATTTTGATATTTAATTCATGGTTGTGATGGCATAACAACACATTTCTATACAATGGCATGCTGAAAGTCATGAGACATTTTCTAAATCCCATAGAAGCCAAAGAACACTGCACTGAGCTTTAAGATGTGTGTGGGGCTCTTGCACTGAATCTGATTTCTGAAAGAGCTCCTTTGAAAAGTTCTAGCCAGATGCCACTGATCAAGATTATTAAGCACTCACTGCACTGTCCACTGTGGATGGTAATGTCCTCCATCATGTATTGCCAGTACAAATGTGACACTATGGATCAAGGAATGGTAAGTGTCCACACAGCTTCAGAAATGGAATGTCCCATCCATGTTCTCACTATGATGCCTCGCTCAAACTCCAATAATTAATGTCACTTTGCCATGAGCACACTGGTCAGTATTCGACCTCACTCACAAGGTAACATCTCACAACTTATACATGGCTGGGCATTCCTAAGCCGTTCCCTGAGGCAAAGCCTCTTCATAATCAATTTATATACCGATCCCATGACTTTTGGCATGTCAGTATATGACCATCTGTTTAGCTGACATTAGTTTATCTTACCTATTAATGTTGAAGGTATAAGCAATGTTACTAGTAGTTGTTTCAGTCTGTTCTGTTTTGGGAGTAAGGCTTAATATAGCGCAGCCAGCAAGAACAGAATTCATTTTACATAGATCAGCCTTAAAGATACAGTAAGAAAAATAGCCTGATTAATTCTATTTGATAAAAAGGAGTGGGGAAAAATGGTCATGGAAATTAATTATTCCTGTTTTTAGTAAACAAACATGCACACACATTAAAATGGACTTTGTAGGGGGGACAACAGGATACAGGAAAAAAGAACAACATGGGTCCTTTCACATACCACTGTATACAGCCTGTAGTGTGAAATTCATATTATATGTGACATGTACTTTCACACATTTTCTGAACACTAATTAAATTACTCCATGAGCACACAATCAAAGTATTACCCAGTATAGACAGTGACAGCAGGAAGCTTATATCGAGGCAAGAAAACATTACCTCTGCTTCTCTGGTGCAGGCGAGTGTTCTCGGCCACAAAGCTGTAATGAAAGTAAATAGCTGCGGAAAACCGCTGCCTGCTTGGTTGCACATGGAAAGCAGCACTGTGATGAAATCGCAAGGGTGGACTTGTGTTAACTGTAAAGCTTGCATGTGAGTGCTGTGGTCACAAAGCAGCAGTGCTCTCCACAACACAATTCACGCTGTGTAATGGCGGGTATCCCCATACTGGCACATCTAGTGCCTCAGTACCAAGGCATATCCTACATCATTCTCTCCACAGCAACTTAAGACTGCATCCTTGCAGCAGCAGAACAGCCCAGAAAGGGGTATGGAAAAGAAAAAAAATCAATGCCATTAGCATTCGGACTCAGGGGTGGCCCTTTCATACTCAACTGCCTCCTCTGACTCTCCAGACGGCTTTTTGCCTGCGGGAGAGGCAGGCATTTTATTGGCGTCCTGCAGACACGCAAAGTCAATGTCAATTAAGTGTTCTCTATAGAGCCCCCATATTGAACTGCAGAGAAGCCTTAAACCTTCTCCTGCTACAGCTTGATAAAGCAGGATCGGTCTCAGATGCACGCACTAATCATTGCCGCCTGGGAGGGAGTTCTTTTCCGGCTGCTTTTCTTAACTTAAACTGACGTTGCCGCCCAGCAGGAAGACAAAAAAAGTGAGGAGATCTTTACAATGCATATTAATATCAACACACGCAAGGTAGGATCAATATTAAAATTGAGATCATCCTTTATACAAATTGCTCAGCAGTACAACAGAATTTAGCCTCTGCATTTAACCCATGCATAGCTCATACATAGTAGTGACTAGGGGCCTTACTCAATTGCTGGACCTTCATTCCCCTTAGCCTTGGCTCCTGCCAGTCCAGGGAATCAAAACTCTATCCTCAGCGCCCGGGGAGCAGCCAGGGAGTTCAATGCCTTGCTCAAGGGCACTCCAGTCATGTCCTGCCAGTTCATGGGGATTCAAACCAGCAACCTTCCTGTTACAAGGTTGGTTCCCTAACCACCAGGCCACCTGCTCCCCAATAGCTGCAGGAGATATCATTCTAATGAAAACTAATAATAAAAAATCTATGCCAACAGATAAGCATATTAAACATTTAGGAAACACAATGCCAGTTTTATTTCATCAGGAAACTGGCCAGCATCACACTGATTAGGGGGATTTAAGCACCCAGAGAGAGAAAAGGCAGTTATCCCCTCCTGGAAGGGTGGTTGTGGCATCTCCAGGGTTTCATCTCCCAATGCATCATGACAGACACCACAACTGCAGCTGATAACACAAAAGGTCGATAATGCTTTATTTCCCAACTCAAAGGGGTTAATTAAGCTGAGTGGTCAGTAACTACTGTGAGAAAAAACAGCCTTGATTTAGCACCCAGCCTTTTTGAGGAGTGAAATTGGCAGCTGGCATATAATGTCACAGAGAAGAGAGATTCCTGAAGACCTCAGAAAAAACCATAATCAGAGCCATATGGTCTACATGGTAGTTGTCAGTTTTCCTAGGTGTGTATACACTCTCAAAATCTCTCCAAGAGCAAGGCATAAAATCAATCACATCTGGAGGACTGCAGGCCTCTTTTGCTTCATTACTAATTAAGAAAAATAACACTCTTCTCAAATTCATCAGGAAACATGTAGATGAACATCTGGAACAGTGTGAGCCCTTTTATGTCTCGCAAAAACCTGATGCTGTTTTTTAAAGTAAAATCATTATGAACTGTGAAACATGGGGTAGGAGGTGTAAGACACTAATTAACATAGGTTGGAAAAGGAGAGGTGAGAATAATGAAGTATAAGTATTCTTATTGTAGATCAAGTATCTGTGTTATTATTGAGTATTTCTGTCACTTAATAAATTTTACTTTTACTGCCTACATTTCACTAGAAAAATCTCTACTTTCACTTTCCCTTCTAAAACACATTTGTAACTTTAAACTAATTAAAGTTAAATTAGTTTAACTGATTTGAATTGCATGATTTTGTAATCTGGCAGAAAATTGAGTTTCTGTTGTCTGTGAATATGAAGCTGTTAAAACTCCATTTAATGTGAAAAACAAACTGTACTAAACTTTAGTTTGGTAATCTGCTTTGAAACAGTTTTCAACTGATGTTTATAATAATTTAATGTGATGAATGTCTACTCACATACTCACGGAACGCTACCACCAGCAGTCCCCTGCCCCTCACCTTGGTGCCCCACAGTTGAGTGAGTTCTGTATTTATCTAACTCTTGATATGTCATAATGCTTAATAAAACAACCAAAATCAGACAGCCAGTTAAAACTACAATGTTTAATCTACAATTTTCCCATGGTTATACTCAGGGCTCAGTGCTTCTTTACACAGCTAGCTTACAGTCTTTAATATTGATTCATTTAAAAAGAGGTCAAAGTCAAATGTGAATGTTTCATTAGTTTGAATTAACTGTATCTTTACCACCTATTTCTTAAAAACTAGTAAGCTGCTCAGTTAAACAGGAGTGAAGGGTTTGGTGATTTTAAGTTTTAAGGTGATGTTAAGATTTTAAGTAAGTGGAGTCTAATTTGATTTAGCTGGTTTAGCATTATTTACACTGGGTTCACATGCATTAAATAGTTAATGAAAGATATTACAAATATATTACAAATTTAGCATGGAATGGCAATGAAATTCCTAATAGTTCTAAATTTATTTGAATCACAATCTAACACATACAGTGCCATGAATTGTTTGTGATACATCTGCACAAAATGAAAAAAAAAAAAAAAATACAAAAATGAAAATTGGCATGTGTGAATTTATTCACCCCCTTTGCTATGAAGCCCCTAAATAGTTCTGGTGCCACCAATTACCTTCAGAATGCTTAGTGAAATGAAGTCCACCTAAGTTGCAATCAGTATATACACACCTTTTCTGAAAGGGCCCCAGAGGCTGCAACACCAGCAAGCAATAAGCCAACCAATAAGCAAGAGGCACCACAAACCAAGATCTCCAAACATGTCAGGGACAAAGTTGTTGAGAAGTACAAGTCTGATCCCTGGAGTGTCATCTTGTGTGTCTCCTGTCACGTCTCCTGTTGTGTCTGCAGTTTCTATTCAGCCCTTGTCAAATCTATTGTCTCCTGTTCTGTCTTTTCCTGTTCTGAAATTAGCTACAGTCCTCGACTATCTCTTGCTGGCCAACAGCTTAAGGTTGCCTCTAAAGACTGCACTGTGACTCTCCATAGAGCTAACTGTTACTACCCTAAAGCAGGAGATAATTTCACAGCAGACTGCAGAGTCCTCTATAAACAGAACTACTCATTGCTTTGCTAAGTGCAGTAAACCTGCCAGATATGCAGGTCGGTGGGCTTTCACATAGAACTAACCTTCAGTTTTCCAATATTTTGGGCTCTGAGACACTCAGGCTTGTCTTCTTTACAAAGCAGCACAACACAAGACAATCATATAATTTCACATATAAACAGAAATGAATGAAGAGAACCTAATTCAGTCTAATTACAGAATAGTCCAATAGACCAATTTAAAGGGGAGGCCAATCACATTGTCACACAGAGTTTGGATGATTTATTTTTTAAAGGCTAAAATGTTCCTTTCATGCATAATTCAGTAATTCATGCTTTTTACAATGTTGTAGTTTTCACATAAAGTGCTGTAGAGTTAACAGTGTTCTCTATTAAATGTGGCCTGACAGAGAAACCAATATTTGAAAAATCCCATTCACTGCATAAGTAAGCAAATCAATATATGATAACTCTAAAGCAAAGCTTTGCATGACGATCCATTTATGCACAGGAAAAAACAATCAGCATTCTATACTGGTCCTCTCCTAAGGATGTACAAATCTGAAAGTCAAACATGCACCGCATTTTGCTTTGCATTCAGTCAGTTATTGGCAGGAGATGTGCAAATGAAATAATGGAAAGCTGCATATTGGAGAGTGTGGGCATTTGGCATGAGTTCTGACTGAGATCAATCAAAAGAGGCATTGGACCGACAGTGAGCACAGAGAAGGGGATTTGGCCCTAGGACTGAGCGAGTATCATCCTCTCAGAGTAATGGATATCACACGGCTTGGGGACAATGTGACTGACAACTCCACTGACACATGAGGGGAAGAGTGCAGTGGCTACAGATGAAGCTGTAATGGGAGCAGCTAATGAAGGGGATAACTCAGAGACCTGCTGCTATGAGGGACAGGTGGAAGCCACATCCCCCTCTCCACACACACACACACACACACACACACACACACACACACACACAGGCATGCATGTCTTCTTCTGACGCATATCAGTGAAATTATGGCCCATTTAATTTCAGAGGCCACCCCCGGAGGACATCTCCATTTCAGCGAGTTAAAAAGAGTGAGTCTGAAGCATAGGAAGATTGAAAAATTCCCATTTGAGAGATCTTTTGACCTCAATTAGCAAGCCTGAATCCTAAGTGGCTTGACCGACACTGGTCAGTGGTATGGAATCCTTCAGCAGCCATAATGTGCCTATAAGTATCTATGTGATACAACCTAAAGACTAGTCATGTTGGAGCTATAAGGAGATATGAATAAAATAACTATGCATAGTAAAGAGTGAATAAGTAAATCTGACACAAAAATGTCAGCACACTCCACTAAGAGGCAAAGCAATAATATATCATTTCCATTTTTTTGTTTGACAGCATGCTTTTTGTAGTTTCCATCAAACAAATGCCTTGAAAGCAAATATTGTGGGCAGGAAACAACCTAACATGTTTTAGTTATTGCTAAATATTTTTTTAGATATTTGAGAAAAATTAATTATTTTTTTATACAAGCAAATCTCTGCTACAAATAAAAGCATAGACTTCTTTCTAGGGAACAGTTCAGCCAATAGTAATCTTCATCATCATCTTCAGTGTTTCCAAATTGAGTCATATAACTCCTCCACTGCATTCCCTTCATTGGCTTCCTGTAGCTGCTGTAGATTCAAAACCTTGAATCTGATGGACCAGAACCTCCAAACATTATGGCAATGGTCAAAACTCAAGCTCAACCAAGAGCCCTTCGAGCATCAAGTACAGCTCAGCTTGACCCAACATCCCAAGCTGCAAGGAAGATAAGTATCCGGACTCTTTTCTGTTCTGGCAACAAAATGGGGGAACTGTAGTCTCATCTGTTTCAAGAGTATTTAACTCCTTGAAGATTTATGTTGAATTGTGTTGGTCTGTAATCTGACATTTGTTTTTCGATAGCATCTAAGGAATCTTGATTCTAGCCTTGTCTACTAGCTACGGATATCAATGAACAGAGTGAACAGCAATGCACTTTTGTAAGTCACTCTGGATAAGGGTGTCTACTACATGCCATAAATGTAAATGTAAAATCCACATTCATTACCTTCATCTTCTTCACATTGATGCAATGCTGATTCTCTTTGCACCAACCCTGCAGATCCTCACAGACTGTGGCCTGTTGGTCAGGAAGTCCAGGGTCAAGGGTTCATTAGACAGTGTCTGGGGAATCAAGGTGTTAAAAGCAGAGGTGAAGAGCATGTGGACATAGACTTCTGCTCTAGGTGTGTGAGGGCAGTGTGGACTACAGAGGAGATAGCATCCTCTGTGGATTGGTTTTCACGGTATGCATACTGGTGTGGATTAACGCTGACATTGATGGTGGCTTTGATGTGGGCTATAACCAGTTTTTCAAGGGGCTTGAGACCAGTTGTCATTCAGATCTGTCTACTGTGGAGGCATTGTTCATCTAGTGTTATAGTCCGTGATGCACTTAATGCCCTTCCACATGCTCTGTGGACCATGGGAGGTGAAATGTCCCTGGATTTTCTGTGCATATGAGGCTTTAGCCCTCTTAATAGCTGCATTCAGCTCCCTCTTGAGCTCCTGTGAATCGCCAGACCTGAAAGCAGCATCCCCAGCTTCCAGCAGAGAATGAACCTCAGCATTCAGCCAGGGTTTCTGGTTCGGGTAGCACGTCACAATCCTGGTGGTCTCAGCAGGGGGTGGTAGACAGTAATCAGCATAATAGAAATGTGATTAGGGAAGCCCAGGTGAGGATGGGAGACTGAGTCCAGCATAATGATGTTTAGCCATGTTTCCATGAAACAGAGTACACTACAGTTCCTCATCTCGGAAATACTCATCTTTAGCTGCAGAAGGACCATTTGGTTGTCTAGAATGTTGACAGTGGAACAGGGAAGAGTCCTGGTGGTTCCAATTTTTTTTTGGGGAAGATGGAGGCCCCTGAGCTCATTGGGACCATCAATGCAGCAGAATGATTTTCTGTATCATAGACATCATGGCTTGGTTTGTGCTCTGACACTGTCTACTATGGGACCTTATATAAACAGGTGTGTGCCTTTCCAAATCATGTCCAATCAACTGAATTTACCACAGGTGTCTAATCAAGCTGTAGAAACATCTGAAGGACAATGAGTGGAATCAAGATGCACCTGAGCTGTTTTGAGTGCCATGGCCATGTAAATTTTATATTTTTGTGTTTTATTTTTACCAAATTACTAAAATAGATTTCAAACAAACTTTTCTCACTTCTCACATCATCATCATGGTGTATTGTTTATAGAATTTTTGAGGGGGAAAATGAATTGAATAATGGAAAAGTGAAAAGTGAAGTGCTGTGAATACTTTCTGGATGCACTGTATAGGCTTTTTAAAGCAGATGGGCTTTTAAATGGAAATACACTCATTGTCAAAAGAGTAGTTGCACTCAGAAGGAAAAGTCAGATTCCAATGCTATTGGTTAGGAAGATAAAAGTTACCAGGGACAATAAATGATTAAACATTTCGACTGATGTGGGCAATATTTATTGACCTACACATACAGAAGTAGCGTCTCTCAGTATGTCATTGGTATAATGCAACATACTAGACATCTTGGAATGGAGTTCTAGCAGCTCCTAAGGATTTCCTGTGACCACATCCAACAACATCCCAAACCTTGATTGTCTCCACTGAAGATGGCCCACTGCTACTCTGAGTGACTCCAGGAGAGTTTTGCACAACACCATTGCAGTCTTTGTCAACACTGATGTAGTGTTAAGGCCAGTCATTATAACAGTCTGTATGTGTGTAGTCCTGTGTCATGCAGCTGTCTGCCAATAGTGCTGATACTAACAAGATCAGTCATGAAGTCTGCAGTCATGTGTAGGCCTCCCAGATCCTTCATGTCACTGGTTCTAGCCTCCTTCTTTCCACTTCCAACAATAGCATCCTATGGTTATCTGTAATGATGGGTATGACATGCAATATGTTGGTATGACGATCATGCTTCTCGGAGCCCTATGATACAACACCTTTTGAACCCACTCAGCTGCTCAATTTGGACAAAGAACGTGATCAACACAATAGCATGAGTCAAAATGGAAAGCATGTGGAATGGCACGACCTTATAAAGCCAGGCATGTACAATGATGATGCCTGTTCTTGCTTACATTACATGCTTGGCAGAGCATGTCTGAATCATTCACATGTCTCACACGTCCAAACCTGCCCACCAAGTTTCATTTCTGTCTGTTGATTCTTTCCTTATGGGTGCAAGGGTACATACAAAATACAAACACATTTTGTTTATATTATAAATAAATTCAGTATATATACATTTCTGTATTGTATGAACTAATTTGCTTGTGCCCAAAATGTACAAGAGCGAGTCTGATATACAGATCAGCTGGAAGCTTATCTCACTTCTTAGCATCGAGAAACTTTCGTGGTTGGTTTAGTGGACCACGTTTAGTCCATACAATTCCAAACAGGGCCTGAAAAAGCTGTGCCTTCTCTGAGATGCTATTATTTTTTTTCCAATTGTGGGGCCACAGCACAACAATAGCAAATGTGAGCAGGTTGGCTCTGCTGTAGAAGGTTGTATAAGCCCATCTTACAGGTTGTGTGGCTTAAGTATAGTCTGCTAAACATACATCCACACAGCCCCTCTAGCCATTAAGCGCAGCAAATCTAAATATTGCAGCCCATTTTCTCAGAATAAATCCCTCTCCTCTTACTCCATACTGTGCACTTCTTGGGATTAAGCTCTGCTGAGCTGCAAAATTGAGCTGCCAGCCATCTATAGAAATTTGATAACTGAGGGTAATGCCGTGAACCTGACATCTGAATCTCTCTTTCTCTCAGTCTCTCTCTCTCTCTCTCTCTCTCTCTCTCTCTCTCTCTCTCTCTCTNGTGCAGGGCTGCGGCGAGGGGGCTGCGTGTTATCCTCTTATCCCCACTGTTCTGGAATAGAGCCCCAGCAGCTGGAGGACTGCAAGCCGCCTGATAATGCTGCTATTTTCCGCCCGCCCGTCTTAATCTTGTTACTCAAATGGTGGTGAGGAGAGTCATGAATTTTAATTTTGACAGCCCCCCAATACACACACACCACCCTAACCCCTCAGAGTCCTCACCATTTCCATCAGCCCAAGTGTCTTTTCTACACTCGTTCTTCATCCGTCCTTTCATTGCTTCTCTTCATCCATCCATCCATCCATCCTGCCAGCCAGCCATTCGTTTCTGCACCCTGTGATTCAAACCTGCGGATGTTCAGTCCATCCATCATTCTCTTAGGACCCTCTCAGAAGATGAGAAAAAAAAAAACAGAAAGGGGGGGTGAAAGTAGCAATAAAATAAATTACTTGCATCTCAGCAGCCGTGCGATTAAAACGTACGAGCCGATTTATCCAGCCACCCATGAAGCTGATTAGCGGCCTCTGATCAGGAGGAACAGCTTTGCTTGTTAAACTTTTCACCTTTGCAAGCTCACCATCTTACTTTCTCTCTCTCTCTCTCTCTCTCTCTCTCTCTCTCTCTCTCTCTTCCCCTATCTTCCAGTTCTCTGTGTCTCTTTCCCTGGGAGGACACAGAGAAGCACAGCATTAAGTAAATCAGCCTTTCGTGGTTATTAAGCTTGGTGCACGCAAGAAGAGATGAGATGGGTGGAAAAACCCTGCAGTGCTTTGGTGGAGCTGAAGGGCTCAGCTACTATCTCTAAGGAGCTCTTTGATATCTTATTATTATCCAACTGATTGATGAAACATCTGGGCCACTCGACTCAAGATCTCAACAGCCAGCTCAACCACCCACGCTTGTCTAAACTACAGACCCTTTCTGAAGCCATATAGGTAAAACAATTACCCATTATGGGTGGCCTAATTGCCTGAGATTGAAAGTAAGACACTTGTCTGCCTTACAATTTGGTGCCTGAACTAGATTTATGTCCATGGGCAGAGACTGAGCTCAGAGTAAGCAAGTTGCTTTGAAATTGAAATTCCCAGCAGTGTTGTGAGTTCTATTTTGACTGGGCTGAATTTGTTTTTCTGGGAAATCAACTAGGTTCATTAGAAGCTCCACACCCTTGTGCTAAATGGAGCACTGCATTACAACAAACCATTCAAGACCATTACTGGATAAGAATTACATTATATGAAAACCAGATCATGAATGAATGCTGAAAGTGTTTTACCAGTATAATACACCTGATGCTTATTTTACTCCATGAGCCATTTAGACACTAAGTGCAATGTATTGTTTGATTTAAGCTATATGATTTATTTGGCATCGAGTAATTACACTCATTGTTAAAAAAAAAAGGAAGTGTTAGATAATAAATTCCAAAAATAAATAAATACATACATGCATATATACATACATACATACATACAATACAGTGGTAAAAGTAAAAGTTTGGGCACCTCTGGTCAAAATTATTGTTATTGTGAATCATTCAGCGAGTTGAAGATGAAATCATCTCCAAAAGGCGTAAGGTTAATGATGATACATACCCCATTTTTAAACAAAACATTTTTTCCCTGTAAAGTCATTCTGTGATGTCAGTTGTGAAAAGCACGATAATAATAAATTTTGATTTGATTTGATGAAAGGCAGTGCCGTTTTTTGCAGACACAGGAGAGGTTTACTTCTGATGACATTTCCATTAAGGCCATATTTGTGCAGGTCTCACTGAACAGTAGAACAATGTACCAGAACTCCAAAGTCTGATAAATATTCCTGAAAGTCTTTCGAAGTCAAGCAGGAGTTCTGATTTGCCTTTCTACCAATCCTACAAGCAGCTATCTCTGAAGATTTTCTAGGTCTTCCAGACATTATCTTGACCTCCAATGTTCCTGTTAACTGAACTTAATTTCTTGATTACATTTTGAACTGAGAAAATGACAACATGATCTTATTGCATTCTCCTGCTTTGTCTGCCTTGACCATTTTTATTTTCAGAGTGCTAGGCAGCTGAATAAACCATGGGTTTCTGTTTTTTGGGACAAGCTTAGAGGAGTCTTGGTATTTAAAAAGCTTTGAAATTTGCATCACCTGGCCTTTTCTAATGAGGACTGTGAACAAGCCATAACCCTAACAGGCTAATTAAGGTTAGAGACCTTGGCAAACGTTATCTGAGTGCTCAAATCTCCTAGGGTTCCCAAACCTTTGCATAAGTACCCCTTTCCTTTTTTCACTCAAAAATGATACAAAACCAGTACTCACAGTGTAGACTGGTATTGCTTAAAATGTTGAAAATCATGTTTCATCTTTATCTTTATGGCTTTTGGAGGTAATTTCATCTACAACGTTCTTAACTGTTCACAGTTTATGTATATGTACATGTATATCTCAGTATTATACAGGTAGCATAGTATCTGTGTCTTCAAGGCAAGCATTTAAAAATGGCAGCAGTATGCAGACGACTGTTGTCCTGTTGGAATAGCACACCAGAGTGTGTTCAGAAAACAAAGGGCCACTGATTTGAGGACCTTCTTAATGTAACATTGGGCTTCAGTATCCTGAAGGTATCTCTTAATTGGTCAGGATATGTTCACGTTTTATAAAAAAGAAAGAAAAAATCCAACAGCAGTAGAATGCGTCTACAAAATCATGCCATAGAATTTGGGTGAATCCATAAATTGTTAAATACCATGTTCACTTTTTGAATAATGTAGCATAGTTTAACTGCGCTACAGAAAATGTATCCCAGCAACGAACATGTGGTTCCTGCAAGAGAAAAAGTGCTAAGTATTAGAAAATCTTTATTGGCAGCAGTCATTAAAAGTATGCTGCTCTTACCATGATTAAAGGGAAAAAGCCAGTGATCCCAGAATGTGGATAAAGAGGACACTAGTAAGCCAACTTACCAAAATAGACCATATGTCCTAATTATGAGGATATACAGGGAAGCAATACAAAGAGAGAATATTATGAGATGTAGCAGTAACTGTCTTGTTAGACAGAGAGAAGCTTAGGCCTATGGATGCAATGTTGCAGCCTAGTCATACCTAATGGGATGTTCCACTAAGTAGCTCATTATGGACAACATATTTTAGTGCCAGTCATCATTTTCTGCCTCTGTAGAAAACAACTGATCCATTATTTCCTCCCAAACACCATCGTTCTCTGTTAAACATCAAACACCATCCAAACACCATCATTCTCCCCCAAAGACAATCCCCCTCTCACAAACACCATCATTCTCCTTCAATCTTCATTCTTTTTCACCAAAGGCCATCCTTTTTTAACAAACATCATTCTCCACCGATCATCATCCACCATCTACTAAGACCATCATTCCCAACCAAACACAATTATTTTCCATGAAATGCTTACCTTCTCTAACAAAACACCATCATTTTCCACCAAATACCACCGATATTATGATTCCCTGCCAAACACTATCATTCTCCAACTAGAACCATCCTTCTCCAACAAACACCATTCTTCCCCAAATACCATCCTTCTCTACCAAACACTATCCTTCTCCAAACATCATCAACCTCTATCAAACGCTATCATTTTTCAACTAAGACTATCCTTTTCCATCAAACACCATCATTTTCTATCAAATGCCATCCTTCTCCCTAAACTGAAGGTTGAATCCATGATAAATAATATTTGCTGTTACTATTATTTAGTGCATTAGCATTTGTGCTTGCTAATCTTCTATTTTTGACAACAGTGGAGTGAATGCACACCTACACTTTCAAACAAAAGGCCACATGAACCACAACTAGATTTCACTTAGTATCCATGGATACACAGTTACTAATGGACATAACAGAAGGGCCTTGATAGAGAGTTGTGCTGCAGTAATGAAGGCGGTTCTATGAAACACAATCCATGAAGTCACAGGACTGCAGCATTGAAATTCTTGGTGTTGCCATGGTTCTTCCACTTGTGTTGGTAGAGTGCAGCACCCATAGATAGACTGTGGTTAGGTTAAGTAGCTTCCTTAATCTTACAGCCTGAGAGTTTGACCAGCTGGGCACCCTTTGGAAGCACAGAGGATGCACCGTCAAATTTCATTCACTTTCATTTAATCTGACTTGTCTGTTTATTGACAGCCCAGAAAAGAGCATTTTGTCAAATTGTGAGCCTTCATAATTCACAGTGAAAGCTCACCATACAGGTGCAAATCGGTGTTCTCTACACTTTGTTCCCTGCCACCATGCAGAAGATGCAGTATTAGACACTGGAAGACATCCTTGTTGATGCATAAAAATTGGGTATGTCCAAAATTGTTATTCTTTTAGCAAAAGATTTAAAATGTACACATTGAAAATGCATACTTTTCTTCTTGCTAATATCTTGGATGTCTTTTCCAAAAATGATGTAGAATTTCATTGTCTACCTTTGCCACTGCTATCTAAAATGGACATGCAAAAGTCAAATCTAGCATGAGTAGCCAAGTGCACCAAACAATCTCTATTAAATGGCATCATTTTTGTCAAACTAAAAGTCCATTTTGTCCTGGATTGCTGTGCAGAACTACAAGACACAACACACAACTTCATTACAGACACTACATTCCCATAATGCAACCATGTCTTTCCAAAAGATGATGCAACTAATGTTTTATACTGCTTTTTCCTACTGATCCTCCCAGAAAGTCTTTTAAAGGTTCAGGCATGACATCACTGTGTGCATGCCCACATAGTTTGCGAACACTGGAAATCTAAACACAAATTAAAAAAAAAATTCAAAAATCATAATCACACATATTAGTCATGCATATGTTATTCAATGAAATGACGTAAAGAGGTAAAGAAGCAGCATGTCAAATTAGCATGAACTAGCATGTTCTCCTGCTTCAGATGCCAACTGGCTTTATATACTGGAATTAAGGGTAAGTGTTCTGTTAATACAACAATAACTGACACTAACTGCCATCACAACATGTGCAAGATACACAGTAAGGTAATATTGTTCTGAGCAGCTGTTTAAACGTTCATAATTAACACAATGAAGTGGATAGAGCTGCTGTATGTGTGCTGGCTCTGTGCAGTAACTGAGATTGGCTCAGGACTATTAGGGGTGTGGTGAAGGCAATCTTTGTGATAGCCTTCGTTCATCAGTAGTCAACATCATACCTGAAAGGGATCAGGTTACTGTTTGTTCTTTCTATTCCTGGAGCTCCTTTCCTCTCATTTACTCCTCCACAATCTTCCAGGGCAGGAATGGAGCACTAGGAAGGGAGGGGGAAGAGAGGAGCAGTAGCAGTTTCTGGAAGTTTCTGGAAGCACACTTTGTCTGTGAACCAGTTTATTTTGTTTTTATTTCTTTATTGTTTAAACAGAGTTGCTGCTACTACTAGTACTACTACTACTATTATTACTTCTACTACTACTACTACTACTACTACATATATTACTACTATTATTTCTACTTCCACAACTACCACTACCTCTATACTACTACTGCTACCAGCACTACTACTACTGCTACTATCAGCACTACTACTATTACTATGACTACTACTTCTACCACTACTATTACTATCTATCTATCTATCTATCTATCTATCTATCTATCTATCTATCTATCTATCTATCTATCTATCTATCTATCTATCTATCTATCTATCTATACTTTTACTACTACCACTATTTCAGCTTCTACTACCACTAATACTACTACTCCCAGCATTACTAATACTACTCCTACAACTTCTATTACTACTATTATTATTACTAATCTTACTACTGCTACTATTACAATTACTTCTACTTCTACTTAAACTGCTACTAATTCTACTTCTACTACTATTACATCTACTACTACCATGACTACTGTAACTACTACTATTATTTTTATTGTAGTACTACTGCTTCTGTTATTACTCCTAGTACTACTGCTACTACTACTTCTTTTGCTATTACTACTACTGCTGCTGCTGCTGCTGCTGCTGCTGCTGCTGCTGCTACTAGTACTACTTTTACTACCTCTACTTCTACTACTATTTCTACTTATACTACTACTCCTTTTACTATTACTACTTCTACATTCGACACAATATTTGTACCACTTTTACATTTACTTGAATAATCAGATTGCAGAAAATGTTTTTTTTTGTTTTTTGTTTTTTTTTGGTTTTTTTTATGATCAGATTGCATGCATGTAAACACACTGACTGAACTTTTTGTTTTTGTTGTTTGTTGTTTGTTTTGTTTTTTAAAAAAATGGTTAAATGACTACTTTGCTGTTATTGAAGTTAGCATCTGATAGACTGGGGTGAATGATTTGTCAGCCAGCCATTACTGGACCTTAGGGACCTCTAATTACTGCACACTGGGTATCAGCAAATTTCCTGCTGACAAAGCATCTATAATTAGAGGTTGCTCTTTTTATTTCCTTTTAACATGAAAAATATGTTTGTGGATTTGGTGTCTTGAGTACTGAAGCAGTGACAGTGATCATCTGGCCAATTCTTTTACAGCAAAACTAGTCACAAAAGCATTCATATCAGGTCAATCCACTGAGCTCTGTTCTCATTAGCAGGCATTGGGGTTCTGATCTCCATTCTGATATTGGAATGCTTTGCATTCTCCTTAGAGTGTGTTAAATTACATGCACTGACCTCTACTCTTCTTGACTGCTGGAGAAGTTGCGTGAGGTAAGTTGTTTACAGTATTCTTCTCTGGTTTTGTGGACTTGTAAAGCTTGTTGTTTACAATTCACCATTGCTACCTTGCTCACTGCTGTGATTCATGAGTGGCCTTTACTTGTGTATTTCTAGGTGCATGAAAGCATGCTGTGACGGTACCTGTGGAGAATCGATTACCTTCACTGTGTTATTTTGGGCCTTACTGCGACAGCCACAGTGTCACCTACAAAGAAAAGGTGTATTGAGACTCACTGAAAACAAAGTTGATGCGATAAGCATTTCAGCATTCACTACTTTTGCTGAACCCCACGTTTGGTGGGTGTACACTTTGAGCTCAGACACAAAAGCACTATCAAACTACAGTAATGGCACAGGGGAAGGCTTGGCTTGATTTCTTCTGGAGAGACACTGAGCAAATACCATTTTGTACAAGAGGAAAAACAGACAAAGGAGCCTTCAGGAGTGTTTGTCTCTTTATCTCTCTCATTTAATTGGATTTCTTTGAAAGTTCAGATGAATCTCACGGGGTGTTCATCTTGTTTGCACCTTCGCACTTGTTTTCCACCTGCCTCTCGTGAAGCTGATTAAATCGTGCAGCCTTGCTTTAGGGGCCAATCCATCACATCAGGGCTTGCTTTGATTGATTAAAGTGGTTTTTTAATGCACAAATACAAAGCTAAAGCCTTTTAATATACTGTAGAGATTCTAGCATATACATATACATAATTACTCTATAGTAATTTATATAATCCTCTGGTTGGTTTGAACATTAACTAAAATGCATCATGACAGGTTTTAATACAAAGTAGGTTTTACTTCAGTAAGCAGTTGAGATGAACAAGTACTATGTGTCATTATTCTGGAATGTTTCACATAAGGTTGTAGTGTACTGTATGTATAATATTTACTACATAAATCAGAGATGATGCCAGAGCAGAAGTGTGTGTGTGTGTGTGTGTGGTTGTGTGGGCGGGGGGATCTGCATTTACATGCAGTTTTCTAAGCTTCATAACTCAAAATCAGAGTAAACTACAGACATGGTACACATAGTAAACTACAAGTCTGACAATATCTAACCATTATTGAGTGATGAACTATCAGTGAGTAATCCAGCTCAGAATACATCCAGCTCATTCCTAACTGAGTTAAATCCCAGTTTAAATGCCAATGTCATGGTCAACCTGCATGCAGACTCCAACTGATAACTGAGAGAAGGTGGGGCTCATGATGTCATTGACCCAGATACTGGGTTTTAAAGGAAACAAGAAAGAAGGGCCTGTTTGCCTTGTTTCTTTGCTCACGCAGTTTTCAAATTTCAGAATGAAAGTTCTGAGAAAGGATAATACTGATATATACATAAATCACAGAAAGGCTCGACTGCATTGCAAATGAGGGTCACCCTCAATATATTTCAGAGTGAAAATAAAGGTTTATTGAAATGAATGACATTTATTTTATTTGGACTATTATCATGAATTTTGATAAACTTATTCTTGTCATCTAATAGTTATAAATAACCACTCGGCATGATCAAATACCAACAGGATTTCTGAGATGTAAAATGGGTTTTAGTTATTTGAACAAACAACAAACAAACAAAAAAACATAGATGCAATTTTTTAATCAAATCTTGGTCAAATTCATACAAATATCTAAATTCAAATTTGCATCTCAAATGGAGAATAAAGAATAACCTAGGATGTGTGACTGTCTCCTATAAAAACATTTCTACATGTGTATGGAAAAAAAGTATGTGTTTAAATTTAAAGTAGGGTTGACACTAACTACTAATTCATCTATTGATTATTTTATTAAAACACTTATTTTCTATCATATGATGCAGCACAGCAAAATGCAAAAAAAAAAGTTAAAACTGCAGTGCTGAAAGTTTAAACAGGGCAGTCTTATATTTAAAAAGTTATTGACCTCATTAATTATAAAGTGATCTGTTGTATTTATGGCATTATCTACACAAAGAGACATGCTTAAATGTCTACCAAAAATAATATAAATTGCTATGGTACATGTCACATCAAGCCAAGGGGCCTGGCTTAAATATAGTGCTAAGAATGCCTATAGACAGGATGCAAATTGTGCCCTAGCTATTTTGGATGATGGTCGTAGCCAGTGCATGGTAAAGATGTTGGTGAAGGCTTGTGGCCAGCATGCTAATGCCAAAATATCAATTTTGACTGAGGGTTGTAGACAGTGTGCTAATGCCAAGGGCCATAGTCAGCATGCAAACCCCCCACTAGTGATTTTGAAAAAGCAATGTTACGGCAGGCTGATACTTAAAGGCAACTCTGCAGACATCTGAATGAATTGTTTACATCACGTGTTTTTAATTAAAATTCATTTCAAGGGTAGAAGAAAATTCTACCCTTCAAGGTCCAGAACATCATAATGTCTAACTTGAACGAGACCAATTATAAATTACAAATACTCTAAATAAATCTTCTTTTCTCATTTCAAATAACACTTAAAAATAAAACTAAATTTGCATCTTAAAATAAAGAGCTAAATAAAGCTCTGCTAGCTCCATAATACTGTTGACTCCTCTTTTCATGGTATAGCCAGCAATCTTTCCAGCAGCAAATCTAGCCAGCAAAAGAAGTTTGACTTCTTTTGTTAAGGGTTGGGAGTTTATCCATAAATAGACATTTATGAATTGATATTAAAAATGAGCTTTAGAGAACTCACATTCATATTTCAGTGATCCTCATTTATCATGTCTCTGGTTATACCACACACAACATTGTCATCCCATAAGTGTCCAAAAAAAAAGCTTTAATCTTGTCTCGTGCTATTTTATCAGCCTTGGGACAAGAGGACAGCATGGTGCGGAATCCTACCCTGTAGGTATCACTGAAAACAATCACAGTGCACATCAAAATGCATACACCTGAGACAAATATGAGACATTAAACTTGTACAGTAAAGACTAGAAAAAGTATGCCATCAAAATTTTCATTGTTCACTGGTTATATGTACAGGTCTGGATAGGACACACTGGATAGGACAGCCTATGGGTCCAGATTTGAACTTCAGTTCTAGATTTTTCCTTAGTGCCGCACATGGATTTATTCAAAATCACCTGTAGCAGCACCTAATTAGCCAAACAGTGTATTCAGTGCAATCTACAGTTACTACTGTACATTGCAATGTGTTTCTTTTAGGAGAGATTTGAAAATTGTTATTAAACATTTATGGCCCAATAAAAATTTACTTTTTAAAATTCATTTTTCAGGTGTCTGGGCCTTTTCATAAGGTTTAGTCAGTAATATACAGAGAATAATTACAATCAAAGCTTTCTGTTGCTCTGACCCTGTCCACTCATATACTTCAAAGACAGACTATTCCATAATACTGGACACTTTCAAATCAGAACTGGTCATGCCCTCGGTCACAGACACATTTAATCTACAGTATAGCCTACATGAACACCGAGCACAGAGGAATTTGTTATGACAGAGTGACATATTTTATTCTCTGTGGGTTGGACTCTCTCCGAGTTCTACACTAAAAAGCCAGAAAGCCAGAAAAGTATCAGCAGAGAATTGCCACTGACAGAATAATTTAATCCAGACTTTTTTTTTATCTGGGAAACTACCCATTACATGTGTTTAATGATAGCTTTTTCCATCTCCACCTCACCCTGTGTCCAAAGGGCTCTCTAAAACTCAAGCTTATCAAAATCACAGTGTCCCTCCTCAATTCATTTGTAAGATAAAGTTCTCATGGCTCTTAAATATTCAACATATGTAATTATCTTGATCATAATTAAGTGTCACACTCTCATATTTAATTTAACACTGCAGGGGATAAGCCTCCTAATCCTTTTTGGTCTGATAACAACTTGTGCGCAACTCCAGAGCAGAAACCATTAATCTTCAATTGATTAGACATGAATATCTATGACTGCTCTATGAACTTCAGTCTGGACTGACTAAACTCAAGTCAAAAAGAGTTTTTCCCCTGCCTGTTTTTTCCTTATAGAATATAGTAAACAGTTGTAAAACACAACAAGGCAGACAGTTCCTTTAGCACGTCTAGCATGTTGTGTTATTCAAAACCCCATACTGAGAGACATTAATTCTGTATATGTAGCGCAATAAATACATTGTGTTTCTTTCCAATAGAAATGTAATTTGACATTTCCTTCTGGGAGCAAGAAATTGTGTCACTATTTTTGATGATGTATTTTGCTCATATACAATTTGAATCAAGTAAATTTAATCAATCAAGCAACATTTATTTATTTATTAAAATGAAGGCATCAGTAAGCAACTATACAAAAATCTGGGTCCAAGCATTAACTGAGCAAACCAGTAAGTGCCGGTGTCAAAGAAAATATCCCTTAGGCTAGGATGAAGAAACCTTGAGAGGAACCAAGGCTCAAAAGGGGAACCCATCCTCCCCTGGTTGGCCCCAGATAGCACAAACATAAAGCACAAAATGGAGTAAAATAATAAAGAAATATAGTTAACAGTGTGAGCATGCTGTGTATGGGCAAGAAACAATTACGAGAGAATGCGACTGAGCATAAGATACAAGCTCAGTGTTAATATGAAAGTCCATGCAGTTTAAACAGTCATAAGCTGCCAGTAGATTCTCTAATGTGGGATAAGTGAGCCAATGAGGACAGCATCGAAAGGCAGAGGGGTAGTGGTGCCTTGCTTTAGTTCACAAATCTCATGCTAAGCTCTGGACTTGTTCGTGATATTTAATTCATGATAGACAAATATCTATCATTTTATTTCTCACATATATCCAGTATGCCTTGTGCTTTTAAATTATAGATAAGATAAGATAAGATAAGATAAGATAAGATAAGATAAGATAAGATAAGATAAGATAAGATAAGATAAGAAACGATAAGAAACGATAAGAAGAATAGGGTGGGGCAGCTTGTCACTGAAGGAGCTGTCCAGTGATTCATGGGGTAGGAGTCATTCTCCAGCATGGATGCCAGCTTAGCTAACATCCTTCTGTCTCCCACTACCAGCATTGAGTCTAAGGGGCTTCCCAGGAAAGAACTGGCCTTCTTAATGAGTTTTTGCAGTCTCTGAACTTCTGGAGGTGACAGTTTGGTGAGCAGAATGTGAAGTCAGCAGTGTACAGTGTACACATGAGGAGCAGTGCTAGGATTGTTCCTTGAGGGGCCCCTGTGCTGCTGACCACCTTGTCTGAGAGATAGTCCAGAGTCCTCACATATATAATCGTTTGGTAAGGTCATGATTTCTCAGTGGTCTAACAGAAGTCTCATTGGTCTTTTTTGACCATGTTTCCACAACCTCCTTTTTGGGTGATGTCCATCATTGAACTGTGAAAGGTTTGGTTCAGAGCAATGAAGAAAGTAGTTATATTTTTCAGTAAATCAAATAAATGATCAACTTACAGCAAATAAATTGATTCTCAAGTCCAGCTCAGAAAGCTTTCCTAAATGCTAACTTCATCCCCTCTACTGGTATTCCAATTCCAGTAAGGAAAATATTGCAGACATAGTTTATGAACATGTATATTCAGGAGGAACAGGTGAACCAGATGCTCTAAAAAGAGTCAAGCCTCTATTTTTATCATGTGATGTCATTGATACACATAACAGCATCCAGTTCACTGCTTTCATACACAGCGTGTACTGGTCTGCAGAATGAACCTGTGCCAGTGAAATCCTCCTCCATTATCTGATAGCTCTCCTGCTGCTCTGCCTTTACAAAGGTTTGTGGTGCGACCACCAGTGCTGGAAAATAGGGCACCAGGCTCTCTAGGGCCCATACACACAGAGAGCGGGTGTGTTCAAACATTCATGTAAAAGGAACACAGGCTAGCCTCACACTAACCCACTCTCTGGGACACATTACAGGTCTGGAGAGGAAAAAGGAGAAGATTATCTTTGTTCTTTTACCCATAATGGACTTGTGGCTGATGTTTACAGTGTTGCGGTATTACAGTGATGTATAAACCTGTTTCACTCTAAACAGAAACAATACATTTCTGAAAAAATGAACTCATAGGATCTCATCACTGAAATAAGCCAAACATAGTTGCTCACATTAGTAAGGTAAAGTTAGCTCTGATATACCCTGTTCTACTACTGTAATATTTTAACATCCTAATCTGCATATCACAACCATCATAACACAAACAGCAAAATATAAATAAATATTGGAAGCTGTGGCCTTGTGGTTAAGGATTGAGCCTTGTCAATAAAAGATTACCGATTAGATTCCCTGGACTGGCAGGACATAACTGTAGTACCCTTGATCAAGGCACTTAACTCCCCTTCATATGTTTCAAATAATTGGAGTTATATGGAGAATTGGGAATATATGAAATAATAAGACACCAAGAACATTCAAAAATATTTACATTTTAAATCATACACAGAAATCTCAACAATTAAATATAATATCCATATTTCTAATATTTAGCATTTCCACCCTTCCAACCCGATTTGTTTCTGTATAATTGCTTTCAGTTTTTCATAAAAATCTACAGGAAGTGGATGTTTCCATATTTCCAGAGATTTTAGTCAAAGAAGTAATCTAAGTACTGATTCAAAGGTGTTGAGCTCTAGACCCTGGGGTGGCTAGAATATTTATTTGGTGGGGGTAGTTGTGGTAGTCTATTGTCTTGCATTGTTGTTAGGAGTCCAATTTAATTTTATCTTCTAATCAATTTTTGAAAATCACTTCTGACCTTTTGCACAGTACTGTATTTTTCACATTTTCCAAAGCTTGAAATTTGAAGGCACTGGGAGCAGAGCAACAGGGAAAATGAGTAGCATTCACATTAGTGTTGAGCAACTCAGTAATTGCATTATGTGTCAGTGATATTATTGTGTTTCTTGGAATGCTTATATTATTAACTACTCCCCTACACAACACGTGACCTGATTGTCTTCCAGTTTAACGCTACAGTTGAAATGCACAGCAACATCCAGCAACCCTATAGCCCACCTTTAATGTGTGGTGCTGTGTTTCATTAATTTTGGAGTAGCATGCTCCAGTGCACTCCCACATTTCATTTGGTCTCTTTGCCAGCGCCTGACAGCTGCCAAACTGCCTTACATCATGAAGAAGAGGAAATCCCCGTGCAACCAATCCACTCTCCAACCCTCACTTCTGAGAATGCAAAAGAAAGAGAGCAAGAAAGAGAGACAGAGGGGGGATGAAGGACATTCTGCTTACCTGTTCAAATTAAATATGGGCAAACAAAAGGGAACAATATCCAGTCTGAAAATGTGTGTGAATAACAAAGGCTTGGGAGAAAAGGACTGACTTGTATTCTTCGCCTTTCTCCCTTAATTGTGAGAAATAGGGCTTGCAGTGAGCTGTAAAAGCTTGGAAATTGGGCCACGCCAGCTGTTGAGATGATACGTTGACAGAAAATGGCACACAAAAAAAAACAAAAAACAAAAAAAAAACACAAACTGAATTCAACTACAACAACAAAGGGGCTCTTCTTAAAGCATATGCCATTATTTCTATCCAAATCAAATGTGTTCCTCACTAGAAGGTACCACTACTGAAGTGTAAGACAACATTCTTATCCTCCGACAAGCCAAAATGACAGCAGGAAACATACTAATTCAAACAAAGACCTGAAAAAAAAAAATAACTGTGACTATAAAGGCCTATAAATATAAGAGATGAATTTGCTTTAATATAGTTTTAATTTCCCAAGCAAATGATTAGCATGCTTTTAATTTTCTGCTGCTCACTGGTAAGAACTTTGTCATCAATATAATATGCATCACACATCTGTTTTCACTGAATGTGACAGATTCACAGCCCAGCACTGTGCCAGCAGCAGTGTTAAATTACCACCTGCAGTGTTAAACTGGTCACAAATGCACCCTGTAGGTGTTTACTTAACACAGGAGGTTGTACTGTGAGGTGAGTCACTCTTGCTATTAATACGCACTCCATTAAAAATGCACAATCTGTAGTGAACACTGAAGAGAGGTATGAAAAAAAGAAACAGCTAGCTGTACACAACACCACTATGCAAATACTCTTGGCTCTCAGTACAAATGTCAAAAAAATGACCTCTCAGGTCATTGTTCAGGTTATATTCAGTGACTGACATGAAGGCCATTCTCACACCTAGATATAAACATTGTTTTTAGCTTTATGTACATTTATCCCTGTCAATTAAAGTCATTAATTAGTTAAAATACAGATGTTGATAATGCTATGCTCCATCAGTGCTACTTAGTGTTACAGAAAATAAATATATGGGCATGTATTTGATTATATTTGAGATACAATTAAAATATGCCTTTTGATTTAGTGCTGTACAATTACCGTCCATTAAGGAAATACTGGAAGTCCTGGATTACTCTGGCAATGGTGGTGAAGATGCCAAAAAAAAACAGATTTGGTGACAAAATCGGTTTTGGGCCACTTTACCTGCTGAGTGAACATAGTCATATTACCACACAGTGATTTTAGCAGATGCTAAGGCCATGCAAGGTACATATTAGGTGATGGAGGTTTGAATGGAAGTTCAGGTGATGTCATGGCAACACAGTTGCCAGAATTAAACAGTACTGAGTAGGTCTTTGTTGGGAATTGTGTGGTGAAGAGAAACCCACCCACTGTAGGAGCTGTGTGGGCAGCAGTGAAGAATATGTGGAAGCAGATCATTTAGATCTTTTCAAGAACATGTTATGAAAATGTGAGTGCTAGGAGTCAGTTATCAAATCTAGAAGAGGACCTACTCTTAGTTTCTGCAGATTTTGCAGTGGAGTGGAATGTTGATAGCATGTCTAATAGCATTCCACACATTTTCAGTTGGTGATAGATCTGGTGATGGGACTGGCCATAGCATAATATCTGTGTCATGTATGTGGATGAGCATTGTCCTGTTAAAATATGTGCTTAAAAATGGTAGGGACACTGGATATAGGACCTCAAAATATACTTTGGGCTGTCAAAGTGGCTAGAATGAAGACCAAAGATGATCTGGCATCATACAAAATTGCACCCACACCATGACACCAGTCTTTCTGGATGTGTGATGCATGATAACAATCTGTTGATCTTGACACTGACCTTGGTGCCTGTACACTCAGACTCACTGTGCACTCAACCAAGACAAAAGTGGGACACATCACTGAATATGAACGTCTGCCATTGTAACTCCATGACAAGTCTGGCACGACATGATTGCAGTTGGTTGGTTCTTTCTGGTTGCAACTCTTTTTTGAATTTGAGTATTTTTGTCCACATATCTGTTATAGAGCATTAACTGTATAACCACCTAATATAAAAATAGTGCCATCATTGACTCTGACTCAACTGTAGTTCAAACTGCCAACTGAATGTGTGCCATTCTAGTCTTCAAGTAGTTCTATACTCTTTGAATTGGTGAATGGTGAAGGAAGAGCTTAAAACAAAAACGACAGTGTCTAGTTACCATATGGAGGTTAGTACATCATCCTTCATTGCCACCAAACACACATCTCAAAACAAGAGCACTAACCCTGGAAATCTGAGACAGACCTCACTCGACAGTGTTTGTTAAAAATCAATGGATGCATGAACCTCCAGCATTTAGGGATAGCCACAGCATGCAGGAAGAATGAAGGTCTGTGTGACATAATTTGGATTGCATTTAATGACAACTGCAGGTAACCTTGTCTTGTCTCTCTTCTTCTCTGTCTTCAAACACTGAAGCTCAATACTTTCAGCAGTATTGTCAATGCTGATAGGATACGCAGTGCTCACATAGATTAACTTGTACTAATGCTTTCAGCTGAGATAAAGGGAAGTTAAAGTTGAATATGACTGCCTTTATTCAATTATCAAATCAATCTATCTATATTGCTTTTTGTAAATAAAAATAATAAATAAAATTAATGTTTAAACTGAAGGTAGAATTCTAACACGTTAAATAAACAATGAATTACAATGAACTACAAAATCTTTTGATTCTGCCCAGTTACAATTTTATCCTGGTCACAAATGTAAACCTGGATGTGTAAAAACTCTTTTACATTATATATTTACTAGGAATCTTGAGACAAATGTAACCTTCAGAATTCAATACCTAAACCAATCAATCAACAATAGTAGAAAGATTTAATATTGCTGCTTTTTATGATATGAAGGAAGATGGAGACTGTATTTTCAATTGTTAATTCCGATGAAATAAAGTCTAATCACACATCGCATCTCAACATATTGTGTAGCAGCAGTGAAATGTCTGACTTCAGTAAATTATAAAGAGACTTTTAATGAACTGCATGAATAAATTGTATTCCTAATTTACTGAATGTAGGTGTTCACCTGAGAACCCACTGATCCTGAAATAGGTCTATAATACAGACCATCTCACCATCTTCACCATCATCTCACCAAACCATTTTAAACCTGCTTTTGGAACTGGAGCTTAAATGGATTGGGCTGTGATTAAGGAAACAGGTTGAGGGTTACAATTAGATGTTGGGTTAAGGTTAAGACTGGGTTTAGGGTCAGGATGGGGGTTAGGATTTGGTTTTGTTCTTAGGTTAGGGTTAGGATTAAGGACAGGATGAGTTATGCTTTGGGTTGTAGAATATTAATATTTCATAAACAAAATCAGTGTCTATTAAATACTCAAGTCAGTGTGGCTCTTAACTTCTTAACAGGGTTAAGGTTAAGTTTAGAATAAAGGTTAGGGTTAGGTTTTGTCTTGAGGAGGATTAAGATTGGGGCAAGATGAGAGTAAGGATTAGGTATTTACATTTGCTCCATTTAGCAGATGCCCTTATCCAGTGCAATAGAGGTGCTGGTCCATTTTTTCCTTTGTAGGCCAGCATCAATGTTTTGAATCTGATGCCGGGAGCTACATGAAGCCAATGAAGGGAATGCAGCAGAGGAGTTAAATGACTGAATTTGAGAACATTGAAGACGAGCCGCGTGCTGCATTTTGGATGAGTTACAAGGGCCTGATGGTCTGCATAGGAAGGCCAGTGAGAAGGGAGTTGCAGTAGTCTAGTTTTGAAATGACAAAAGACTGAACAAGCCCCTGAGTAACAGAAAAGTTAAAATTTTCAAATTCTGTGAAAATTCAAAGATTGGATAGTGAGTTTCATTACAAACAGTACAAAATGAAAATGCTTTTTGGTGATTTGTTATTGACATGGTTTTAAATAGCTAAAGATTGTTTTCTGTTGAAATGTTAATGAATTTTAATGAATTCACACACTAGGAGGCAGTGAGCACACATGCTCACAGTGGTTGGAAAAACAGAGGATGATTGGAGATATTTAAAATGTATTTTTCCCAGTCCTCACCACAAACTACAAGATAAAGACAAATTCTCAGAGGTCCTCAGGCCATTTTCACTTGCTCTCAATATTCCACACAATCCACCCAAATGTTCCTAAACTTAAAGAAAACCCGAGGCTATGGTCAGTCAGGCTATGGACATGTGCTGGATCTGTGACATTCTCCTAAAATCACTCTTCAGTTGTCCCAGTGCATGCTGACAGGTTGGTGTGCTGAACAGACGAAGACTAGGGAAGCAGAGGTAAACGCTGGAGTTGAGGATTTCATGGAAATAAACAAAATACCAAATTAAAAGGATCTCAACACTAGGTAAACAAAATGCAAAGTAAACAAATAAAATGGAACAAACTGATAAAACACTGAACAAATAGCTGACAGAAACTAAACATGACAGAAATAAACCTACAAACCGACAAGACCTCTACTGACACATAAAGCTGGAAACAAAACTGACAAAGACAAACTGAAAGGAAGGGTCTTAAATACAAGACAACATTGGACATACCTGGAACAAACTGATTATGAATGAGACACAGATCGGAATGGGTGGAGCAAGGGAGGAGACAGGACCAAAACAAACACAAAGCATGTGCTAGAAGCACATGGGAAAACACAACAACTGAGACAAGCAGTGAACAGGACTAGAACTCGATAGGGACAAGACATTAGGCCACCCTCCTGACGTGCAACTCTGGGGCATGTAAAACCAACATTCAGTCGGCAAAGGAGTGGGACCTGAAACTGAACAGACAAGATTAGACACTGATAGGAGATATACTGGACAGAAACTGAGGAGACAATGGAGACAAGACTGGTGACACTATGAGATACAAAAGACGAAAATGGAGACTGGACCTGGAGATTGGGAGACAGGACAGTGGACTGAGCAGGGGACAAGGCAGGAGACTGGGAAACACTGGACATACAAGACAGGAATGAGGACAAGACTGGAGACACACAAGACAGGAAAATGAACTTGGGGAATGGAAGACTTAACAAAGGGCTTTTGGGGAAAATGATACAAAGGAAGAAACCAGAGACTGAAGGTGGGACAGTTGGGGAACAGTTGGGGATCACGGGCAGCAGACTCCACTCACTGAATAGGATTACAGGCAGCAAACTCTGTCTTCTGAACAGGGTCACTGGCGGCAGACTCCGCCCTCTAGACAGAAACATGAGCAGCAGACTCCGCCCTCGAATCAGTATAGCAACATGAGTGGCTGAGTCCGCCCACTGAACACGAACATGAGTGGCTGGGTCCATCCTCTGGATTTTAGCACCCGATTCCTTGGCAACCTCTGTTTGCCAAATGCTTTGGTTTGGGTACTGCCTGACTCAGTGGTCTTCCCCGCTACAGCCTGCAGAGCTTCGGTAGCTGGAAGCTGGTAGCTGAAGCTGAACATCTGACATGTCCTTCAGCCTAGACCCCCATTAACTTTGTCCCAACATGATTCAGCTCTCACCATGCCAGGCTTGAGGCTCATGGAGCCAACCCTTAGACAACTGAGACAAGAGGTGAAAAAGACTAGAACACGACAGTGACATGACACATGCATACACACTGATGGTGTCTCTGCTGCTCAATGGGGCTACTTAGTAAAGATAGAGTGAATCGTGTGGGGAAATCATGCATTGAAATCTAGGGTTCTGCATTTCTTCTAATTGCACAGTTCACAGAAGCAACAAAATGTCTGTGGGACATAAAGACTGAGTCAGACAAAGAGCATGCACAGAACTCTGAGGGGCCAAAACAGGGCTGAACAACTTTACAATATGCCTGAAAGAAGTGATGGAAGAATGGATACAGTAGCACTATTGGTTTGCAAAACCATTAAGCAAAGGCATGCTGCCATTATGTCAGACCCCCAGAGGAGCTCTTGTAGTTTCACAGCTGCCAAGAGGATATTTGAGACAATAACAATATTAGATATTAAATTACTCATTCACATCATAACACAACAATTAAAAGGAGGGGATTAATGATAGAGCTCACCTTTAGGAATAGAATTAGTTTATTTGAGTCTGCATAATTCAAATGTTCCCCATGGAGAGACACTCAGAGCAACTCATGAGGCAAATGAAGAACACGGAAAACTAAATTAAATTGTCACACATCAAAATCAATACTCCTGCTTCCTGTCAGAGCACTGCTAAGAAATAAAGCATGCATTCAAAAGGCTTTGTGGAGATTCCAATTTGATTTCATTGAAATTATAGGAATGATCTCAGTTTATATTTTTTTGCTGCAAGGTCACTTTTAGCAATCAAACCTATTTCAATTGGTATGATAATGACTTACTACTCAAGCACAGACTTAATTATCTAGACGAGTGAGACACACATGCACTCATTTGAAAAAATAAAAATAGGACATCCCATGATAAAGCTTTCCCATTTAGCATATTTAAATATATGGTAATTTGATCTTCATTTTAAAAATATTCAGGGATGTAGACTGAAGAACATCCAGAAAATAATTTACATATAAAACAACTGCCAACATGGGGTTCTCCTATCAAGTTCAGCACAATATATGAAAACAAATATCCAACAATGTCATCATGGAACCTATAGGTAGCTCTACAGTTGTCAAAGTGCAGCATCTACCATCAGAAAGACATGAAACAAACAATCCTGAATACTTTTTTGTTCATTATATGTATTTTGAGCTCTTGATCATGAAAATTCCATCAAAATCGATAGATAGATAGATAGATAGATAGATAGATAGATAGATAGATAGATAGATAGATAGATAAGACAACTGTAGTTAAAAAATGTCTTGTCAGTGTCTCAACAGCTGCGATACATTCTGTTACGTTTGTGGGGAGTATACATTTTAACCTCAACGATGCACCATTACAATTCTCATCATGAAAGTTTATGAATTCTACTTTAGTGATCAAAACAAATCTTATGCTACTCATATCTGTTGTGCTGACTTATCCAGAACCAATGCAATGAACTGTTGTTCTAATGTGCACTCTACAGTGAAAATTTGAATGAGAATAAAGTTGATCTAATTCAAAGTCTAACAGCTGTGGCACTGTCGCTTGGACTTCAGCTGGGAAAGACCAAGTACTGCTACTATAAATGGGACACCAGTGATAAAAAAGTCACGTTATACTGAAAGGAACTGGACAATCCATCTTCAGTTGACTCCAGGACAGACAAATGTGGCTCACAAACCACTTGTGGACCCAACGATTATATATTTGCCTCAACTTCATGAACAAGCAAGGTGAAGCTTTCTGTTAATTGAGACAGATGTCCCCGAAACGGCTGTCTAGATCAATGAAGGCATTTATGTTGGTCCACAAATCTGAAACTTCATTAATGACAAGCAGAGCTGCTGGTAGGGTCTGAGAAAATTGATTGGAAGTCACTCAAGAATGTTGCAGAAAATTTCATTGGAACCTACCGAGCATGAAACTACGGCAATCTTATCCAAACTTACAAAGTGATGAACTGTAACATGTCATTGAAAAATCATTTTCTGCTTTCACACTTTGATTTTTCCCTGACAATTGTGGAGCAGTCAGTGAGAAACACGGCAAACAATTTTACCAAGACATTCTCATGATGGAAAAGCATTATTAAGGATTCTGGAACCCATCAATGCTGGCTGACTATTGCTAGACACTAACATAAGATGCACCAAATGAAAATCAGCAGCAAAACATGTTTAGTTCAATTGAACTAATGCTATGGATTTGTATGTTGTAACTAGAAAAACGTAATCTTATGTTTCTCAAACATTCTGTGATAGAGAAAGACAGTATATCTGTGTTCAACACAAAAGTGTCACAACAACTTTTCAAAATGTTTAGAAAAATGTGTCATCCAGTGTTTTAGGATTGCTTTATCAGGAATACAAAATTGCAGGAGGTACTCCAGGATTCCCTACTCCTGACGTAGACAAAGACCAGGTCTTTTTAGAACAATTTCCTTTGGACAGATTAATTCAAAGTTACATTATTTGAACACAGACCAAGCGCAGCATTTAAGCACATTGAACCTCATACCAACTGTGAGGCTTGGAGACAGAAGTGAAACATCACATAGCTGAAAGAATTCCACATGAGGAGTGGGAAATACACAATACATCAAACATCAAACATTATTTCACCCAAAGAGAACATACCAGCTATTGGGGCATTGCATTTCTATTAATTGAAATTTGGAAATTGAAATTGAAATTTGGAAATTGACATGGAAATTTGGGAATTGAAGTTGTAATTGAAATTTGGAAGGACAAATCTTCATTTTTATGTGTTATGGTTATGTGTAATTATATCAACTCCATCTCTCAATATTAATTTAAAATAAAGAGTGAAAATGTCCACATGTTTAAATATGTTAAAAATGTGAGAGGCATTTTAACTGCATCACAAACAGCAATAAGGTTAGTCCTGAGCCCAGTGTTGTTCCATACTTTACAATACAATAAAGGTAAAATACTGGCAGGTGTGGTCAGCAGGTCTACTGTGATTAAACAGTTCATTACCGTGAACGCATTATGGTATTACATTGGTAGTGGTAGTCACCTTTATTTACTATATTCTTACAGAACATTTACTGCTAAATTCAACTGCCATAAAATATACAACAATACTTAATTAGAGAATAACTGTAATTTAGTTATTTTACAGTAGCATGCTGTTATTGCTGACACAGATGTGCAAATGCACACACAGCTTATCACGTCCCTGTAGAGAATTACTGCCAATAGAATACGACTGCAGATAATCATGAATCAATTTGCACCATATCTAATGCCATGTATGTACTAAAGGGATATCAAGCTCCCCAACATTGGATGTTCTATGATGGTGCTCTATCCAATACTTTTGGGATGAGCTGGAGAGTTGGGGATGAGGTGCAGTGGTGATCCCTGAACAGTAGAGATGGTTTATAAGTGTAGATGGTTTATAATTTTAAGTGCAAATTTGCTGTGCAGGGACAACTAATGCTGACCCAGCAACACCTCCTCCTCTCTCTCTTTCTCTCAGGAGTCTGTCTGTATACACTGATGGAAAGTCATTTGTCCAGCAGCAGCAGCAACAGCAGCAGCAGCAGCAGCTCAGGTTTGATGAGCAGGATTATCAGTGAGGCATGAGGGACATGAGTGCATCAATATCCTTCCATTTTTTTCCTCCTTCTGTATCCATTTGCCTCTCTCTCTTTCTACTCTCCTGTCTCTTCTTCACTCTCCTTCCCTGAGGCTGCTTTCACTCAGTCGAGGAATAAATGTGACTGAGGTGCGAAAAGGGGCTTTTTCCACTACAGGCATGACAAAGGCTGTATTGCCACAGTACAAAAAGCAAGCCAGAATGCTCTCTCCAACTACTCCAGGATACTACGTGATGCAGTGTGCCATCAACATGACCTTCAGCTGTTTGTTCCGCTCAGGCACACACTGCCGTCCCCACAGAGAAACGGTTTCTTTTAACAGTTCTTACAAAGACACCTGAAGGTCAGCCAGAACATTCATCCTTGGATTATCCTAAGCTAATAAAGGTGAGCAAACCAGTTCAAAGTGCTTTGGAAAATTGGTATGACACCGCAATTGCATATAGCACAATGGCCTTTTAACCACTGATACTCCTACTTAGCCAGGGAATATTAACGGACAAACAAACCAATTAGGCAAATAATGCCACCCCCTCTGGGGCTTTTGGATTTCTGTAATTAGGCTTAATACCTGCTCCTGTGTTTATACTGAAAGAAAAGCCAGAACACCAGCAGTAGTCCTCCAGTGTGTGTGTGTGTGTGTGTGTGTGTGTGTGTGTGTGTGTGTGTGTGTGTGTGTCTGTGTGTGAGTGNAAACTCCAGTAATTCATGTCACCATGTTATGAGCACACTTACCAGTGTTCAACCTCACTTACAAAATAACACCTCACAACTTATACAGGTGTGGGTGTTCCCAAGCTATCCCTTGAGGTTCCACCACTTCATAATCCATTTGCATACTGAAATCCCATGACAATGTCCATCTATAGGGTGATATCCTCTTTTCAGAGCTAAAAAATGTGTCTGGTTGGAAATTTTAAGTTGTGTAAAATTTGCTTTATGTCAGTGTTTGCAGCTTTATACACTTTTAAATCTTTAAATCCAACCCTCTCTCAAAAAGAACTGCTATACTGTAGTATATGTACTAGCTGCTGTATTTACATTATATTTACATTCTACAATTTAACAAACTGAGACACCAAGAGAAAAAGTGTGTGTGTGAGAGAGAGAGAGAGAGAGTGAAAGAGAGAGAGAGAGAGAGACAGAGAGAGAGAGAGAGAGAGAGAGAGAGAGAGAGAAAGAGATTTCAATGTTTTCATAAAATCCAGTATGCTGGAGGTCTGATTTGATCAATAGTTTACTCCCACTCAATTTGTCAGCTTTCAGTTTTATGCTTCGACAGCTTTCGCAGTGTTTCGTAAGTCAGAAGACGTGACATCATTTCTTTTCATGGATGAAGTGGTTCTCTACCATCCCCCACTTCTATTTGTTGAAAGAAAGGGCCATTTTAGAAAATAAACCATATAACAGTGCTCAACAATTATTAGTGCAATGTAAATATACTCACCATCAAAAATAAGTTACACAAAGGGCTGCGTCCAGAAGGAAGTGTCAGATTGCAATTTTATTGCGAAGGAACATAAAGGTTACTGTAGACAATAAATGATTACAAATTTAGACTGTTGAAACAGCAGACCAGAATGTGCATTCAAAAAAGGTGGAGCCATTGGCTGTAGGACTTTATTAAAATTTTTTGCCTCTGTGGTCTTTGGCTTGCTCTCCAGGGTTTAATGCATTGTTGATCTTATTACATAATTTATGTATACCTTAATGCCAGTAGAGAAATGCACTACACAAATAAATTTGACTTGATTTGATTTGATGTTACAGTAAATTAAAAAAAATATATAATGTTTTCAAGTGTGTATATATACTCCCTTGTGTCAGTCTGGTGTCCTGAGTCTACTGTTGTGTTTTCTGGTATGTTACCTGGTTTGTTATTTTGTGATCGTGTTATCTATTATTGCTTATGTACATCAATAAAGTACTTCCGCTTCATCCTTAGTTTGTTCAGCACCCCGCTACATGACATCAGCATAGCATGAGAACCAGCCTGCTTGCTTTGCTTCTTGCTGTATCTGCTCTCATGCTGCCTGTTGATAGCATCAATGATTTAATAATAATAATTTCTTGATGGTAATATTTCTAAAAAAAAAAAAACCCAGCAGTTTCTGACCAATTGCATAAAATTCATGAGACAACTGTGTATCTGAGCTGGATTATTTACTGGATGTTGATGACAGGTGAAACCTGCAATATGAAGCCTAGAATACCAGCAGTGTGGTGACATTAATATGTTAAAAATCAAGACTAAGTCTTGAGAATCAATACAATATTGTAAGTAACATAATATTTCAATACTGCAGTGTATCAATATTTACACCACTAGTAAATGAGTTTGTGTGTGTGTGTGTGTGTGTTACCTTGCAATAGACTGGTACCCTATCCAGGGAGTATTGCTGCTTTGCATCAATAATTCTGGATAATTTTGGGCTTGCATTGGTGGTGCCTGCTACATGTCATGGAACTATCATGAAAAAATAACAGTTGGCTATCAGCCTAAGTTTAATAGCTGCAAGAACTGCTGACCCAAATACTGGAAGCAGGTGTAGCTGCTGCTTTGCGTGCTGTGCTGTGTTTTCATATCATGAGCTTGTCATATATTAATGATGATTTTTATGGGTCATAGTCATAGTTGGAAGAGATCCTCAGTGATTTGTATCAAACTCTGCTAAGACCACTGGTGATTTTTTCATTAACACAAGTCAGAACATCAACAAAATCCAAAGCCCAGTGCCAGGCCTTCTCAGCCTGCCAGGTTCACAGTGAGAGTGGAGCATTAAATGAGGAAATGCTTTAGCAAACAGTGCTGTAATAGGTTTGAGATCAATAGTCCTGCCGGAGCCAGCATGAGCAGTGAGTATCACTGGTTCGTTTGGGACCACAGAATGTTCAAATGAGCTTTGTTCATGCAGTATCTGGGTCAGTTCATCCACAGTGCAGCTGAAAATGTTCTTCTTTCTTTCACTTTGACCAGTAGTTGAGCTGCTAGTACTGCTGTGTCAGGCCATTGACCTCTCTGCGATTAAACCTCAGCTGGCACAGCAGCTATGGTTGAACTGAGACACTGGTGTTAAAGAATCTTCTTTTCCAAATGGGTTTCTTCATCTGTGTTCTTGGAAGCTGACCAATGGCATAAAGGAATGGAAAGGTACACTATGCTTAAGCTAGATGGTAGTGACCTAGGCTGTTTCTGAACACTGGGCCCACTGTCCACTTAAATTATGACATTATATATGCAATAGCAATCTAATCAAACAAGAATAAGAATGCACTGCTTGGAATGGACAGATACACAAATATCTGAATAGAAAGTGTATGCTTTTGAACCTACTTTGCTATTCTCTGCTGTCTAACCCCTTCACTGAAATGTCTTGTCCTGTGTGCTGCCCTGATCTGTAACTAAATGGATTATGGATCCACATAGCTACTAGAGTCAAGAACATATGAAAGGACATTTTATTCAATAATAAATGTAAAAACAACTATGTTTATCACGTTTTATGTCATTCCTGCTCCTGATAGTTTAATGATATTTTGTGTCTAGCACATTTTCTGATTTTTCTCCTATGCAACAAACCCAAACAATGTTCTAATTTGTGGGAGTTGTATCTGTTTGTTTGTTTGTTTGTTTGTTTGTTTGTTTGTTTGTTTGTTTGTTTGTTTGTTTGTTTGTTTGTTGGTTGGTTGGTTGGTTGGTTGGTTGGTTGGTTGGTTGGTTGGTTGGTTGGTTGGTTGGTTTGAAAGATGGGGTTTTCATTCCATCTTCCCAAGTGCTTGCTTCAGGTCCTTCCAAAACATTTCTATTGAATTAAGGTCAGGATTTTGACTAACCATTCTTTGGTAGAACAATTTGTTTGCTTAGTGTTGTTGTCTTGCAGCATGACCCATATTGTGTTGAGATTTAGCTCAGGGACAGATGTCCTGATAATTTTGTTTAGAGTTTGCTTGTACAATTTAGAATTTATTGTTCCATCACTGATGGCAAGTCAGCCTGACCTGATGCCACAAAACAGGTCCAAACCATGATACTACTACCCCTATGTTTTACCTTTCTCCATACATTACACATCTCAAGATCTATTTGTATCTCATCCTTCCACAAAACTGTTTTACAAAAGCCTTCTGGCTACAGTAAACTGCAGACGGGCAGCAATGTTTCATTTGGTGAGTAGTAGCTTTCTCCTTGCAACCCTGCCATGCACAACATTAACACTAGCTAATATGAGACAGGCCTTTAGTTGCTAAGAGGTTACCTTGGGTTCCTAAGTGACCTTGAGGACTATTACATCAACAACTCTTCATCTAAGCTCAGAACCTCCTCCTTTGTTACGATACATTTCCACATAGTGTTGTGAGGATTAGACTTACATAGATCCATATTATTGTCTCCCATTGCTTAAAAACACCTGATTCTGAATTCACCTTCAAATGATCTGCTAAAAGTTCAAATACATTTGTCACTTAGAGATATTTAATATTGGATACTTTTCTCCAATAAATAAATAGTAAAGTGTAATATGTTTGTCTGATTTGTTTGATTTTGGATCAATTTTATACAGAAATATAGAAAATATAGAAACTTTCAAACACCACTGTACAGATATTTGAAGCAATAAACAGCCAATGAAAATACTAGTAAACAAAAAAAATAAAGAAAATAAATACAAAGAAATTGCAGTATGTGTTTATATAGTGTTTTATTTTTGCTCTTTTTTTCTTGTAGTAAGGTGATTAAAATGCTTCATTGACATGGTTTTATGGTATAATTAACCATCTAGTATTATATGCCAATATTGTGAAACACAAAAATAAAAATATACAAATGTTTCTGATCTTGGTGACTGCTTGTACAGCTTATAACAAGAAATGTGTTAAAAAGTAATTTTGTTATAGCACATAGCCTCTGTGTGTGTGTGTGTGTGTGTGTGTGTGTGTGTGTGTGTGTGTGTGTGTGTGTGTGTGTGTGTGTGTGTGTGCGTGTTTGGCAGGTTTGTAGGTGCAGTCAGCCCTCAGCAAGCTGCCACAAGCAGACTCAAGAAGAGGTGGCACAAGGTGGGGGGTTCGTTTGACACCATGGCACCCGTGTTCTCAGGCTCAGAGCTCTGTGAGAGTGTCCCCAGGGAGCTGCCACTGCAGCCAATATGACTCAGTCTCTGTTATAACTCGTACAGACAGCCTTAACAACTCATCCTCTCAGTCCTCCTTTAACACCAACACAAACTGAAAATTGCTAATTTGGCTGCCTCTTAATAGCAGTAGAAGTGTTTGTCAAAGTATTACATAGTCCCATCTTTTACAGAGGTTCTAAGTCAGGTTTATGGTAAGGTGTGACCTGTTCCCTCATTATTTTAATGTGAAATTGAGAGATAAAGGTTAATGCTAAGAGCTGAATTTACTTGTGGTAGTCTTTTATAAAAAACCACTTAGGTGATCCGAAGAAGTGTTGATGCAAAAAATAAATAAATAAATAAATAAATAAATAAAGCAAATTGTTGCATTCCTAAAAAAGAAAGAATCACCAATACCAAAAGACCTGGACAATGACAGAGCACAACTAAAGTGAACAGAAATCACACAGAAATCTTTCTTTGGTAATAAATAAATAAATAAATACATGAATAAATGATGTCAAAATTACCCTGTTAACACACAGTTAAATTGAAAACTTTAATACATTAATATTCTAACATAAAAAAAAATATTTTACCAAGTTTGGCTTCAAGTTCCTCCAGTAATACTTTTCACAGAGTGAAGTGACATATTCATCATCAAAAAGAGTTGACACATTATCAACACTCCACTCCAACACCACAAAATCTGCAGTAACTAAGTGAGAATATTCAGGCTGCATGAGGAACCTCTAAACTCCTAAGTCTAGAATTGTGCATTATATTATAACTGTGCCAGACTGAGAGACACTACTTCTGTGTGTAAATCACTAAATATTGCCATTGCAGTGTAATTGCTTTTAATAATTTATATTTCCTGGTAAGTTTTATGTTCCTTCCCAATAGCATTGCAATCTGACTATTTTTTGGTGATACGTTTACTTAGCTATTTTTCTTGATCAGTGCAAACAGAAGATTCACAAGGTAGATTACATTTTATTTATGCTGAAATATAAATTTAAAACCAATAACTAACACCCACTCTCTTATTCCTCTCTTCTCTCGTCTCTCTCTCTCTCTCTCTCTCTCACACACACACACACACACACACACACACACACACACACACACACACACACACACACACACACCTCTTTCTGTTTAGCTGTTATAAATAGTTGAAGCTGACTATGGAGGAGGTTCTTTAACACTGAACTGTGAGCTACATTCCATCAGTAAAACAAAACTTATGAGTTGGATTCATGACATGAATGTAGCTGGGCCAGATCCACTAAACAAATGTTGTTAAACAGATGTGGAAGGGGAAAATTAAATCCAAATTAAAGTAGTCTACCTTAATTTCTTCCATTAAATCTTCTGTGTCAGAGCCTTAGCTCTCTGTCAGGTTAGTGAGCTGAACAGACGTGTAGAGGTAGAAGTACTTGCAGGGTTGGGGATTTCATGTACAGGAAGCAGGTTATACAACCAGACATATAAATACACTAACATCTAAAAACACTAACCAGCATCCCGACAATAGACAATACAAGTATATAAGAAGACCACCAAGGGGCTTACATACATACACAAGAACATTAGACAAGACTGGAACATAATAATGATGGGGCAGGGTTACAAATCAGACACAGCTGGGGATGGACGGTGAAAAGAACTATACACATGAGTTTAGAAGCATGTGGGAAATCAACTAAACAAGGATGAGACTGGAGATGAATAGGAGAGGTATGTGAGAGTCTCCTTAAAACTTATACTCAGCAAACTAAGACATTGTAATTCAAAAAAGGTTAAAACATTGTCACGAAGACCACATTTCACATTTATTAATTAATTTATGCCTCTAGAAATAGGTAGGTCTATTTTATATATTAATATATATAGTATATTGTATATATACCATTATTAATAAACTGCTCAGTGAGTGTATATGACCTGAGATATACTGAAACTAACAAAGCTTACTGACTGAAAATAATTGGCCTAAATTCAACAACATGAACTGCATACAACTGAGAAAATCTACGCAAATGCAAATAAAAAGCAATTATTCACATCTTGCCCACAGCAGTGGACATGCATCTTTGAAAACATACATATATTGCTTGTGTCTGGACCACACTGCAAAAGAGTTCTTCTGCAAAACATTGCTGTATTTAATAATACACCACTCACTATTTCCATGAATGTGTTTTTTTTCCCAGGCTTTCCCATTTTTTCTATTTGCTGTAGTTTGTTTGCATCAAACACAAATAGCCATAACAAGCCGTATTTTCCCTTAGAGACTTCCTTATCCTGGGAAACTCTTTCACATATTTTTAATTATAAAGCTGTTGTCCTTATGAGCTTCATACCCCTTGGGGGGGGGGGTGATGTTGCTGGTGCACATTTCAATAAATCGTGAATAAGACTGAGTAATTTGAAATGAACTGATCCCATAAATCTTAGCTTTAAAGCAGACTTCAGAAAAGATTCTTTCAAATGTAACTAATATGCAGATTTCTTAGACCATGCTAATGGAGGACAGTAGAAGGTCAGGAATGCCAGGTGCACCTTTTACACGTCTTGCTCAAGGTTTCCAGTTTATCTCATTGTGACTCACCACTACTGGCTTTCAAAACAGAACCCACAAGTTGAAGAAACTCAACAAGTGGCCATTTAAAGATCAATAAATTTGTGTAAGAGACATGGATTGATTATGACTAACTGACGGAAGCTTTGTGCCATGCAATATTTATTTGTTACATGCAAGACATTATAATTGCTGTACAGTATTAATCATTATCTGTCGTTGTTAGAGATAATAATGTGTTTTGGAATGAAACTCTTTACTTATTCCTTTAAAAATGCTGAAATTATTGATTATAATGAATTGGGCCCTCATCTTGCACACTCTCTGTATCATGGTTTAGGTATAAGGAGTAGCTAAGGATTATAGTATATTGCATAGTGAGCTTCTATACAAATCTGAAAAAGCATGGCTAGACATGAAAAACTTGTGTAACCTCTTTTTCTATAGCGTTTAGTGTTAAGGGCATAACCTGTTCAAAGCAGTCTGAGCCATCCTAAAAGTTATACAATGGAATTAATTCTGCTCAGAGCTGGACCTGACGAAAGTGGGGCCCTAGGCAAGATTTTGGCTGGTGCATTGCATTATTCATTTATCAATTATCATTGTATTTATACCATCACACAGAAACAGCATAGCTACATGTCAGAGATTTTCTTTAGTTTAGAAAAATGTTGTACAGAATTAATGAGCTGGTAGTGGCTGCATGATTTACACACTACCATCAGCTCTAAATGATTAAGTATAAGAGTGTTGTCATATCGCTTGTAATAAATAAACTGATATGGACCTAACTGAAAGAGCAAGGAATTAATCAACTCAGACACTCATCATAAATTAAGGAATGGGGCACCAGGTGCATCCAAGCTTAACAATAGAGACTCAAACTACTTAAAGTCATGAATTCCACAGGTTTCAATGACTTGATTAGAATTAAATATGGGGGAAGAAAGGGGACTGACTATAGGCTAACAATACATGCTCGGTTTATTATACAAGTATAAACACAAACAATGAATGATAGAATGAGCATACAGTATGAAGGCACTCTGAGTAAATAGACCTCTATTTAAGCAACCATAGTACACACAGTGGATATGGGTGGAAGTATTCACACTGCTTCACTTTTTGCACATTTTGTTATCTTACAGGTTTATTCCAAAATGGATTAGCATCATTAGGATGTAGAATCATACTCAAAAAGACTTGAGCTGTAACTGCTGCCAAAGGTGCTTCAACAAAGTATTGATCAAAGGCATACATATGTACATGTTCTATTTTTGTGTTTTATTTGTGATAAATTTGCAAAGATTTCAAACAAACGTTTCTCACTTTGTCATTGTGGGGTATTGCGTGTAGAATTGTGAGGAAAAAATGAACTGAAACCATTTTCGAGGCTGTAACAAAACAAAAAGTGCAAAACGTGAAGTGCTGTGAATACTTTCTGGATGCAGTGTATAAGCCTTTAAATATCAAGAACATAAAACATAAGTAAATACTTTCTAAAATGTGAATCAAAATATCGATACAAGGAAAATTTATATCTACGCAACAAGTAACGATGAATGACAGGGGACACTAGTGATTAACACTTACAGTACTTACAGCCCAAAACACAAGATTTTGCCTCATTGAACCAACTTAATCCAACTATGCAGGAGGAGCATAGCACACTCAGGAAACCGTGAAGGCAAAATGTAGATGCAGCATTGTCACATGACCCCAGAGGGCTGGTTCACCAACAGACCTGAGAACAGACTGGCCATCAGGTAGTTCCTTCAGCACTGGGATTATTAAAGCAGATCACTGTTTCTTTGAGTGGAAGAATTGCAACATAAAAGCTTGAGGTTGCTGGAAATACTAACTAGGTCACAAATAAAAATAAATGTAGAAGGACTCTAAATATACTGGAGAAAGACACTTCTAAAGACTTAGTAACCAAAACAAACAAGGAAGCTTCTTAAAAATGAACGAAATATACTGAGTTTTTCAGATGGAAGCTGAAACCAGCAAAGAGACTCTGAACAAAAGAAAATTGAACGTAACTGAAATGAACCAAACTACAAACTTATCTAACTCTTAAACTGAAAAACTAAACCCTATAAAGCCTCTGAACTCAAACTAACTATTTCATGTTTCATGGGGAGTTTCATATTTCAGTTACAGATATAACTTTTTTTTGGAATACCAATCTTTGCTTCTTGTCTGGAAACTAGAACATTAGAAATACCAGATTTCTTAAATGATGAGACTGAAAGAAATAAATATCACATATTGTTGAACTTTTCTTATGGCTACAGAGGGAGAAGAAATGATATCTTTGGTTAAACAAATAGGCATGAATTCTAAACCTAGGATAAGGAGAGAGAACACCTTATTGTAGTCATAAGCAAAAAAATGAAAGTCAAAGGTACTTTTGCTGATGGTTTTGCCTGTAAACAGAACACATAAATTTTTAATCTCATCAGTCCTCAACTGGAAGTATTGCTTCTAGTAGTGGTGCACTGTTCCATGATTTACCACTGGAGGGGCACTATGGTTTTATGGTCAAAGTCTGAGTGAGGGCTGACCATTTTTCCAAATTAAAGGGATGTTAATTGCTTGGAATGATTTATTACAGTTCCTCCGGATAGCATGGGTAAAAAGAGGCCAGTACTGCTTGCAAAGCTTTCCTTATTGAGAAAAGTGGGTCTGTGGTCACTACTTGTATACAGAGGGAAACCCCTGGTGTCATTGAATACCAAAGTTAAGTGCATTGCTTTCCTGGGGTTTGGGGATATCTCCATTTGGAGAATTGAGTCCTTGAGTTGATCGACAACAAGAGGATGACAACACTAAAATGATAACTTTTGAATCCACTTATAGTAATAATTAAATATTTAGTTACAAATTAGCAGCTAGACATTCATAATATGTATGGAGACTACGTGCTACCATATGCCTCCACAAGCAGCTCCATATTTGAAAAAAAGAACATGAAAACTCACTAGAAATTGTGGTATTAGTGTACAGATCACAGAAAAATGACTCATTAGACAAATAATGTTACAAATAGTGAAATGTTGAAATATTTTTTCCTTCAGTTGAGGCACCTCTAGGCTTAGCCATTGCCGCTTGCCATGAGCCAGCTCTGATTGTGCAAATACCTTGAATCTTCAGCCTGAACACTCACGCCTAGCGCTGTTGCCATGGTACGCAGTATCTGCTCCCTCACAATGTGGCCTTAATGGAGCAGTAGCACTTGTAGTAATGCACATTCTTGGTATATATCTCTATATGTCTTTGTTAAGTTGAATTGTGTTCCACTTTGGGTTTCAGAATTCTCTTCATCCCTGGAATTATTTTTTTATATATATACATCTGTAGAGCAGCTTGAGTGCAAGTAATGACAAGACATCTGGTAGTAATATGTCTAATGGGTAGATGTTACTGTACAGAATGTTAATTCAGTCCTGGAATTTAATACAGACCAGTCTGCATTTGTTTCATGAACCAAGGGGGGTGTGGAGTCCCTTCACCCTCTTAGTGGCATACACCCATAATGACCCACCGAGATATTCCCTGGTTCTCCCAATGGCCAGTCTCTCATTGCTGTATGGATACTGTAGCTGTACCATGCTTGCACAGTCAGCTACTATGAGATGTGGACTGAGAGTTTGCAAGATTTGCAAGGACGTTTGTCTTGTTCTGCATTCCATACATTTAATGCCAGTTCAGCTTGCAGATATGCCCTCAAGTATTCAATCATGATATATCTGACAAAGAAACCCAAGACTGGTGGACACTGAAACAATGACGTCTCAGTGGAGATATTACAAAGTTCATATTCAGTGTGCAGTTCCACCCCAGTCTGTTCTGCATTCATTATGACACATTCTGTTACCAGGACACACTACTCTTCTCACTTTCTAATCAAATGCCTGTTCACATACCCTGTACCATGATGACAGTTGTGGGGGCAAGCATGTTTGTAGTTGAGAGAGATTGTTCAACATACTTTTGAAGCATGAATTTTCAAAGCATGAGTTATGTTTGCATAATTTGACATACTTTTATTCACCAAAACTTTAGATAAGCATATATACAGGAGACAGTCATACATGCTAAATATATTCAGGAGATCCTAAACTTCTCTAATTTGTCTTCTTTTGAAATTATTTGCCTGAATTTGACCATGTTTTAATAATATTTACTTGCACCTACTTTCTGCTGATAAGGACTAAAATCACTTTATATATCATACATCCTGTAGAAAATTAATGTTTTTGAGTTAAAAATGCAAGGATTTTGATGAATTATATTTAATGATTAGATTGAAAAAAAAATTTTCAATTTTTTTTTTATCAATGTTATCCCTTCTCACAACTTTTATTCTGAAAAATGTGTAAGCACAAAAAGAAAGAAAGCAGCCCCTCCCCCTTGTTTTCCTCTTTAACCCAGTATCTGGGTCAGTGATGTCATTAGCCCGCACCCTCTTACTGATTAGTCAGAGTCTGCATGCAGATTGAGAATGTACAGAGCAGTAAACATGTACTGGAAGAGTCCATTAGCATTTAAACTGAACTGTAATTCAGTTGGAAATTAGTGAATTTTAGCTCACTGATAGTTCATCATACAATGCTATGGCTACAAAAGCCTGGAAATATGTTATATGTACCATGTCTATAGGTTACTCTGATTCTGAGATATTATGTCTAGAAAACAGCATGCCAGCAAAGTTTGGATTTCTAAGAGTTAATCTTACAAGGTTACAAAAAAAGCGACATGGACTTTCATTTTGGTATTTATGCATTTTGAAGTCATTTATTTATTAGCAAGTAAACATTGACCTGAGGAAAACTAACGGTCTCTCAAGTACTGCTGAGTCACCAAGGGATCAAAGTATTCAAAAACACACAGGAATCAATGAGCTACAAAACAGGGGTTCTTTCAAATCTCAATGCAATGGCTTCATTTCAGAAAGAGAAGAAATGTTCACAAATCTAATTACTTTCAATTCTAGGCCATTATGTCAATGTAAAATTACTAGATCAAACTGTAATGTGTCACCACTTGCCAGAGCACATTGACATATCTGCTCAGACTGACATCACCAGTATTAACCTTGTGGCATATTACATTTACTGTAACTTTCAGGAGCATGATTAGAGTCTTCATATTCAAAACGGCTGAATTTCACATTGTAGACCACAGTGTCAAACCTTCTCGTTCTTTTAGTATAACAATACAGAAACATTCTTGTGAAAGTTATGTAAGGCAATGGTTTGGTCTTCTGTAAGATGTTCTGTTCAGAAGATGAACCATTTATATATTTGCTGGGCTACCATGATGATTTCTTCATTTAGGCAAATTTCATGTAAAAGCAGGTCTATCATTTCAGTCAAATCGTAGACAGAATACGTTCATATAAGCTTAGCCCTGCTAAATGTTCTTTCAAGGTCCCTGGAGCCTCTTACATGGACCATCTGCTTACTAGAAAGGGTGACTGAGCCTGCCAAGACAGAGGCCATATGCTTTGTGCAGCCACCTTAGGATGTCTACTCCTTGCAGCTGTTTCTGGATGTGATGAACTGTCTACCTAGTATCTTCTGACATTAGTAAACCACATCTCTAGTTTCTCCCCCAGGGAGGGCAAGCTCCTTTACAAATGTAATCCAACACAAGTTACTGATTACTTATTAATTGTAACTGTAACATAATCCAAATAATCAGATTTTTTGTTATATTTTTATTTATTTTTTAATCACATTTTAAAAATCTATATTGAAATTTCAAAGAAAAATGTATAAAGTCACATTGTATAAAGTATACACTAATCAATGTTACATTCACATGAAACAAATCACTTGTTTAATACATGCTCTTAACAATAAAGTTGTTTCAACTGGTTCTTTGAGCAATACCATGAACAAACCTATTTAATTATTATTTTTGTTTATTAGTTAATTTCCAATTAGTCGTTATAACATATTGCCGTAGTCTTGAGTGATTGTTTCGGCAGGTTATTTCTGGGTAGTGCTTCAAACATGGAATTTTTCTTTTTCTGTGCAAGGAGCACAGCAATATCTAAAATTACAACATGAAAGTAAAAGTTTATGAGGAGTTAACAACAAAATCTCATAAACCCCAAGAATTAACCCCTTGACCCCAATAATTTTGTAACATTCATAAATGCAACCTACAGTCCTGCTCATCATTATTGGCACCCATGGCACCCAGGTTTAAGTACATATTGTGAAATATCCCCTTAAAATGAATCAACTGAAACAGCTTTTATTGTATAGAGTATGTTTAAAACAAATTATAAACAAAAATTTAAAACAAAAAAACAATGGGATGGAAAAACAGAAGACCCTAAAGCTTGTTGTGACACTGGTATTGGCACCCTTTACATTAAATTGGTATGGAAACACATTTTGTGGTAAATTGCAAATGAGAATCAGCTGTAATAAATTTTCAGTGCCAATGTGACATGAATTAGCCAATTAATGATGACTTCAGTGTTTTAAAAAGCCACATGTTGGGCCCTGTTATTTTGTCACAATAGTGAAGACAAAGGAGCTGTCTGAGGACATCAGAAGTGCTATTATTAGCAAACACAAGACTTCCAAAGGGTATAAGGCCATCTCCAAAGGATATCCCAGTTTCAACAGTGCAAGGTTATTAAGATATTTGCCAAGCATGGACTTGGCGGGGAGGAAAATTGACAAGAGAAGCTTCAAAGGTAGGTGTTAATGCTTTATCGAAAAGGAAGAAACCACTGCTGAAGAAAGACTTAAAAAAGAACAACTGATCTTTGCCAAAGAGTACTTTTGGCAAAGCAAAAGTTTGTTTATAGGTGATGCAATGAAGTTAATAAGGAAATTAACACCCTACCAACAGTTAAGTAAGGTGGAGGATGCATAATGCTGTGGGGTTGCTTTGCTGCATCAGGTACTGGAGGCCTTGACCGTATCACAGGAATCAGAGAATTATCCAGAGATGTTAGAGCAAAATGTCCTGATAAGTGTAAGAAAACCTGGTTTGAGTCGAAGATCATGGGTCCTCCAGCGAGAAAATGACCCAAAGCACATATCCAAAAGTACACAGGAATGGTTTAAAAGGAAAGAATGGACTGAAATGAGTCCTGACCTCAATCCCATCAAAACTCTTTGAGGTGAGTTGAAATCTGCCATTGGGAAAAAGAATCCTGCAAACATTCAATAGCTGGAACAAACTGCAAAGGAAGAGTGGGAGAAAATACCAGCTGATGTGCACGAAGCTTAGATGGCTACAAGAAACATTTGGAGGCTGTCACCACTGCCAAAGGGTGTGCAACCAAATATTAACAAGGGGTGCCTTTATTGCTGCACATGCTGTTTATTCTGTTTCTTCTTGGAAATAGCAACATGCAAGTTAAAAAACAATTTTTTGTTGTATTACTTTGGACCTATTAAAAATTCCTGAAGATATAACTTTGGTACATTTATTTCTGAAGATATTGTATAGGTTATGCAAAACAGGAAGGTGAGAGTCTGCATTCTGAAAGGAGTAATTAAAATTCATAAGAAATGGTGTAAGGGGTAGGCAGAAATGTAATTCGCTTAACAGACAGATATAAGACAGTGTCGTAATATCAAAACTAACTGCATCTTAATCACAATACACCTCAGCCAGCTTTACAACACAGACAGTGGTGTAATCTTGTTGCCAACCTATGTGCCACCTAAGTGACTGATTTGAATGTTTTCACCCAGACATCTGGGAAAATGTAGTTCAATACATGACATAATGCAAAGTTTTAACTGCAGCGCAAAGTAAACACAGGGTTTGAAAAACTAGTAACATTTCCTCCCCGAATATTGCTTCAACTGTTGAGGAATTATAGCCACAGACACAAATATAATTGGACGAACTGAAGTCTGAGCACCAAATGCTGAGTTTACTTCCATTCCCTTAAAAGCTAGTACTCTCTTTTTCCAGGCAAATGGAAAATATGAAAATATTAAAATCAAATCAAATCAAAATGTATTGGTATAACACTCTTCAGAGCAGCTTCACAGAAATCAAGAAATAAAAAGTTGAACAACAGATGAACAAAGGATGAGAGATAGATCCCTTAGTGAGCAGGGGATCTCCCTCAGAGCTGGAGGAACCACGCTCACAATGGGGAGGACCCATCCTCCTCTGGTCAAACTACTTATACACGGTTAGGGGACACTGGACCCCCACACCTCTGTTCTAATACTCGGGTATACTGAAGTAATGTTAGTTTGCTGGTGGACAGCAGTATAACAGTTGATTTATACATAGTTTGTGATGGTGGGTGAGCAGCTAGTCCATGGCAGGGTGGCAAACTAGTCCAGGTCCAGTAGCCGGAAGGTTGAAAGCCAATGTAAAGTTGCAGCAGGGGAGCTTGAGTCCTTCTCAGATGGGGCAGAGGAGCTTGAGGTTAGCACCTAATCACCTCTGGCCGGTGGGTCATCATTAACTAGGAAAGGGTACAGAGATGAATTGTTTGATGTTTAAAAAGAGAATAGAGAATGTAAACATTACCAATGTGTGGTGAGTGACTCCGGCTGATCTGACTATAATAGCCTAACTGAGGAGAGAACCAGAAAGTAACATAAGCATGGGGGCATCCTGAAACTAAAATGAATACTATATGAAAATAAATAAACCAATCTCAAACTGCAGTATGCATTGCATTTATGTATTATTTATAACATAATTTTATGCAATACAATGCAATCACATATAAAGCTCTAAGGGGCAGATACATATTTCTAAAGCTCTGTCTGGTTATTTTAATAGGTTATTCTCTAAACCAAAGCCAGTTGTTCTGCCTCAGAGGTAGAGGTGCCTTCAAAACAATTTTGAATAGTGACTTTGCACACAAAGTCACTTTACAGCACCCATATCCAGATGCTTCATGATTGTCTTTTTTTGCAGTTTTGTTTTTGGGGCTGCATTCACAGAACTGTCTTTTTCAGAATTTACAAATGTATTGCTTTTAAACAATTTGTAAATATATTCTTGATCTTATGACCACCTTATACTGGTCCATTTTGCTACACTGCACTGAATGCTGTAATAAAATTGTTTATGATAAACTGAGAAATGGCCTAAAAAAGACAAGTGTGTCAAGTGGCCAAATTTCTTTTTAAATTATTTATTAATTATTATTAATTAAGATTACAATAATTAAGACTATCTTAAGAGAAAGAGAAGATATTTGGAAGAATGACATTTAAGATTTAAGAACATTCTTATGAACTTCGTGTGTGTGTGTGTGTGTGTGTGTGTGTGTGTGTGTGTGTGTGTGTGTGTGTGTGTGTGTGTGTATTTAATTTCTTTGCCTTAAAGTAAATGTGCATGATTCTAGAAAATGACTTTTACACAACTGTTGATATTTGAATTCATCAAAACCAAACCACAACCCTCCCTTCAGTGCTCCTTCAGAAGACACCCCCTTCATAATGGCACTTTAAACAGTTGAAGCAGAGTCAGATTCAAGATGACATGAATAAATTCACCAAAAGGAAAGTTTAGTGTAGAAAAGTTTAGAATGGTTCTCATGAATCACCTCCTTACTGGTTTCAAAATTCAGCATGCTGTCAATCTCAGTGCTGAAATGTGGTATGGAATACAGCTCATTAATCTTTCTGCTGGATAGAGGTTCACTTGAAAATGACTAGAACTCTAACAACCATCAATCTCCACACTTTGTTGATTCATTTTCCTCTGTAGATGCCAGGCCGACTCTGGTGGAATGAGAAATCAATTTGGGTCACCTGAAACAGAGTAGCTGAGCTGTGGCATTGTGAGACAGCGGCTATTTGACTTCCTTTTGGCAGCCAAGGACACAGTGTTATATCTTCATCAAGTCCGAAGTGCCTCAGCCAATGCCCCTGACAGTGCTCTTGCCTCACCTGAGCGTTCCAGTATCACCTCACATTTAGCGCCACACCACAGCTGCCCACAGCGCACCATTTAGCACAGTCTGCTCCCTGCTATAGGGAACAAGGCCACTCCTGAGGGTGTGTGTGTGTGTGTGTAAGTGTGTGAACTCCCTGTGTGTACACCTCTGCTTAGAAATGTACCTTTGAGTCTAACATAGAAGTCTTTGATCTTTATGGTTCTTGAGAGTAGAGGATTCGGAATGCACTTCTTGGTGGGGAGGCCTAGCATCTCTTATATACTTTCTGGGGATAAAAATATGATTTGATTCCTTAAATCCTTTGATTCACTGGAAGGAGATTAAAGGGAGTCGGAAATGATTTTTTTTTTTTGTATTTTATTTCTGGGGTCTAAAAGTGTGTTGTGTTTCTCCCATCATGCCTCTTTTTTTATGCTTGAGACGGTGTATGAAGCACAGCTCATTTCACAGGACCATGAACAGAGTGCGGAAGAGGATGTGTGTACACAGATAAAAGAGATTGTTCTAGGGAATACATTTCATTATGCATGGGGAGGCCTGGGTGAACAGCAAGTCTCACCCCATCAAAGTAATAATGCAATATTGTTATGACTTCCTAAGAACAGCCAAGGTGACTATTAAAACCTCACCAGCCAGACCAGCTGACTGGGTTTGTGACATGTAATTATTGTATATTTCTAAATGCATGTAAAAGCACTGTTTGGTGCTATTACATTTTTCTCTTTTATAATGAGACAATAACATTTTCTTAATTAATTATCCACCTCACTGAATCAACCACGCTTTCAATTTTTGTATGATGGTAAAGCAGCATAGGCTTTGTAATTCTACATCTTAGGATGTAAAAATTATCAACCAGAGAATTTAGCATCAGATGGGGCTAGAGGGAACACCGGCATAACAACCTCCCAGTCCCTCAACATCCCTACAACATGAGCAATGAGCAATGAGACCCCAACAAACAGCTCCACTTTCATGTTAGCCTTTTCATGTTAGTGCTTTGTCGCTGGCTTTGATCTCCCAGAGCATTGCACTGAAAGGGTTAACCCTGACACACAAAGCAACAAACCAATGGCTTTAATGTTATTGTTATAGGGTCAGCATGGCAGCAGGGGTGACCATTTCTATGAATACACAGTGGAATGGGAAACAATAGGCCTGGAACAGAAGAAGATCATAGAAAATGTCTACAGGGTGGTGGAGCAGCAGGGCAAATGGGAGTTGTTGAGACAAAATGGAGACAGTAACAATTGTGATGGATCGCTGAGAGCCTCAGTGGAAGCTGTCAGCATTGTGGAGCATTGGGACTGAAGAGTAATGGGGAGGAATTATTCTCTCTTACCTGCCCCTGAACCTCTCAGGAAGTCAATCTAGGTTCACATTAGAGCTCAAGGAAGCATGTGGTTAGGGGAAGAAGGTTGCCATTATACGAACAGAATGGTGTAGGGAAAATCATTAACTGGAAATAACTGGAGTATGGGGCATGAGCTACAATAGTGCATTCGTTTACATTACTCTCTTCAGTCTAAACTATGGAAGCCTCAGGTCAGTTTTTTAATGTCACAACTTCATGAACCAATTTTATGCGTCCATTGCATGCTGCTTTATGCCCTTAAGACATGTGCACAAGGTTTGTGATAATTAGGACAAAATAATCAAATGTTTATTTTCAGTTTATACAGTTTATATCTGTTTTCTTTTATTAATTGTAACATTATCCTCAAATGAACATTTCAGTGGCAGCTGATGGTCTTTCAAAGATGGGAAGCTCATTGTCGGGCCTACATCATAAAATCCGTCAAATTTTTTATGCTTAAATTCTGCCCTTTTCAAGAAAATGACCTGAGATCCTATTGTACCAGGTAGGCATCTTTTCCAGGGACTTGACCAGCATCCTCTCAATGGCAAGCATAGCTAGGTTTTTTAGATGGCCTTGTCCAACTGTGTTGTTGGTGTAAGACTTAAGACTTTTTAAACAGGACTTTTCTACACCAGCAGATGTTGCTCCAAATCTTGCCACTAATAAGAACAGATTTTAACACAGAGGAATCGCACTGTCCAACTCCATGTTTTAGAAAAACCAAGAAATCATACAACTTTTCCCTGTTACCCTTATTTGAATACAGGACTTGAAGTTCAGACCTCAGTCTCCCTGAATCAAAGTATTGGCCATTACTTTAAGGACACTCTGGAATGCCTCCTTTGGAAACAGTTTGTTGATCTGCACTGCTGTCAAATTCCTACTAACAAATGACTTTGCCAAAATCAGGTTGACAATATTAGTATTGTCTGCCATCATATGCACCTGGCTTGCTGGCTACCGAGCTGAATGATTGATTGAACAAACTAATGAAACAACATTAAACTTGAACAAGGAAATGTTGAAATTATGTTAAACTGAAACAAGGAAATACTATGAGTGTTTTTTCTTTACAGTGTAAATAATTTTGCCAGGCAAATACCAAGAAAAGTGTTGCAGTTTGTCCAATCCTCATGCAGAAGCTCAGCATCCAGGCCAGCTGAGACATTTATCCAATGACCATTGAGTTTTGTGGCAGTAAAATGAACTGATCCATGCAGTCTCATTGAAGTAAATGGATGCTCAGCTTTCATTGCATTGACCATAGACTGTAGGAGAAAATGATGTCTTGAAATCTATGGCATTGACACTACGGGGGTGTATGAGAAGATAACAAAATCAAGTCAGTTGATTTGTGATTAGCAACTGATTCTGAACAAACTCATCTTCGAGATGTACATATTTGACCATTTAATTTAATTTTTGGAGGGAAGCAGAACTTCCCTTGTTGTCTTACAGAAATCGTGCCTAGAATATATTTATTTCTTAATTCTATTTCTTCTATCTTAAAATCTTTTCATGTGATTTTTTTCTTTTTTCTTTGTCAAACCCAAAGCTAGAAAATATGATTATACTTCCTGAAATTCTCAAATCCCCAAATAATCATAGCAAGTGCTGTTTAAATTTGAGTGAGCTCATGATTTCAAAATCCTTTCAAGACTGCCATTTCTAAAACAAGAGCATAAATCAAAGATGATGTTGAAGAAACAAAAACTGATTCCATGATGAAGTAATAAATAACAAAACTGTTTGTGAGCACACTATTTGATCATCCACAGTGCAGGTCTAAAAAAGTAAATGAACTCTAATGAGGTGAAGATCCCCCTCCACCAAACGTTTCCTGTGGCTGCAGAGAAGATTTACATAATACTGAAAAGGAATATTAGACCAGTCCTTTCTGCATATATGTTTCTGCTCATCAGTGTTTCTTGAATCCGTGGCATGCACAACCGTCATCAAGTCACGCCACAGCATCAAGGACTCAAGGAGTCAGGACTTTGACTTGGTCATTCAAAAATGTATTTTTCAACCATTATTTAGTTGACCTTCTTATGTGCTTGTGTCATTGTCTTGTACACCAGTCAAACAGCAGACCCATTTAAAATGCCAGATGTGAACAATTATGTGATTTGGCAGTGATTTTTGATGTGATCACCCAGGGTGCATGTTAATACCAGGTGTGAATGGAGCCTGTTATTGGTTTAGTTAAGTCTTTTTCCCAAATGTTCTCTGTCATTTTCATGTTCTTACTACAGAAATTTTTCCATGTGGTCTAGGCAAGAGGTGTCGCCTGTGAAGTGCTGGCAGGAGAATCAGCACAATCCAGTATAAATTCTCTGGAAAATGACCTGCTCTTTTCACGCATGAGCTCACTTGAACATTTGTACTAGGGAGCTGGCAAGATAAGTCTGGGTAATGTCCAGTACTACTGATTCACACATTTACATTCAAACATACAGATCCTCAGGGTGATGTCTGGGTAAAAATACGCATTACTGTGCATATCTGAAAGAGGAAGATTGTGTTAGTGAACAAATTTATCAGTAAACAGTGCAAGAATCAATGTAATTCCCAAGAATTAACTTAATTGTGCAACTAGCCATTCCATCACAACAGCACAGGTCTCCATTTCACTGGGCATCTGTTACATGCTTCCAATGCTGCCAGCTGGGTTAAATGGCAGTTGATGAAAACAAACTCCATTTATCGTAGACAGAGGAAACAGCTTCCATTTTTAAAAGGACAAAATACCAAGCTCGGTTGAAGTACTGTGGTGGGTTTTGGCTGAGCTGTAACTTCAGACAGCATCATTTGACAGCCTAGACCTGAGAGAGCTTTCATGTGGCAGAGCTGTCAACTTTGACATCCATCCAAAACAGCCTTTTAACTGAAGTCCTAGGAACACCAGTCAGCCATCTAAGCCTCTGTCTGTGCCTGTGAAGGGACACTCACCTTGAGCCAGGGCAAGGCTGCTAAAAAGAATGCAAATAAAATAATTTTAGAAGAGTAATAATCACTGGCGTGTAACAAAAGAAACATAGTTTATTCAGTAAACTTGGGAACAATTGAGAATGTAGAAAAGCAAAAAAAAAACAATAAAAACATCTGTATGACTCACAGTATAAGCTTATGTTTCATGCTCTTACTCAGAATCAAGGTTTGCTGGTTTAAATTTGTACTTTTTATCACATACCCAATATCACTGTTTGCCCAAATGTGCTGGAATTTTAGGAACATTTTAGCCATTTGAAAATTCTTCTGTATACTTGTCTTTGTTTGTAACCTGTAATTGTGGCTGGTCATCACCACTACCACATCTTCATCAGTATTCCAATTCTGCTGTCATTTCCCATTGCTTCTTTAATATTTCTGCATTTTGCTCCATAAAAGCTTTTTGAGTTATGAACAGCTTTCTGGGCCACTGGACACTGAAACCCATTAGGGCTAACTTGCCCTAATTGCTTCTGTGAAGCAGGTGGAGCCAAAATGGCTGACGCTGAATTATCTTTCCATACTGCAGCATTATGACCTGGCCTGGGTACAAAGCTGGGCAGAATAAGGGATGCTTGCATACTGAATGCATTCCTAAATGTACACAGTAACTATTAAAATGCATTAAATGTTAATGAATACATTAGGGCACATAAGGAAAATGCCTCTCGTATGTTCCCTCTGTTCTCACTGTTACTGGTTGGCTCGGTTACACGTGCAGGTCAGTTAAGGTGTGTAATTAAAAATGTATATTTATTTATTCATGTTAAAAAAGAGAAAAATAATCACTTTGTCCTTTCTCTACTGCTTCAGAACAGTGATGTTCCTGGGAGTAGGATTGCAGTCTGTCTCATGAACTGAACAAAAGTGGATGCCTTTGTCTTCTATGATGTTTATGTTGTAAGGTTCCCAAATGTGAAGAACGATGCATGCATGTGTTTTGCCCTCCTTTCATTTGCTTCATGCTGAAAGCATATACATAGTCAAGCTATACAAGCCCCTGAGATTAACTGATCAGCACAATGATTTCAGTGTATGCATGCTTTAGTAGAGCTCAGTAACAGATGTTTTTAGAAAATATACTCAGATTTATCTATCTACTGTGTATATACATATATACAGTATGTATGCCCTTATAAATTTGGAATATGGGCTATAGTATATTAGAAACTATACTCAGATATATCTACTACATATTATGTATGCCCTATGTATATATATATATGTGTGTTATAACAGCATGGGGGAACATACTGCCCAACCAACATGTTTGCAACCATTCAGGAATTGTGCTGACCCATCAGTGAACAAAATCAAGTCTGGATTTTCAATTTTTCTTTTTTGCACAATACTGTACTGTGTGGACTTGACCACCATGTTCTTGCATAAGACATGCAGTCATAAAACCATCATGTTTATGTACATACAATGTGAATGGCAGTCCAGGTTGTGAATATCATACTGCAGGTGCAAAAGTAAGAGTAGCTTTAAGCCTCTTAAATGCTTCATCGGCTGTATCTGATATATGATGGCTGAACACTGTCTGTGTCTTTTGGAGGTCTTTTTAGCAAATCATACAATGGTTGTGCTATGTGAGAGTAATCCTGGGCAACAATAGTTACAGAGACCCATTAATGATCTGAGGCTGAGGAACATATGACAGCAGCATGGTCAGGTAGGATGGATCTCTGCCTTGCAGTCACTAGCTGACCCTAGTACTGAACTGAGGAGGAGGCTAATTGTGCTTTTTCCAGACTTGCTTTATGCCTGTGTGGGGTTAGGTGTGTTTACAATGCTAATAACTCAGTAGTGTGCACTTCCATGTCAGATGATGCCAGGAGAACATCAATGTACTGAACCAGTGTGGGTTTTTTTCATCTGGACATTCTGGTTTTGCCAGATACAGCACATCTGGAAAGTATCCACATTTTATGTTACAGCCTTATTCCAAAATGGATTAAAATCATTGTTCCCCTTCAAAATTCTACACACAATACCCCAAAATGACAAAGTTAGAGAAGTTTGTTTGAAATGTTTTCAAATTTATTACAAACTAAAACACAAAAAATATAACATGTACATAAGTATTCTCAGCCTTTGTTCAATACTTTGTTACCATTTTTAGATCTCTCCAGAGATGTTCAATCAGGTCAAGTCTGGGCTCTGTCTGGGCCACTCAAGGACATACAGAGTTGTCCCAAAGCCACTCATTTGTTATCTTGGCTGTGTGCTTAGGGCCTTTGTCCTGTTGGAACCTTTGTCCAGGTCTGAGTTCCAAAATGTGCTCTGGAGAAGCTTATCATCAAGGATGTCTCTGTATATCACTGCAGTCATCTTGCCCTTGACCCTGACTAGTCTCCTAGTTTCTGCTGCAGAACAACAGCCCCACAGCATGATGCTGCTTCCACCATGCTTCAGAATGGTATTGGCTAGGTGATAAGCAATGCCTGGTTTTCTCCTCCTTGGCTTTCAGTCCAAAAAGTTCAATCTTTCTGTTTCTCATGGACTGAGAGTCCTTTAGGTGCCTTTTGACAAACTCCACATGGGCTGTCATGTGCCATTTACTGAGGAGTGGCTTCCATCTTGCTACTCTACCATGGCCTGATTGGTGGAGTGCTGCAGAAATGGTTACCCTTCTGAAATGTTTAACATTGGAGCTCTGTCAGAGTGACCATTGCGTTCTTAGTTCCCTGACTAAGGCTTCTATCATGATCATTCAGTTTGGCCGGGCAACCAGCTCTACAAAGAGTCCTGGTGTTTCCAAACATCTTCCATTTAATGGATGATGAAGGCCACTGTGCTCATTGCTACCTTAAATGCAGCAGAAATGTTTTGATACCTTTCTGTACCCCAGATCTGTGTCTTGATACAATCATGTCTCAGAGGTCTACAGACAATTCCTCAGACGTCATGGCTTGGTTTATGCTCTGACATGCACTGTCTACTATGGAACCTTATATAAACAGGTGTGTGACTTTCCAAATCATGTCCAATCAACTGAATTTACTAAGTGTACTGTAGAAACATCTATCAGTGGAAATAATATGAACCTGAGCTCAATTGTGAGTGTCACGGTAAAGGCTGTGAATACTAATTTTTTTTATTTTTAATACATTTTCAAAGATTTCAAACAAATGTTTCTCACTTTCTCATCATGGGATATTGTGTGCAGAATTTTGCAGGGGAAAAAATAATCAATTTTGGAATAAGGCTGTAACATAAAATTTGGGAAAACTGAAGTGCAGTGAATAATTTCTGGATACACTGTACCTCCTTAAAGCCTGAATTTCACCATCACATGAAAATGTCAGCCAGGGCTGACTATCTGGATGCAGAGACTAAAAGCCATTAGCCATATCAATAATACAGTATGTTTACTTGGAACACCATAACAAATGCTTCTAAGATGTGCTACAATGGTGTGATGCAATCAATATACATATTAGCAGTCTGATAGTCTATTGTAAGATGCCATACACCTGATGCTTTACTGGCCAAATGGGAGAACACAACTTACAATGAGTTTTGATTAAAATGCTTTTTCTGTCAAATCATGGATGATTGGATGCATTCCCTCTGTTGCTTCCTTTTGCAAGTAGATACTGCTTAGTAGCAGGTGGAGGTTTATCTGTCAGACACACAGGCTCAATATCCAGCAGACCACATTCATCCTTATCTTTGGACCAGATAGGATGATTAATTATCTGTGGATTTGATACTTGAGTTTCAAGGACAGAAATGTTGGGTTTCTCTGCATCAAAAATTTACATGTGTAATTGAGAAATAGCATCAATGCATAAAATGTGTTTTAATTTAATCTAAGACTAATGGAAGCAATACAGTTTTTGGACCAAACATCCAAACACAAAATAATCAAATAATAATAATCATCATCAAAGGTAGACCAAATTGATCATAATTGAAGGTATTAAACTAGCTTGTGCAGTTGTATCAACTAAAAATAATATTCAACTGAGGAGGCTTCACCCCAGGAAAGCAGCAGGGCCTGACAAAGTATGTCCTCGACTGCTGAAGGCCTGTGCTGCAGAAGTGGGTGAGCCAATCCAGCGTCTCTTTAACCTCAGCCTGAAGGTGGGGAGAGTGCCTACCCTCTGGAAGACATCGTGCATTGTTCCAGTTCTGAAAAAGAACCGGCCAAGTGAGCTGAATGACTTCCGACTGGTGGCACTCACTTCCCATCTGATGAAGACGCTAGAGACCGAGCCCACTCACACCTAGATAAGGGGAACAGCACAGTGAGGATCCTGTTTCTGGACTTCTCAAGTGCTTTCAACACCATCCAGCCCCTTATGCTTCAAGACAAACTGAATGGGATGGGAGTGGACCTATACCTGGTCACCTGGATATCCAGCTACCTCACAGACAGGCAACAGTATGTCAGGCTGAAGGACATCACGTCTGACACTGTGATCAGCAGCACTGGAGCACCCCAGGGCACGGTGCTGGCCCCTCTTCTCTTCACCCTGTACACAGCAGACTTCGGCTACAACTCAGAGCTGTGTCACATCCAGAAGTTCACTGATGATACAGCCATAGTTGGGTGCATCAGGGATGATATTGAGGAGGAGTATCAGAGCCTGGTGAGGGACTTTGCAGCCTGGTGCAGCAGGAATCATCTGCAGCTCAACATCTCAAAGACCAAGGAGCTGATCATTGACTTTGGGAGGTCCAGACCAAAGTCACAACCAGTTCTGATTGAGGGAAGCAGGCTGTACTTTCTGAGGAGGCTACGGTCCTTCAACATCTGCAGGAAACTCCTGTGGATGTTTTATCAGTCCATGGTCACCAGTGTCCTGTTCTACACTGTGGTGTGCTGGGGGGCAGCATATCCAAGGACACACCCAGGCTGGACAAGCTGATCAGGCGGGCTGGCTCTGTGGTTGGCACAAGGCTGGACTCTGGTGTTGGTGGCAGAGAAAAGGACTCTGAAGAAGCTACTGGACATTATTGACAATGCCAGTCATCCTCTACACACTTTCATCAGCCACCAGAGGAGCTTGTTCAGTCAGAGACTGCTCCTTCCAAAGTGCAGGACCCATATACTTAAAAACTCTTTTGTCCCGCACGCCATCAGACTGTACAACTCTTCTCTGGGGGGAGGAGTGCTAACAGGAGGATAAAGAATGGGAATGAGTAGGAACTGAACCAAACAGTTAACAGTAACCTGCAACCCGACCACCACAACACAACTGGACTGTTGACACAGAGAGTGCAATAAACAGTTTCAAAAGTGCAATAATAATGTGCAATACCCCCCCCCCCGGACCCTTTTCTCATGCACTACTATCTATATTGTATATTGTAATATAGTCTCTACATTATATATTCTATATATTTATATAGTGTTTCTTACTAAATTATTATCTATCTTTCTACTTTCTGTACTGTACTGATGCTGTTACTGGAACCTTAATTTCCCTGAAGGAACCCTCCCAAGGGATCAATAAAGTTCTATTGTATTGTATTGTATTCTATTCTATTCTATGTTCATTCCCAGTGGTTTTCACAAATAATCTGTTGTCCTGCTTGTGTAGAATTGTCTGCAAGTTAGATTTTACAGTTCAAAGGATCATCTGAGTGGGGAGGCAGATATCTGGGTTGCTGGATGAGTTTCAACAGCTGATCTGTGTCTTCTGGTGACACTCTTCTACCCCCTAGGTTTTCCTGATCATTCCTCTCACCTCATCCTTTTCCACCAAATCCCCACTTTTTGCAGATATACTTTTTATGTTACTTTTCACCAGAGCATTGTCAGCCCTTAGTATATGTACCTTGCTGTGTCTGATCATTTGTCTGTGGAAAGACAGTTTGCAGTACTGCAGAGATATGTAATTCCACACTGGAATCTATTTCATAGGCAGTATGCACTCAGTAAAGTTTCACCATTCAGGCTTTAATATAGACAAAACCCTTTGCATCCTGCATCCTGTGTCAAAATGTCAGCATTTTGAACAACTGTCACTTTATTATTCAGTACTTTCTTTACAGTTGTACAATGTGTTTGACCACCATGGGGCATGAATACTTAGGCAAAATCATATTTATACTGACTTACAGACTCACCCTTCTTTTGGTGACATTCCACCACTTTTTGACAACAGACAGCAAACCCCAAACTTTCCTGTGATACAGAAAGCAGACCCACATTAGTCATTTACATTCTTTGGGGATTCCAAATCATCACAGCATCTCTGATAATATTTTTCCATATTTAATCTATGTTAGTTAAGTAGTTTAGTAATGTTAGTTAACATTACTATCTAACATTATTATCTGGGAACATATTGCAAAGACACCCAGTGAATTCAAGGAGTACAGACTGATTTTTTTCATCATCAATTTCAGAAATGGACTGAGCCCCATTTCTCAAGGATGGGAAAACTGTCTTGACAATTTTTCAATTTGATCCAGACCTAGGGGAATATGTTTGATAGTTTCTTTTACTTCTTCATCCATTTTTTCTTCTCTTGCTTTAATTGTCCTGGTGCAGCCTCCAGTTATGTGAAATCTACCACCGAACTGTCACTGCCGCTGTCACTTAAAGAAGACAGTGATTCAGTTTTACCATTGAACTGTTTTAGATGGGAGTAAAGTTTAGACTTTAGTCTGCTTGAGATATTTCTTCCCCTGTTCCTCAAACATCTCAACTTTCTCCTGGAGGGCCTCTAGAGAACGCTGTTTCTTCTCACAGGTTTTCTTTATCATCGTTTCTTTGTTATGAGAACATTCTTGTTCTATTCATGTGTTCATGCATTAGAACTACATGCCATTGTCTGAAAATGTGGATACATCGTTCCAGATCTTTTTTCTCTACACATCTTGCAGTTGTAAAACATTGATCCTGAGTCCATTCTGTCACACTTCTGTCCAGTCTCATTTCCATTCTGTTCCTTGTCTGGTCTGTTGTTTTCTTGTCTTGTCTCCATCTTAGGTCTGCCCTATCATCAGTGTTCCCAGCTGTGGATCTTTTATAGTTATCTTCTCCAGGTGTGTCTAGTTTCTGTCTTTGTGTGTGTATATGTTCACCATCATCATGAGTGCTTTGTTAGGTTTAGTGTGGTTTTCCCTTCGTCTGTTTGTTTTTTCTAAGTAAGTAATAAGTAATTATACTCATTTGACCCACAGTTATTAGAATTAGACCTCCACATTTTACCCATCCTTGCTCAAGAGAACTTCAGTCATGTCCTGCCAGTTCAGGGATTCAAACTGGTGACCTTCCAGTCACAAGGCTGGTTCCCTAACCACCAGGCCATGAAAATGGCCAGTTCAGTGCTTTCTAGTTAGTTTAATTGTTCTGTTTTTGTTTTTATCTGGACTGGACAGAGGGGAGCAAATGCAGATATTAATGTAGAACTTTAATGGGATAGATGCGATAAACAGTCCAGGTTGATAAAAGGCAGGCGAGACAATAAGAGATGGAACAAACCAGAAATGTAGTCGAAGAACAGGTGAAGATCAAAAACTGGTAAATAGAATACAGGACTAGACAAAAGGCAGGAGTCAAAGAACAGAAAAAGGTCATACAAAGGCAGACTGATGACAATAAACATAAGCAGCATGAGTATGGTTGCCAGGCAAAGCTAGACACAAAGTGAAGATACAAATAGGCTTAAGTACACTCCGGACTAGGTGAAAGTAATCAGAACTCCGGTGATTGAGAACGCGTGACAGTTGGCATAAGCAGGGGATCCATCCACCTCAACTGGAGTAGGAGGCATGCCACCTGGCAGCACTTCATCCAGAGGACCTGGAACAACAGGCTTGAGGAGAGAAACATGGAATGAATTAGACCAGTGGAGACATGTGAAGTTGTGGAGGCAATTTCAACTGGTAAGTTAAGACTTCATTAAGACATTTAGAAATCAGATAAGGACCCACGTATTTGGGTTGCAATTTCCTGCAGTCCCCCTCAAACCTGAAGTCCCAAGTCGAAAGCCAAACCTGGTCACCAGGTTGATAGGACGGAGTGACTGCCCTCCATTGATCAGCCTGGTCCGTACCGTTTAATCATCTCTTCAGTGCGGACATTGGTTTCCTCCCAGACCTGTTCATTCTGCTGCATCCATGCATCCATTGCCGGAACATTGGTCTGAGCAACAGTCCAGGGAGCCAGAACGGGTTGGTAACCTAGAACACTCTGGAAAGGAGTTAAGCCGATCATACTGTGAGTGAGTGAGTGAGTGAGTGAGTGAGTGAGTGAGTGAGTGAGTGAGTGAGTGAGTGAGTGAGTGAATTCTGGGCAATCTTCGCCCAAATCAGAAACTGAAACCTGCTAGTGGGGTTGTTATTGGCAGTAAATTGCTAAAAAAAAAATTGTCAGGTTCTTCATTGAAATTGAAATTTGAAATTGCAGTTGAAATTGTAGAAATTGCCTCCACAACTTCACATGTCTCCACAGGTCTAATTCATTCCAAAGTTCTATTCTATTCTATTCTATTCTTCTGAAGTGCTCACATTGTCCATTGCTCACAGGATGATATGCTGAAGTGAAGCTTACATTTACTGCAAGGTGCTTGAAGAAGGTGTGCCACATATGGGAAGTAAATTAAGGGCCACAATCCATCAACACGTCAGTGTCCCATCTAATAGGGACCACTGTGACAGACACATCATATACTTTCTCCTCAATGATAAATTGATGGAGTCATGAAAGTGCATCCACCATGGTGTTACGATTCCTGGGGCAGTATGTGAGTGTGAACTGGAATCTGGAGAAGAAAAGCGACCATCTGGGCTGACGGGAGTTAATTTGTTTGGCAGAGTGAAGGTATTCTAGATTTTTATGGTTGGTGAGAACTACAAAAGGGTCTGTGGGACCCTCTAGCCAATGACACTACTCCTCCAAAGCAAGGTTAACAGCTAAAAATTCTCTACAATTCCAGTTGGCCGGACTGAGTTTATGTGAGAATAATGCTATGGGAAAACATTTTGATGGAGAGCCACTTCACTGGGAGAGCACCCCCCCCCCCCAACCCCTGTTTCAGAGGCATCCACCTCTACCACAAAAGGAAGGCTGGGAGTGGGGTGTTTCAGGATTGGGGCAGAGGTGAATGCATTCTTAAGTCAGAGGAAAGCCTCAGCAGCCTGTTCAGACCACACAAGTTCCATGGATGTTCCTTTCACAACAGCTATAAGCAGTACTGCAATATTACTGAAATTTTGCATGAACCTTCTGTAGAAGGTGGTGTATCCAAGAACTCGTTAAAGTTCTTTGATAGTTTTAGGTTCTTGCCACTGGGTGACAGCCTCCACATTCAGGTAACTCCATTGACTGTGACTATATAACCCAGGAATGGAACTGACTGACATTGGAATTCACATTTTTCAATTAGTTCTATAGCACAGTCTGTTGGGTGATGAGGAGGTAATTCTGTGGCCCTCTTTGTTAAACACCTCCCTGAGATCAAAGTACTCGGAAGGAATCAAGATGGGCTGACTGATTTCAGGACTCTCTATAGTGGTAAAGCCCACTGCCAGTATAGCATGTTGAATACAGTGGGTCTGACATAAAGGTGATCAGGACAGGATATCACAATGTTTCCACAAAATGACGGGGTTGTGTGTCTCTAATGATTTAGGAAACTTGTCTGGACAGACAGCTGAAGTGTTTGGTGGGTTATGGGAGATCCTCTGATGGGTAATCAATCCAGAGAAAGACTTTTTTGTACATTGTAGTCTCCTGATGACACGAGAATGTAAGAAGTTCCCCTCTGCTCCAGAGTTGATCAGGGCTAGAAAACAGAGAGAAATGTTCAGGTAGCTAACAATTATGGATAAAAAAAATGAGGAGGTTAAAGCATGAGTGGGAATGCTTACCACGTTAGCTCTCCCTGTGTAGTAGTCTGCAGATGATGTGGTCATTTACCAGAGTCCAGTTAGACGTAGTTATCCTCTCCACAGTAGAGGCAGAGTCCATTGTAGAGTCTCTGTTGATGTTCCTCTCAGGAAAGATGATATGCATGCACTTGCATAGGTTCCACTTTATGTACAGGAGTGGAGGTGAGCGGTGTGTACCTTAGAACAGACCTAGGTAAAACTGGATTGCTGAGTGCTCTTTTTAAATGACTGATATCCTGATATCTGCTGCTTCCATTGTGGTCTAGCTTTCTGTCAGGACTGGACAGAGGGGAGCAGATGCAGATATCAATGTAGTACCTTAATGGGATAGATGAAATATACAGAGTCAAACAGTCCAGCTCTATAACAGGCAGGTGAGATAATAAGAGATGAAACAAACCAGAGATAGTCAAAGAACAGGCAAAGATCAAAAACTAAAACAGAATACAGGACTGACTGAGGGATCTTGGGAAACGGAATAATGATTAGAGTCTGGAGAGATAGAGGGAGGTATGCCAGTGTTTTATTTCTTTGTAAAATAAACCTTACCCTCTGCTTAAGTCCACCTCTGGCTCTCCTCACCAACTGTGACAAAACAACAGACCTAAATATGGTTTACAGAGGGACACATTTAGCTATTCACCCCAAATCCTCTCATATGTGTCCACCAGTGGGGTATGTGAAGATGGACAGTCCCCCACTATCTACAAGCAAAGGAATCAGCCCAGACAGCATTCCCAAGGCTTCCATTCACTAGAGGATTACTCCTTAAAATGTGAGGAACATTTTGGGGGTTGGAGCAGTTGGCCTCTGTCCTCTTGGCAGGAGAGACTAGGCCAACAGGGGCACATCCCATGGGGTACTAAATTTTAAGGCATTATGTGAATTCCTCATGCATTCACACATTGCAGTGTCTGCAGCACCAGGTACTTCTGCTCCATTGTCCCAAAATGTGTCTTGTCTTCTGTTGGTCTGCTCCATCAGTCATTTGTCAAGCCTCCTGTCATGTCTTGTGTTCCTCAGGTTCAGTTTCCTGTGATGTCTTCTGTTTCCTATATGCCCCAGTTACAGTGACATGTCATGTTTAGTGCTTCCCATGTCGCGTCTCCTGTTCCCAAGGTTCTGTCTCCTGTCCCACAGGTCCAGTCTCCTGTCCCATCTGAGCACATGAATATACAGTGTATATAGGGGGAAACACAGGTGTCAGTATTCAGGTGATTGGGACCTGATCATGTGACCCTCAGTGGAGGGACCCATGTCACCAATGGCATGCTTGGTAGTGTAGTCCTGGTACGTGACACTATTCCGATTCCACTATAAATCAGCTTATTATCTGGGTACATGGAAACATGTAATGACATTAGAATGCGATGTGCTGTCTCTAATGTAATTGTTAACACTTTGCCTGCAGCATTTTGGACAAGCTGTAACTAAAATTATTTTTCTTCTTCTTTTTTTGGCAGTCCATTGAAAATCAAATTACAATAGTGAATTTATAAAAAAATCAAAAGCATGCATCAGTGTCTTGCAGATTAACATATGGTTTTGCATGAGCAATGTGCTTAAAAAAAACAATAGTTTTCACCAGTGTTGTTCAGCCCAGCAATATTTTCCCCTGCCTCTTTTTGTTACTTGTGCAGATCCACATCAGGATCACATCTATCCATATTCATTATGAAACTGGGTCGGTTAGGGATACAACAGCCAATTCTATTATCTAGCAAAGCCTGAAGATGCTTAACTGAGCCTCAGTACAATGACTGCAATAACATTGCGCTTGCAAAGTGACTTTACACCAAATAATTTTAAAAAGCCCTGAAAATACACTCATTGACAAAAATAATTAAATGTTGAATTGCTGCAAAACTACAGATACAGATATGTAAATGATTACTGGTGTGGTCTGATTGGAGGTGAGGCAATCCTGCCTTTGCTGTGGAATGACACACTGCCCCAGTTGCTGGTGTGATGATTTGGGGACTGTAACCAGGACTGGCTGGCTGGAACATGGTGGCTCTGCCTCTCAGCCCATAACAGGAGCTATTGAATATGACAGTCAGCCCTAGTAACAATTTAAAAGACACTAACAGCTCAGCCTTTATGAAACCAGCTACAATGCCAGCTTCTGCAACTTCCAAATGTGCAGGATCTAAAGGCCCAGTTGCAACATCTGTTGGTTAATGTGCAATTGTATCCAATTTGTATCCAACAGGTAGCCCTTCATATTCCTCTTGCTCTTGTAGTAGCTCTCAGTTGTCAAAAGGTTGGTGACCCCTGCTCTATAGATTCCATCCCATGCAAAGCCTTGATTATGAACTGCACATAGTTCTCTCTAATGAATCTTTTCATTTGTTCTTTCTGAAAAGCCTTTAATGCTGGTTGTGGAGACTAGATGAAAGGCCTCAAAGGTTGCTGTATTATTTTAAACCATTTGGGCATAAAAACCCTCTGAAACTCCTTTCGGCTTTAATCTTGCAGAGCAGATCCAAACCAGGTTCTGAGGTCACAATTAATTAAACACAAACCCCTACTGAGCTGCTCTAATTACACAAGAAACCATTACTTGGTGTCATATCAGAGAGGTCAGAATGTTTGGGAGCGCAGGGATATGCTCATGAAGGGGAAAGGGCCAGTCCAGGCCAGGGTCACAGCTGGATCGAAAAGGAACGGGACTCTACTGGGATAAGTGGTGAGGAAATCACCAGCCTACTGCTGATGAACATCAAAGAGTATATTCCTTTAAATTATTTATACTGGATGGGGGTGCTCTGTGAGCCTGTGCAGTTAGCTGTGGGATATGAGTGGCAGTGCTTTAACTTCAATGAACTGGTGAGCAACCATAACTAGTGCAGATGTTTATGAACACATTGCAAAGTCATTCAGAACAAAATGTTCAGTAGTTGAATACACTATATGAACACCAATAAACTCCTTTCCCTACAGTCTGTAAACAATCTTGAGAAGAATTCATATTTACAAGTATCAACCAATTCAGTACACAGTAGCCCACTCTATTCATATTAACACTACTACGAGTATTGTGTGGGTAAGGATCATGCCCTTATCACTGGCACAAGGAGGCGCTGAGGGCAGGAGTTCAGAGCAGCTTCAAGGAGGGGCCTGAAATTGTGAGCCCTATGATAAAGGTATATAAAAGAAAAAAAGAGATGGGGTGGTGAAGGGTGTGATGTTCAACACAGTTAGAATACATTTAGAGTTTATAGAGGGAGTAGGAGTCAGTGTGTGGTCCTCCTCAAATTCAAACAGGTGTTCTCAAATTCTGTGTGCTCTCCAAAAGCACATTTGTCACAAAAACACCCAGTAAGAAGTGTGATGCCATCCACAAGATGTGTGGGTTATCCATTGTTTTGCAACGAAAATACCAGCCACTCTCCTCACCCCACATATTCCATTTTCATTGTCTGTAGCTAATCAGTACCTCTAGTCACAAGACTTTTTATACTACTATAAAGTCACAGACAGGTTCAGATATTATTAACGCTAGATATTTGTTGGGGTTTGTGAGACATCAGCGATCCTTCTGTGGGGTCTCATCACATCTTTTAGCAGTTCACATATTAATACCAAGTCAGTTCCAGGTGAACACCGATTTGGCTACAATCTGAGGCTTTTGTCGGCCATCTCTAACATAACATGGTTATAAAATTAGGGCTAAAATCGTGTAATGTGAACCTTGCCTAAGTAAGGGGAAATACAGGGAAGCCAATCACAATAGAGCTAATTTACATTTTACATTTACTTACATTTACTTACAATGGAAGTCAACATTCAATGAAAACCAAGTACCTCCATTTTTGAACATTTTGCATCAGATTTTTAGTTGTTCCTCCATTGTTTGAAACTTCTAGCTGCTCTGTACTCTGCATAAATAATTCTGGATGAATAGACCAATAGGAATGCTCTAGAAATACTGTCAGTTACATTTACTTTTACATTAATTTCCATTCAAAGTTAAGATTATTTTTTCTCTCACAATTTTGAAGATACAAGATTTACATTGGACAGCCATGACATAGTTAAATATAATTTATTTGTCATTTTGCATAGGAATTGGATTTCTGTTTGTCCATTTATTGACTATTTATACAGTTTAAAGAACAACTTCCAGGTTTAACTAAAGATACAGGGTTTTTGTGTAACAGCAACAAAATAACAGGAATAAAAACAGCCCTTTTAATTCCAAGGGATAACGAGAGGTTGGGAAATATGTGTAAAGGTGAATTTCTGCTACGTAAATTCACAAAAAATCAGTAGTTGCCCATAGGAGGGAAATGAATTACAATGAAATGTTGCATATGGGTCACTTTACAGATCAGCAATAATTTCCTATTGATTTATGTGTAATTTGTGTTAGCACATGAGAGTGCGAGTAAATATTGAGTAAAATATTGGTGGCTTAATATCAATATCCCATCAAAAGAAGATAAAAAGGGTTCATTGGAGTGCTGTAGAACATTTGGTTTGGCTATAATTGGTTTATATAAATAAGCTAAAATAATATATACAAGTGTGAGGACCCATTTTACTGGTGTGTGGGAGTGGAAATCTATACATCCATACTTAAAAAAAATTAGAGTGCATGCATGGCAGCCCACTGTAATTGTATTACACTGGACCAGCATCTTTCGTTTCCATTCAGAAATAAATTTTATGTTATCATATGGTTCATTGGTTTGATGTATTACCAGATCATCAGGCTAATATTAACAGACCAGTTATCAGTTGAAGACACCTTGCACTGTAAGCATCTCAAATTAAAATCACAGTGCTGTAAAACAGATGTGTTAAGCATAAAAGGTTAGATTCCAAGCTGCTTGAAATTTTGAGTCTACCGGCCCTTTCACCCATAGCAGCCCACCGGGATTTTCCTGGCTCTCCTGGGACTAGCCTTCATTCCTTAATCTTTCATTTGTGTATATTAGATTGATGAAGTGATATACCCCTATGAATAAAGGAAATTATTCATGGAATCCATGTCAGTGTATTTAGAAATGTGTGTATGTATGTTATGTTTTGCACTGATTATTACATGGTTTGGGGCTCAGTAGAACCTCTGTGACTTTCAAAAACTCAGCAAACTCTAAAAATAACAGAGTTCCTTTGAATATTCCTCACCATTTATTTCACGTTTAGGCTGTGCTTTCATATTAACCCAAATATCCTGCCTCCACTGTGATCCTCATCACTGTTGCTGGTATTCTCAGGTTGCCTAAGGTGCTGCAGTTTTTCATCTCATCAACAGCAAAAGCCACTTTAGCTCACAACTGTTCGTGCTAATTCTAACGCAGATTATAAATGAATCTGCAGAGTGACTTTTTTATCTTTAAACATTTCTTCAGAACAATCTCCAGAAGATTATTCCACATCTGCATGAGATGTTAATGTTTTTTTTAAGAAACTGATTTCCCAAGAGCAAGAATTGAAGAAAAGGTTGGACCTTTTGATGCCTGTGTTAGTTGCTCCAACCCCCAACTATATGCTTAAGGTTTCCCATGATGCACTTCTGTAACAACCTCACTTTCCTTTAAGTGCACAGCTTCAATCTGAATAGGCCACGTTTGTTCAAACCTCAGCTCTCTATTTGTGGCTCGGCTCAAGTTTTGACGCTTGATGTTTTTGTGTTTTTGAGCTCTGTTTTTTATTCTGTAAATCTTTCGCAATCGGCTTGTTGCATCAATAGAAGCTTGAAAAGTTTTACAAAGGATCCAGAAAACGTCACAGCAGTGAAAACTACTAAATGTCAAAGTCTGACACTGAATTAGACCACAGTCTCCATTTATCATGCAGCTCAGAGCAAGTATTGGGTGCAGCCATGGCCTGGTGGTTAGGGAATCAGCCTTGTGACCGGGAGGTTGCCAGTTTGATTTCCTGAACTGGCAGGACATGACTGAAGTGCCCTTGAGCAAAGTACTTTAATTCCCCAACTGCTCCCCAGGCACCATGGCTGCCCACTGCTCCAGGCATGTGTTCTCACTGTCCCCTATTGCGTGACCTTACTGGAATGTATATCTTTAACTGTGTGGATGGGTTAAATTTGGAGGACAAATTTTCCTTTGTGCAAACACAGTGAGTCTATAGTGGATCTATATATTCTGGTCTAAGATCTCCTCAGTATGAGTTGTCTTAGTCAGCACTATGTATGCATTAGCTATGTAGTCATTTGATCATTCTTAATGAGTACTATTTATACTCATCATCAAAAAAATAGTTGCACCCATAAGTAATCCACGAACAGGAATGAAAATTTCATGCTTGGGTGCATGTGACATAAACAAGGATCGGACTTACCTTACTGATCATTTAAGGTTTCCTCATTGTATTTACATTCTGAACTGTGCTGTTGTGTTGGTAACATCTTTTGTGGGTGAAGTATGCCTTAGAGAAGAGGTTGAAAGAAATTTAAAAACAGTTCAAATAGTTTGAAAGGGGTTCTCCCTGTGGTCAGTCCATCACTGGCCTGAACTAACAAATATTGTCCATTTATTTTCAAGTTGATTATAAGAAATGTAAAAGTTTGATGGTGTCTAAAATTCTATGGCAGACTTTTATTTATATAAACATGAAAAAAAAGACATACTTCTCCTACCGCAATCCCTTTACAACAGACTTTTTTTTGTTTATTGTTCTCATGAAGGTGTGATCTGAAAAAGTTCTCCCTCATGACAATCAGCAGCATAAACTGGAAGTGAAAGGGCATTTAGCACAGTAGTCACAGCCATGGGTATTCAGGAGAATCTCTAGTACTTGCTGTTAACCTGACCTTTCAGCTTTTGTGTTCTGTTAGTTGTTATATCAACTGTGAATAATCTAAACAGTGAAAGGAGAAAGTGAAAAGAATAGAACTCTTGCAGTCTGAAACTTTTCATATTCCAAAACATTTAAAATCCATCCAGTGTTCAGGTGGACAATTAAGCATCAGTTTGTGAATCGTGTATTAAAAGGGTTGTCAACTGAGTTGCACATGATCTCAATGATTGTAAATAGTGGTGAACATATATGAGCACAATGACAAAGACACACTGAAACAAGGGGTTACTTATACACACTGGACAAACACATGGCAAACCAAAACAACACCAAACAAGGACAGACAAGAAACAGAATGGAAACATGATCAGAGAGAATTGTGACAGTAAGCCAACAACCCCCGGAGCTGGCAAAGGACCCAGAAAACGAGCAACAGGATTAGGGACAAAATCAAACACTGGACTTGGGAAATATGGGAACTAAGGGACACAACTGGAAACTGGACCTGGGGATCCAAAGGATATGACCGGAGACTGGACCTGCAGAACAAAGGGACATGACCAGAGATTGGACTTAAGACATGACTGGGCAAAAAATTGAGTACAAGCACACTTGACACTGAGACAGGAGCGGCAGTGGGTGCCGCATAAACTGGGGTAGGAGCGGAGGTGGGCACTGCAGACAATGGGGCATGGGGAGAGTCTGAGGTGTTGGGTACTCATATCAAAGAGCCATACTGGCTCTGTGATAGGCTCTGGTTCGATGGGTGCATGCAAGAGGAAATCCCTCAAGGCCTCAGAACTCCATGTGATGCACTCTTGTTAGCCTTGCCTCTCCTATCTCCCCTCTCCTAGGATTGAGGCTAGCAAACTCCAACCTTCAACCTCCCCCCCAGATGTTTTCCCCAAGGGACTCCAGTAAAGGGGAGCCTCAAGATTCCTTATCTTGTGGGTAGTGGGGACTTCCATCTTCACATACCCCACCAGTGGACCCTTATGAGAGGGGGTGGGGTAGATAGTTAAACGTGTCCCTCTAAAACCTGCTTCATCCAATTTTTGGTCTTTCATTTTGGACTAGGCTATCGTGGTCCCAAAATATTAATATGTCTTTCAGTCTAACACTGTTGCCCATTTCTTCATTGCTGCAATTGGTGCTACAAATAGAAATGCACCAGTTTCTTGTATGGTAATAATATAATAAAATGGTAATACTTTTACAGGCAGTATTACTGTATTTACTATAAAATAAAGGGAACATACAGAGGTCTAATTAACCATACATATTTACTAGGACCTCCATAACCTGATTATGTACCAGGGATATATGCAGCATATCTGAACCTAAACCTACCAATACACAGCATGCAGAGGTGGACAGAATACTAATGTAATGTCTATCACTGCAATCCTTCATGCCATGCATACAGAAAGAGATGTTGCATCAGTGCACTTTAAACCCATGTCGCAGGATATCTAAACCACATCACTGGGAAAGACAAATGGCCATTACTACAATGTGCTTTGAAGTCCTCATCAAAGAGAGAGCCACTCATGTCCCATTTACACACTCTAATCTTAATTTCCAAAGACATGCTCAGAGTTTGGGAGGAAAAATACAAATCCAGTACAGGCTCTTCATCAGATTATTTATGCTTACCTACATCTGTCTCTCTCCACCCCATGTTCTAGGCTGCCCCTGCTGTCTGGCTGATGTTGGTTCATGTCCATTCATGGTCGGGTGCCATTACCTGCTCCCCCACGCCCAATATTTGCTTAAACCTTCTCTCTGTTTTCTTTCTATCTATTTCCTATGTACTGAGATGCCCAACCTTGACTGATCTACCCCGATGTCACCCGACTGCCCCACTGCCCTGTGATGCTGTCGTCATTTGGGATCCTTGTATTGGCTCACTCATCCCACATTAGAGACTCCACTGCCAGCTTACAACTGTTTAACAAGCATCAACTTCCATATTAAAACTGAGACTGTATCATACACGCACTCGCATTCTCCATAAATCTTTCTCATCCATATACAGCATGCTCACACTATTCACTATACTTCTTTATTATTTTACTCCTTTTTGTGCTTTGTTTGTGCTATCCAGTGTTGACCAGAGGAGGATGGGTTCCCCCTTTGAGCCTTGGATCTTCTCAAGGTTTCTTCCTCCTAGCCTGAGGGAGTTTTTCCTTGCCACTGTTACCTGCTGACTTGCTCAATTGAGGCTTGAACCCAAATTTTTAAGAGTATATTTTATAGAGACTCTGTTATCTTGGTCTTGGATCATCACCATTTGCAACCATTTGAAAGTTTCATTAGCACAACAAAGCCATTTTCTTTCACTAGTGCTAAACAGTCTGTCAGCAATTAAAACAGAACATCAGACGAAGATGTTGTTTGCAAGGGGATGTGGGGATGTTGATAGATGGTTGTGATGGGATCAATTCTTTTCTAACTACACCCTACAACCAGAGCCATTCATCAGCTCATTTATCTGCCTTTAACTGCACAGCTGCACCTGTTCTGGAGCCTCCTCACAACAGGAGTATTTATGACCCTGAATCTGAATCTGGATCTCCTGTTGACAATACAATGAGGGTCTACTCAGTCTAGAAACCCACCAGTCATTGTCTTTTTCTTCGTCTCCTTCCATTATATTACAAGTGATGCACTATAGTGTACTGTTCACATTTGAACTGATACTGGTACCAGTACCCAACAGTACGTTCTGTGGTACTTTAGTCTCCCTGCAACAGAAAATGTAGTTTCAGTTATAAGAACTTCTGAATTTTAGCATTTTCTTAAAGTAATGTGACTTCATGCTGTGTTCTGATACTCACTGAACTGGACTGGGTTTGATGTTCTGTGTGTATCAGGTTAGTGATTCACAGCAAGTCTTTACTCTGCTTCCCCATTTAATTATTATTATTAATTAGGTTAATTAGTTTTACGCATTTTATTGTAGTTTTCAGTAGTTTGTCTGATTCTGATGACATATTTTCAGTTGGAATGCACAACAAACACAGTGTTTCTGCAACCAAGTGCAAAATCAGACCCAATGCTAATGATGGTTGGAACCATTCTGTAATGTGTTTAATGACAAATGCAACATTACATCCATCATGAGGGTGAACGTAGTTTCCATTTGATTGTGTTGAAATACAAATTACAAATGTGAATGTCTCACTTAAACAAACATTGTGAAAGACTAGAGTAGCTGTAAATATAGCAGCATGTCACAGAGATGTGGTTTGATTATACACTAGGTGTTGGAACAAGCAGGTTGTTTAAACAAATTGCCAACCATCTAGGCACAGTCTGACCAAGCAGATCTGGGGAGCCATTATAAATGACAGTTGGTCACCTTAACAGTTTAGCAAAATCCTGCAGCCACATGTGTTGCCTCTCATGGCAGGTTTTCTTTTTCAGCAGGACAATGCTCAATGCTCAGGAATGTCTCTTGACATTTATGAAACCAGCTGGGATGTCGGCTTGTGCAACCTACAAGTGTGCAGGATCTAAAGGCCCAGCTGCAACACCTGTATGCAAATGTGCTGCAGGGTGCCATATCCAACATGTATGCCTCCATTCCCAACTATAACTCATTTTGCATCTGGGCTAAAGGCCTCCTTCAATTGTTTTCCCCAATATTCTTATCCTTACACTAAAATATTCATTTTCATCCTTATAATCACTTAAATATATTACCATTACATTCACATAGAATGTTATATTCTATTCCATCAACTGCTTGCTGCATTATTTTACATGTCAGTTCATGTACTAGTCCATCTCAAAAAATTAACTTTGAAAAACTGTCAAATATTTTATATTCATTACATTTATAGTAATGTATTGCAAGCTTTCTTTCTTTTAAAGTTGATACTGTCATTAGTCATGTATTCAGATTTAAATAAAAAATGTTCTAATATTTAGAGATTCTGGTTTTTATGAGCTATAAGCCATACTGATCAACAGTAAAACAAAAATTACAGGCTTGAAATGTCACTTTATGTGTAATGAATAAATAAATATCACAGTTTTGATTGAAATTGTTATCACAAATTAGCTTTTTAATGATATTCAATTTTTTGAGATGCGTTAGTATGTTGTAGGTAAAAATGTTGCCAGCTTTACACTACTAGTTACAAATATTTCAGAGATTGTTTGCATCAAGACCAATGCCCTGACTGTTAAGCTTTTACCAAAATGTGGCACCAATTAAGTTGATGTAAATTGGTAAAATATTATTTGATAATAAATGGGAACATTTTATTTAAAGTATTACTATGTAATTGTGGAATTAAAGTTGAAAATCACAAAAGAATCATTGCTAAAAAAAAGCACACTATGTTCATTAAGTTCCATAGTGCAGTAAGAACACTTCAACATGGAGTAGCAATGATAGAGACACCATTCTCCCTGTTATGAATCAGCGAAGCATCACAATGATTTTGAAGCTGGTATCATCGCACACGGAAGATTGGAAGGTCAATTTTCCCATTAAAACAGGGTCAGAATTTGGTGCCAAGAGCACAAAGCCAAGTCCAGTCAAGAGGCTTTATTTGCCACTTGAACTCTGTACAACTGCACAGAGAAGAGAAATTACATTCATTCAGGATTGTGGTGCAACACAGAGCAACAGCTCACATAAAGTCCAAATGCACAAATACTGGTGCAATCCAATGTGCGAATATGCAGGAATCCATGGACCCAACCAAATGATCCTAATAATTAGTCACAATTCATTTACAGATATTTTTATAGTTGTATTCAATATAGAAAATATGAATATGTCCTGCTACAAACCCGACTTCAGATGCTTTCCATTATACTCCTCAAGACAAGGTCTGGACACAGTCTGACACTTAATATGATGCTTCTGAATCATTTATTTTGCCAGTACACTAATTAACATTAATTGAGTTAATTATATTCATTATCATAATCATTTGGTATACTGGAGACAAATTGTTTGTACACAAATTGTCACATAGCTGGCATGTAATGGTTCATTCTGTCACTTGGGCTGTCTATCATAAGTGGGTGGCCTTGACCTGTATGCTTCATCTTCCATCCACTTCTTCCTCTCAGCCCACTCTCAGAGACGCCATTATCACCCCCATGAGAAATTGAGAGTGCACTTAACCTATTCACATCCTCTACTGTGTACTGTACATACAGTGCATCTGGAAGGTATTCACATCACATTTTGTCATGTTACAGCTTTATTTCAAAATGAATTAATTTCATTTTTTTGAGTATGATGCTACAAGCCTGGCACACATGTGTTTGATATGTGTCTACCTTTCTTCTTTTAAGAATCTCTCAACCTCCATCAGATTAGATGGGGAACATCAGTGCATAGCCATTTTTACATATCTCCAGTGATGTTCAATTGGGTTCAAGTCTGGGCTCTGGCTGGGCCACTCAAGGACATTCACAGAGTTGTCCCAAAGCCCCTGCTTTGTTATCTTGGTTGTGTGCTTAGGGTCATTGTCCTGTTTGAAAATAAACCTTTGTCCCAGTCTAAAGTCCAGAGCCCTCTGAAACAGATTATCATGAAGAATGTCTCTGAACATCGCTGCAGTCATCTTTCCCTTGACCTTGACTAGTCTCCCAGTTCCTGCTGCAGAAAAACAGCCCCAAAGTATGATGTTGCTACCACCATGCTTCACTTTAGGAATGGTATTGGTTAACTGATGAGTAGTGCCTTGTTTCCTCCAGACGTCACTTGGCATTGAAGCCAAAGAGTTCAATCTTTGTTTCATCAGACATAATTTTGTTTCTCATCGTCTGAGAGTCCTTTAGACAGGCTGTCATGTGCTTTTTATTGAGGAGTGGTTTCCGTCTGGCCACTTTACCGTACAGGCCTGATTAGTGGAGTGCTGCAAAAATGGACCTGAACTTTCTGGGAGGTTCTCTTCTCTCCACAGAGCAATGTAGTGTCAACATAAGATGTTAAATTTATTGGGTTCTTTATTGCGCTATTGTTTTTGTTTGTTTGTTTGTTTGTTTTCAAAACCTGTGTGAAATGATTTGTATGTAGCATTTTACTGCTTTTTTTGGTGAAGACGTACAGATTCAGTTAGGTCTGACATTTGAGTGGGGTCTTTCACATGTTCAAAATTGTAATGCTGTGCTGATAATGTTTTAAAGATGATGCTTTATTCATATTGTACTGAATCTGTCCTCAACATGTCAGTTGATATGCATCACTTAACAATTCTTAAGTTTTATCATGACTTGACTTGTCTGTACAGGTCAGGACTTGAGCCTACTTGCTCTTTGTTTGAGGATGTAGTTTTCAAAGAATTGAAGAACATTTACACAATGTAAAATATTGTTTTTTATTTCACCATATCCAGTATTGAAAATCATATATTTAGGTCTCACAATTGACCAATGTACAAAATAATAACTTTACTAGGGAAACAAAGATGTACCTTGAGAAAGACATTGCTCAACAGATGGTAGAGCAGGACTGGTCCATTGAATTAAGATTTTAAAGAAAACCATTAGAAATAAAAAAAAAAAAAAGAAATATCATTAGCACCAGAAGTATTTTCTGTTTGTAAAATGTATAGATAGGCACGGGGCCTTTAGAAATCAATCATGTCATGTACCTTGTCCCATAAAATACTATTCTTATTCACTTATTCAATGTTGTTTTTCCAGTTTTACATTAACCAACACACATTAGTTGGTTCAAACATCTTTCATTGGCAAACAGGTAACTTCTAAGGAATTAATTTTATTAATTCATATTTATATATAATTTATTAAAATTAATTTAAGAAATGATTTGTTACAGACTTGCTACAGAACCATTCCTCTCTGGAAATAAACAGTAAAATAAATCTTTTGCCCATATTTTCTCCAAGTTATCTAGCAATGTTTTAATAATTTGTCTAAATACCCTGAATTCAAGAGCTATTATTTTAGTGTTTATTCATACACAGCTTAATTCTGCCCTGTGCATATATATACAACAATTTACAGCAAATGACACAGTTTAGAATATATATGGAAGTAGGGTTTTGTCTACACTCCAGGACATTACAAGAACTGCATTTGGGTTAATATAAGAGAAACGATTTGGTTTGGTGTTGCTCCCCTGAGAGCACACAACCTGTGTGTGCCATATGGTTGGGGACAGTCTTCCAGACATAGGAACAGTGTTATACAACACTGTTATTGATATGATACCATGAGCTAATGTTATAAAATTGAACAGCAACTCTTTTGATCTTATCTGATCATCATTTCAGAATGTAATAATTTCATGTTCTGAACAATAACCAAGCAATGGAAAGTTTTCTGCTTGCAATCACTACAGAAATAAAGAGAAAATGATGTGCATCTTAAATCAGTAGTGATCTGTACTATTTAATGCCACTGTATAGCTGATGATGAAATACGGAGAAAAGTAAAGACCCAAAACTAGCATTTGCTTGCTCTACTTGCGCACTGAGTTTGAAAGATGATCCAACATGATGCAAGAGTTTTATCTTGAATGACAGGAGTGTGAAAAATCTGTAAGCTACTCAAGCATATGCCTTCAGCTGGTGTAAAAGCCAAGTCCCAACTGCATGTTTGCATGAAATGTGAAATTGAGAGTTGGTGAAAGAGTTCACCCAGAATCACATGGGATCCCTGTTAGATGTGTTTTTGATGTTTTCTATATTCAGAAAATCTGTGTACAAAACTTGAGTTTAATTAACGATTTATTATTATTATTATTATTATTATTATTATTATTGCTACTAATAATCATCATCATCATCATCATCATCATCATCATTATAAATGTTAAAACAGCATGAGATTTGGTTTCTGGGCTCCCTCTAGATTTGTTGAGTGTAATTCACTTTTACACCACTGTGTAGATACAATTTGCACTTTGAGTTGCCCCTTATGAACAGCTATACATGTGCATTTGAGAGGTCTTTTGCAAACACAACCAACACAACATTGTAATGCAATTAGCAACATTATGAACTCAGAGATGCAATGACAGAGACATCATTCACACTATTACAGTCAGCATACATTCAACATGTTTTGAAGCTGTTTAATATTCAATAATATAACTTCAGAAAATCTGATTTTCTCAGTAATTGCAAATAGAAATAGCCTTATCAAAGGCTGCTACCTTTCTAAACGCCAATCATGATCAGAATTTGTTCCCCAGTTAAACTCAAATCAACATCAACAATAACAACAACAATATACACATAAATATTATCAATACAGCAAATGAATGTTTGTGTGTACAGGCAGTTAAAACACATTTTATACTGATCGATGAAGGAGAGTAGGACAAAGACGCACGTTTGCAGGTCATGCAACCCCTTCCTCCCAATGGCCCAGACACTTTATTGGACTCCACATTCCAGAATCTCTCAACAATCCAAATAACAACCAAACACCCTTGACACTTCCCAGTTTGAGGTTTGGAGTATACATGTGCAGCAAAGGATTGTAATTTCCCATAGTAAGCAAACATGGCTGTCCCAGCAGGGCAGGACTTGCATTTCTTCCAGGAATTTTCCTTTCCACCTTAAATCTGCTTTTTATTTGTTTAATTTTTTTTATTATACTTTGTCATTCATTAGCAGTATTTAGAAGAGCTTAATGTTACATAAGGAGAACGTCCCCCGCTCAGTACTTTTTCCATACAGCATGGTGAACAAAGATTTTACTGTGCCACGTCTTTGTTTTGTTAAAGGGTCTCTGTTGCAATACCCAAACAAGTGCGACATCAGCCTGAGGAGGGGCTGAGTCACACCAACTTGGAAGCGTATCAGGAGCTCAGGAACACACAAACAGCAGAAAACCAATAAACAGCAAAGAAATACAGATATGTAAAATCTATGCTCGCATACTCAGGGAGCGCTGTACAAAATTTGACATCACCATAGCATGCACCAAAGATGCAAAGGGACCATCCATAAAGTGTGGATACTATTAAATAACGGATACGATTTTTTCTATAAACAATTGCCACTATATAGAGACATATCTGACCAACATGCAACCTTTAGTTAAAATATGCCTTGGTTGAACTATAATTATTATTTAAATTATTTAAATAATTAATTGCAATTGTGAAATTCATGATCCATTTTTTTTAAAGGGTCAGTTTGTGTGGGCTGTGGAACATTTTGTGGTGAGTTAAGTCAGTGGTGATTTGCAAAATGTTAGGAACCACTGTCTTTTAAGGTTGCATTTGTTTTCAATACAGGTACTCATTATATTTACTTGGTATGATTACCATCGCTTTACATACTATGGTATACCTTTACCCTGGTATACCACTGCAACCCAGGCAGTACATTTTGTATGTTTGTGGGGCAAAGATTTCCAAGATTCCAAACATTAATCATCCAACCTATAAAAATGTATTGTCCCTACCAAAACCTATTTTGGTAAATTTATTTCCTAAGACCATTTTAAAACACCAACTCCTCTTTATATTATGTGAAGATTTTATGACAAATTAACCAATAAAATGATCCAAAACTACTTCTTTTCATGTGGATGTCCTTTCTCCTGGAAAGTTGCAGTTTGTCTACATACACAAGGTCTTGTTATGACGGCAACAATATATATGTATACTCAGTTATTCTGTTTTATTTTGTGATATTGTGATACAATTATATGAAGAATGCCAGCGCTTGTCATTCATGCCATATATTCAGAGATGGAGGAGCATCTGTCTATGAATCCCATCTCTTCCTTGGAACAATATCACATCATATGATGTATTTTCCCCTCAGCCAGCCTGTGATTCTGGACACTACAGCAGTCACATTCAGCTTCCTTGCTGTCAGAGTGAGCAGGCAGGCTCATATCAGGCACTGCATCTAATAGGATGTGATTTATTTTCAGGGCAATATCCAGACTTGTAGGATAGCATGACTGGCATTTTCCTCCAACAGATGAAAGGCAACTCCATTAGTGTCCCCAGTTTTTGACTTTTGAACTAAACAGCTCTTACAGAAGATAATAGTAGACCTAATAGACCAAAAAACCAAAGCAGTGCCTGCTCATTCATTGTTTCTTCCAAAATCAAGGGTATTAAAAGAGTTTATCCTGCTTTTGTTGGAGTAACTGTCTCTACTGTCAAGGGGAAGACTTTACACTTTTGGAACATTGTTGTGACCAATTGATTGAATTCAGCAACAAGTATTACTGAAGTCACCACCCCGCCTCATGCCCAACTCATCCCAAACTCATTCCAAATCCCAAAAATATTGGATTGAGTGAGTCCAGAGAATACAGTTCCCCTGCTCCACAGCTCAGTGCTGAGGGGCTATATACCCCTTTGGCCTGGCATTAGACATGGTGCCAATAAGTCCATATTTATCTCCTCTAGTTTCATTCTAATGCCATTACTTCTCTAAAGGGTCTAAACAAGCTTACATCTGTGTACATCATCAAATATTCTCCTGCACTTCAATCAAGTTAAACGATTTGTTTCATGTAAATTAAACGATTTAGACCTGGAAAAATGTATGTCTATGTTCATTTTGATCAGAACTGAACTAATGAAGTAGTGGAAGGCTGTAGTGCTACTGAATTTGTGTTTATTAACACTGATCAGACATAAGATCATGATCACCTCCTTGGTTATACACTCATTGTTCATTTTATCAGCTCCGCTTATCATACAGGAGCACTAGTTCTATAATAACATACTGTAGTCCATCTGTTTCTCTGCATAATTTATTATCCTCCATTAACCCTGTTCTTCAATGGACGGGACCACCAGAGACCACGCTTTCTGTGGGTGGTGGGTCATACTGCAGTGACACTGACATGATGGTTAGTGTGTGTTGTACTGGTACAAGTGAATCAGCCACAGCAGTGCTGCTGGAGTTATTAAACATTGTGTCCATTCACTGTCCACACTATTAGACACTCCTATCTAGTTGCTCCACTTTGTAGATGTAAAGTCAGAGACCAGAAGCTCATCTGTTTCTGTACAGTTTATGTGGGTCATCCCCTAGTCCTTCATCAGTGATCAGGCTGCCCACAGGATGCTGGGTACTAGGTGTTTCTGGTTAGTGGACAATCCTCAGTCCAACAGAGAAATAATGTTTGAAAACATTATAAAAAAATGTTCATAAGGCAAAGCAAACCATATATATCCAATATATTTTATATATATTCATAAACAGTGGCAAATTCAAAGTGCTAAGTATAGAAGTACAAGGTTATTTATATGTATGAATTGCTTAGCATTATAAACATTTTGGGAGAACCACTTCTCATCTGAACAGCACACATAAGGAATATATAATATAATAACATATAATACTGCAGCAAAAACGTAAGAGTACTCCCACCACAACATTATGAATATGATTTCATTATGTTTGGTACATTTCGAGTGGCATAGCAGTGTTTTGGGAGCAATGACTGGCCCAATGGCATTAACACACAATTCAATTTGTGTGGCCACATACAGTATATGTGTATACCAACTTTCAATGTGGCTCAACCATTAGAACAATTTTTAAAATTTATTTTCCGAATGTAATAGCCTACAATTACTTAACACAGAATAAATGTGTGCCAAAAATGTGTGTAATCTCCGCTATCAAAGCAGTAACAAGCAAATTGACAACATATTACATCAAGCTTTTATAGCCATGCAGTTCAAATTGCTTTCTCTACCAATGTGAGACAGAAAGGCTTTACGAACAAATTTCACACTCTCGGTGAAGTAAACAAATATTTTTCAAGTCCTCCTGGGGGAGCTGTTATGGTGAGCATCCATTCTCACACCAAGCCAAATTGCAAACTTTTAATCTCTTGCTTGCAGAAGACGTCACTCTTTTTGTATATGATACATACGCTAACATGACATTCTCTTTATGACATTCTCAGTCTTTAATTTGCTGTTTTGCAGCCTTTCAGGCTGGGGATCCACAGAGAGCAGTGGCCCGCTGTGCTGCTGAGATCTTAAACACGCTTCAAGTCACAGTGCAAGCACACAAAGATAGAGGCTGGCTTTGTACAGAACAGCAGCTTCTGCACGGTGATGGAGGTGGTGGAGAAGTGGCATAAACATGTCACAAATGGACAGCGATCACTGCTGGATGCTCCAGGCTGGTTGCTGATTGCTTTCCCTCTCCTGCTCCTGAATCAAAATGTCAGACAGCGTGAATGGAGAGCCCATGCTGTGTGTGGTGATAATTAGAAAGGTTCTGGTCTACTGCTGCACACCAAACAAAAACAAAGGAGGTGTGAGAATCAAAGAGAACAAGCAGTGCAATAACGGGTTAATCAAAGAAACACAGCCAAAAGGAAACTAGAACTGCATTTCTATGAAGAGTGGTGGGAAGGCTGTTAAGAATAACCAAGCAACACACTTGCCAAAGAAAATTAGGTTTCATTATGAAAAATACTGCTTTACCACTGTTTTTACAGAGTCATTTCCACTTCAAAATTACAGAGAAGGTGCTTATGATTTCAGCTATTCATGCACTTCTTATTAATGCATTTTTGTAGCTATGTGGTGGGACAATCTTGATGGAATAAAAATCCCAAAAACATCTTAATGCTCTGAAACTGAAATAAAGATTTCATCATTTCTATTATGGAAAACTCTATACAACCTGCTGCAACAAAGCAACCCCAAACCATGACACTTCCACTTTCATACTTCAAAGTTGTTGTGAGGTTCTTGTGCTCAAATAATTCACCTTTGGATTAAAGGGTCCAAAGCACATTGTTCAGAGATCCTGGTCTTTGTCTAGGTTTTCTTTGGCAAACTTTAGTCTTGTCTTGCTTTTTTGATAGTAAGGGTTTCTGCCTTGCACTCCTCCCACGAAAATCAGAATCGTTTGCTTTCTTACTGATGGTAGATGCATGTAATTTTATATCAAATGTGGCAAGAGATAACTGTAGGTTCCATGATGACATTTTTGCAATGTTGGAGACTTCTTTACACATTCTGTCATCTGCTCTTGGGCTGAACTTGCTAAGATGGCCTGATTGGATGTTGGCAGTTGTTTTAAATGTTCTCCACTTGTAAGTTATTTTCCAGATGCTGGCGCAACTGATTTCTAATTATTTTAAAATATTTTGTGATCATTTTTGAGATCCCTTCCCAGACTCATTTGTATCTACAAACTTCTTTCTGAAGGCGTCAGAGAGCTCTTTAGAACTAACCATAGTTATACCACTCACTTCAAAATCAAGTGCAAACCAAACTGATGTCTATAGTTTAAATAAGACAGCCTTCTCTAACAAAGGTCTAATCACTGTTAACAATGGTCTAATGATGTGGTGCACTTGATTCTAATTATTGGCATTGTAAGTAGTAAAAAATGTGTGTGTGTGTGTGTGGGGGGGGGGGGGGGTTCCACACATGAAAATTTCATTTCTAATAATTATGTTTTACAATTGTTTTTTAAATACATAATTTTTTCAGTTTAATGTGTGTAGTTAAATCACCTCCATCTCTCAATACAGTCTGATGAACACTTCAAATGGGTAATCAGATGGGCAAACTTGGGGTTTATGTGACTCCAAGAATAATCAGTTTTCTACTTTGCAACCAGCCAATGATCTCACAGAAGAATGTAAATGGTGTGGGAGGAAGGTAGAGTCCCTGCTGCTTTGCCTCACTGGTTTGTGCTGCATGCTCCTCCCTTGATCAGGAACAGTGTTTGCACTGACTGAGAAATCCAAGAGAACTGCAATAAGGGTAATACATGCACTGAGAAATCTGATTACTGGACTAAAATTTCATAATCGGATTCCTAGATCCAACTACTGTACACACCCACTTCAAAAATCAGATAAATGTAGAAATTGAGAGTAAATGCATTCAGTAATTGCCCGCCTCTCTCTCTCTCTCTGTCTCTCTCTCTCTCTGTCTCTCTCTCTCTCTCTCTCTCTCTCTCTCTCTCTCTCTCTCTCTCTCTTTCACTCTCTCTCTCTCTCTCTCACACACACACTTTTTCTCTTGGTGTCTCAGTTTGTTAAATTGTAGAATGTAAATATAATGTAAATACAGCAGCTAGTACATATACTACAGTATAGCAGTTCTTTTTGAGAGAGGGTTGGATTTAAAGATTTAAAAGTGTATAAAGCTGCAAACACTGACATAAAGCAAATTTTACACAACTTAAAATTTCCAACCAGACACATTTTTTAGCTCTGAAAAGAGGATATCACCCTATAGATGGACATTGTCATGGGATTTCAGTATGCAAATGGATTATGAAGTGGTGGAACCTCAAGGGATAGCTTGGGAACACCCACACCTGTATAAGTTGTGAGGTGTTATTTTGTAAGTGAGGTTGAACACTGGTAAGTGTGCTCATAACATGGTGACATGAATTACTGGAGTTTAACCAGAGATGGTATTGGTGTCAGATTGATGGAATATTCCATTTCTGAAGTTGTGCAGGCTTTTAACATTCCTCAATACACAGTCTCATGTTTATCCAACGAACATGTCAAAGTCATTACCATCCCCAAGGAGACAGCACAGCGGCCACTCACAGGCCCTTGTTGATTATGACTGGCAGCATTTGGCTAGAATTGTCTCTACAAACAGACAAGTGACTCAACCTCACACACAATAATGTTTAACAACTTATCATAACTAGGTGTGCACACTCCCATTTCATAATCAATTTACATATCCCATGATTTCTTGTCATGTCAGTGTATAAAGGATGCACAAGAATTTCACTCTTTTTGGTTGTACTGTATTTTTTTCCCCATTTTTCCAAAACAATCATCCTCAGTCATTTCTTATATTCTGAAAAATATCTTGTGAGATGATGGATGCTATCACAAAAACATCCCCATCATTCTCAAAACACCAAAGTCATCAAGTCTGCACTGCCCTATGGCACCCTATAGTAAATGGAAACCCCTTCTTTATAGACAAGACTAGCCTGTACCTCTATATAGTCTGCCCAACAGGCAGGAAAACACAATTCTGTCGCCCAGCATGACAGGCTTGGAGAGAACCTGCACTGAATCCAAAACAGCAAAGCTCACCTCCAGACCCAGCAGCCTTCTTTTTCCTGCGGTCGTCTGCACACATACACATACATGCATGATTAACAAACAGCACATGTGCTCAGAATTGGTTTTCTGTTTCCTTGCTTCTATAATATGCTTCTCCACAGTTCCCTCTACTTTCCATTGATTCACCTATCTAACCACTGCTTCAGCAGCAGCACGGATTTGCAGCCAGCATCGTTGCCACTGTAGGCTCCAAGCTTGTATTGAGGCAAGGTTGTTTTGCACTGATGAGTCACCAAACCTTTTAGCACATTTTCCAAATGCTATTCAAAGCCAAGCGCATGAGAAGACATGATGAAATGAGTCCTTTCAAACAAAAGGGCTGCATTAAAACAAGCATGCAAAGAAGGCCACATATTCTTCCGTGCAGCATACAATATGTCATACAGCTTGTGGAGCTATTTCAGAGTTTCAGTGGGAGTGGAAAACAACAGATTGCTTGACTTTGACCGAAAGGATTGGCTTCAAGGCAACATCATTTTTTTTTTCTCGGTTACAGACATGAACAGAAATAGTCCTAATGAGAATCCATTAGCAAGTGTCGTAGCCCATTATCATTACCCTTTTTGTCTCTAATTATGTTCCTGCCTGTCGACACTGCTGGGGAATGTTTCCAACCAGCTTCACATCTTCCCGTTCTACTGAAACCTGATAAGACACATCCTCACATGAGCAAGAAATCACCTATGACCCAAAAATTATGAACATTTTTGTGTCCGTTTGAACATTTTCAATAGTTTGAACATGTGTTTGAGACATCTGTAAATTCACACTAAAACAAATTGTTTGCACTACTTTTGAAATACTGTATTAATATTATTATACAAACTCTATGGGTTGGTTTCCTGGACAGAGATTAAGCCTAGTCCTGGACTATGCTTAATGCCTGTCTATGAAACTGACCCTTAATGTCTGTGACTCTTTCTCAACCCTGGTCCTGGAGGCACACCAGCCCTGCAAGTTTAAGCTTTGGCACACCCCCTGCAATTCTGAAGGGCTTGATAATGAGCTCATCAGTTAAATCAGTTGTGGTGGGAGCACGGAAATCTCTAAAATATGTAGGGTAGGGGTGCCTGCAAGACCAGGGTTGAGAAAAACTGAATGTCTGTAAAAGTGCACTATATCTACAGCAAACATTTCACCCATGTTTTTGTGTCTTTGTAAAGCAGTAAGAGAGAGAGAGAGAGGTGCACTGCCTAACACAGAAAGGTTTTCGTTAATACATTCAAAACTATTAAATAAAATAAATAAATAATAAATAAATTTAATACATGCAACTGGAGAACTGGACAAAATAAAATCCCAAATTGTTGTTTTAACCACCAGCCAAGTTTTCCCCCGCAGTCAGCATTAACTGTAATATTGTGAGGAACAATTACTGAAAAATTAATTGTTTGATGTTGTTTGAAGCAAATAAGCTTTTCAACCAAAATACAGTACATACAAATATTTACATAGAAACATTTAAAAAAAGATTCTTTAACAAAGATTCTTTGAAAGAGGCTCTGTCAAATACAGCCTCCACTTGTAAAGTCAACATTTTGGAGATGCACATTTTTCATTGGACATTTGATTGTCTCTCTAAGGCTAGAAATATCTTTCTGTTAACTACCATTTCGCATCATGGCTGGCACATGCAATCTGTATTCATTTGGTGTGTCGCTTGTGTACATCCTCTGAAACTAACACAATAAACATGTGAGGTGCAGTACACACAAACACATTAGTGACCAAGGTCTTTGTGACCAAGCTGGCAATGAGCTGCACCTGTATGATGTGTACTTGCTGCTACACAGTGACAAATAAGCTTGTCAGAACTGCTGGTGAGAGATCAGTATTATTTCAAAAGTCTGGTTCTCTGGTTTGCCCTCTAATGGAAGCCTCCAATAACATGCATAGCACATAGGAAAATGTATGTTATCAGTTATGTGAATGCATGAGCAAACAGCAAGTATATTTCTAGCCATGTATTTCACTCATGAAATTTTAATTCCTAAGAATATCAGCCATGAAAAACTCAATGTCACACTGCAGCTCCCAATTCAATCCCATTTGGTAGACCTGTAGATCCCACTCTTTAGAGTGTGCCACAATTTCTATGGGAAGGTCAGCATGAAGTTCACCATCCCCTACTATTGTGGGCCCTTTGATCAAGGAATTCCAGACAAGTGTATAAAAGACACCCTTCTCTCCTATAGAGAAGCCTAGAAATGCTTGCTGCTAGCTTCAATGGCCTCTCATCTATTGTCGCTTTTCTTCATAAATCATCAACCTTGAAAGTGCATTAGTTTAGTTGAGTGTTGGAATTAACTGAGTGCTGGGTTTATACAACCTACATTGACCTTAAAAGTTTCAAATCTACCAGAAAGCATATTTTTTCTTGTCTCCTTGTGCTTCACATCATCAAATGTTTTTAATCCATAAAGAGACATAAAGAAGCCCCCTCCCAGACACACTTATAGTTCCTCAGCCCCATTCTTTCCCATTCTTCATGATTCACAGAGAAGGCAGGGTGTTAGGATCTGGGCAGTGTTACAACCCAAACTAGGGTCAGGCCATAACAGAAAATGAGAGTAGGTTCTCTTGCCCAGAGAACTCTGCCAGGCCACCCAACCAGTTAGAAATGGGCTGCTGATGCTTACCAATGACTTGATGACTTGAGTCACAAATTTAAGGACTAACATTGACTCAGATTTGATTTGGTATTCATGAATAGAGACTTGACTTAGTCTTGAGGTCATATCATTGAAAATGATGTGTGTTGGTTGAACAGAACATAAACAGTGCCATTCTCAAGGAACACTGAACTCAGAGAACTCTGAACTGTTTTAAAGTGTCTGAATGCGCATAACCCCTATTCTAGCAATACATATGGGAGAAATATATAGTTAAGTAAATCACTGAAAATGTATATCACTATAAATCTAAATCACTGTTTCATCTAAGTTTCAAGTTAATTTCTCGTAAACGCAAGTTTAAGAAAATAAATTACTTGTTACTGAACACATTAGAAAAAGAAAAATGAGTTGAAAGAGCAGGCACCAGGTCAGGTAGCAATCTACAGATTGGCTTTATTGGTGTCATTGGAATCCACTATCCCATAATATTTGTTTTACAGTTCAATTACTGGGTGCAATTAACTTTAGATTTTTCATAGATTTCTTGCAAAACTTTCAAGCCATTTTCAGATCATATCATTTAATTCTGCCTTTTGGCAAACTCCAGACAGGCTGTCATGTGCCTTTTACTGAGGACTGGCTTCTATCTGGACACTCTACCATACCATTTGTGGAGTAGAAATGATTGTTCTTCTGGAAGGTTCTCCTCTTGCCACAGAGTAACGGTAGAGCTCTGACAGAGTGACCATTGGGTTCTTGGTCACTTCCCTGACTAAAGCCACAATCATTCAGTTTGGCCAGGTGGGCAGCTCTATGAAGACTCCTGGTGGTTCCAAACTTCTTCCATTCATGGATGATGGAGGCCACTGTGCACTGTGGGACCTTCAATGCAGCAGAATTTTTTCTGTTCCCTTTCCCACATCTGTATCTTGATACAATCCTGTCTCGGAGGTCTACAGACAATTCCTTAGACTTCATGGATTGGTTTGTGCTCTGACATGCACTGTCTACTATGGGACCTTACATATATAACCTTATATTTTTGTTTTTGTTTTTTTTTTTGTTTTTGTGGAGGGAGGTGGTTAAATGTTTTTTGTGTTTAATACATTTTCAAAGATTTCAAACAAACTTTTCTCACTTTGTACTACATTGTTGCAATTTCATGATGAACTGACCAATAGAAATGTTCCACAATGATTTTGACTTTCACTTCCACTGAAAGTCAGAAGATTTATTCATTTTGGAGATATGAGTTTTTGTGTGACAACAATAAAATACTTTTATGATGCACCAACCAAGCATACAAACAAGGTAAATGTCTATCTCACTGTTCACAATAATCTTTGCATAACATGTTCATGACATGACATCATTTTAGTGTCTAACATTTTGAGAGCTGAATTAAAGCCCTTAGTGCCAATAGAGAGACATGGAAAGCAGAGGAGGGACAGACTGATAACATGATGTTGCAAAATGTGATGGCTCAATAAATATTGTCCATATCAGTCTAAATACTAAAAACTTTATCTTTCTTTCTAAAAGAAATTGTTTAACATGACTTGTCTCCAAAACCAAATGACCGGCTCTGATTTATCCAACTAGATTGGAGAATAAAGCTAATTATAGTGAATCTGTTTTGGACCAATAGGGGATGTAGGCAGTTAAGGACCAGTTAAAGCAGCACTATGTGAAAAATCATATCCTTCTAAAGTCATTGGAAGTGGAATTTTGGGTTTGAGCCGACCCAGTAGCAATGATAGAGATGACATTCTCCCTATTATAGTCAATAAAATGATTTCAAAGCTCACTCAGGCCTTGGCCCTCTTTAGACTTCTGACTTGGTCATGACTAACTTTACTTGCACTCAACCGATGTGAAGTACAGGAATGATGCTTAATGTGACCAGGGTCATAATTTAAGAAGATAAAATGGGTACATATTAATTCTAGGTTGATTTAAGGGATATATCTTATGTACTTTTAGTTGTCATTATATTGTCACTGTCCGAAAACATGAGAAGGCAACAATGCTGTTAACTTTGAATGGAAGTTTATGTAAAATAAGTCATTTTAGATCATTTTAGATATATATACTTTAGGTGTATAATATATATTAGTTTGCAAAACACTGACTGCTGGCTGTGCTGGCAACAAAATACAGAAAGCGAAACCAACACTTAGGATAATTAAGCAGTCAGAAAAAGAAAGCACTAAAAGACGAGACTGGGTTGGTTTAATAATGCAACATCATTCAACCAAGATAAATTACTGTGTCTGAGATTGAATTAGTGATGTGGAGTCAGCAGGTGTGGGCTGAAGAAAAGAAAGTGCTTAGAGTAGATCTGACTGGCCTAATTAGTGGACAATAGAAAGAATAACAAAGAAAGAAATGCTAAATATTTCAGGAATGCTGAGTTAGTTAAATATGCATTTAGGAGAAAGACAAGTTGAGAGGCCTGAAGGTTTACTGTTTTTAGGCTGCTGGACCTGATTTACAGTACGACCTGCCAAATTGAAATGATGTGAAGATGTGTAAGCTCATGTGGGTGTGTTCCTTTATGTTGGGCTTCTTCCACTTACAGAACTTATCTATACTGGTGATCCAAACGTGCATTAAGTGGACCTTTTCAGAAGCCTTTATTCTGCATTTGCCATGCTAGATCTTAATGCTGATGGCTAGAAATCTTTCTTGAGTTGTTACTAGAGAAGTGGAAATTGGTCCCAGTTAGTATCTGGTACTGATGGCCTTTGTCAATTTGCCTTCTTTCCCAAGGAAGTTTTGTTTGTGGGGTTCTCTGAGAAATCATACATCTGATTAATATCTTATAGAAGTTTCTTTTGTGATGGAAAAAGTTATCCACAAACATCTCATTTGCATTATTTTAAAAAGAAAATCTGCATAAAGAAGATGCCCTACATAAATGCATAAAGTGTGGTGAGATCAAATATTGCTTGATCTCTAGGCAATACCCCTTCAATAATATCTCTTCCTTAGTAAGGTAGAAGGCTAAAACAGCCTAATTAGATGAATAGTCTATATGTTTTTTTAGAGTGAAACAAATTAACATAATTAAAGCACTATACAAAGACAGTTTTCATGTTTTTTTGGTTGTAATTCCCACAACGAAATTGGCAAGAAGTCATGGTTCCATCAACTGCAGCACATCGTCTCGGTCCAAAAGCAGCAAAGCAGCCCCAGACCATCACACCACCACCACAACCATGTTTGACTGTCAATCTGATGGGTTTTTTTTATGAAATGCTGTGTTCATTTAACACCAGATGTATTGGGAGAACATTTTCCTAAAAGTCTTAGGGATCATTAAGATGTCTTTTTTTTGGCAAATGTGAGATGGGCCTTTATGTCCTTTTTGGTCAACAGTGGTTTTTGCCTTGTCTTTGCCCTGTGTCTTTCTTATTGTTGAATCATGAACACTGACCTTAACTGAGGCAAGTGAGGCCTGCACTGCTTTGTTCTGGAGTCTGTTGTGATTTCCTGTATCAGTCGATTGAATAATTTTGATAGGCAAACCACTCCTGGGAAGTTTCACCTCTGTTCTTTGTTTTTCCATTTGTGGTTGTAAGAGATAAATATACTATTCCATACTACTTATTGTCTTATTATACTGGCTGATCAAATGTATCCTCTTTTACTTATGCTTGAGCTATTATTGTATTAACTGTGTTCTGAACCTCTTTGGCTACATGCCTCAAGGCCCCAAACACTTAGTCATAACAGTTAACTGATGGCACAATGTTGTCTGTGTACACGCATGCAATGTACACCTAATCTTTAAGTCTTGATGCCAACTCATGGGGCGAGCAGCAAAAACCAGAGGAAGCCAGTATTTAATCAATGTATTTATGCAAAAGGGCCCTGAGTAGGCTGAACTAGAACTTTCTGATGTGTCATTTGCTGAGGCCTCAATGACTTATCAAATGACACCACACCTAGTTTTAGGCTTACTCTGGGTCTTGAACCTGCAGGAGAGGATCCGAGGGGGAGAGGATCCGAGGGGGAGAGGATCCGAGGGGGATCCTCTGCCACCAAACAGACCATCTCAAGACCACTTTGAGACTCTTTGTCTTTGCCTTTGAGATTATTTACCTTAGAGACTTCTTCACTTGGTTTTTGGCGATGCCATTTACATTCTTTTCTTATCATCCAAAATATGTTTTGACCAGCATTTTTCTATCATTAAACTGGCAAAACTCATTTCACTGTCTTCTGTTCACTGTCAACTGTCTTCAATTGAATGGTCTTCATTTTTTCACTAAAAAGACACATTTTTACATGGTTAATAGTGTTCATATTAGCAGGCTGATTTCTGTAGTGGAACATAATAGCAGACCAGTTGATTGAGAGCAGCAGGATCTCTCATACAAAACGCCCTGTCTTAATAATCTGACTTCAAAAATATGGAACAAAGTGCATCATATATCAGTTCAGTTTTTTTACGAGACGTATGTATTTTACGTGATGGTTGGCAACCCTGTTTTGGGGTTGGTTTTCCCTCCACAGAATGGTCCAAGCAGAGGTGTGGATGTGTGCATACATGTTATAAATTTAGCTCCTTCAACCATTAGAAGCAGGTTCTCTAGAAGATGGTGTATATAAGTATTGAGCATATTATACTACTTATTTTGTATGTTTATCATCCATTCATCCATTATATGCCACCTGGTCATAGGGGAAGCAGCCTAAGCAAAGATGCCCAGACCTTGCACTCCTCACATCTGGGAGGATACAAAGACATTCCCAGACCTGCCGAGAAATATAATCTCTCCAGCATGTCCTGGGTCTCCCACGAGGTGTCCTCAATTTCGGACATGTTGAACACCACACCAGGGAGGCATCCAGGAGACATTCAAACCACATGCCCAAACCATATGCCCAAACTCCTCTTGACCTGGAGGAGCAGTGGCTCTACTCTGAACCCCTCCGGGATGATCAAACATCTCACTTTATCTCTAAGGGAGAGGATAGACACCTTGTGGAGGAAGCTCATTTCAGGTATTTATATTCAAGATTTCATTCTTTAGGTCACTACCCAAAGCCAATGGTTAGGGTTGGAACGTAGATTAAGTGGTCCATTGAGAGCTTTTCGTTCACCTCTCATTTTTTAAGAAAATATTGATTCAGGGTCTGTAGATGTGGCACCAACCCACCTGTCAACATCTTGTTCCGTCTTTCCCTCACTTGTGAACAAAATCCCAAGATATATGATTCCTCCAGATGAGGCAGAATCTCATCAGAAACTCATCAGAAACTGTGGTTGTAAAATATGAAGCAAATTCAGTTTCTTCACAATTCCATATTCCAAGGTCATTCATTTTCCCCTTACATGCTATTAAACATAATTAAGAGTGCTTGCACTAACACCAGGATGAATGTCTTTCAGAAAGCTTCCATGGTCTCTGAGAGGCGAAAGTCAGGTCAATTTTTTTCAGGTCATATTTTAAAGCAATCAGAGGTAAAGCTTTTTTGTATTATGTCAACATTGTTTGTGATGACTAAAAATACAACAAATTTGCCTGCCACTACAAACTGAAACTGCTTCCCCACCTCACCAAATGTGTAAATGCTAATTGCCACTTGCAGAGATCTAGCCTAAGGAGGGAATTAACAATGAGCAAACTGGCAAGAGGGGGAAGCCATCTCCAACAAACATTTTACCAAAGAAGCAACCACATTCATTATGCTTTGAGGGAAATGGTCTAACCAGCTGAGATGCTGTAATAAATCTGAAAGACATTTTGAAGATATTTTGACTAAAATAAGTTTGAATTAAACTAAGCCTTAAATTAAACTTATCACTAATTACTGAAACTTTATGAGGATTTGTGCAGCACTGTTTAAAAATAACTTGGAACAAAGCAGGGACATAAAGACCGGTCAAACATGCACATTTTTATCATTCTCTTGTCTTGTATGTGCTCACGATACTAACTGTGCAGCACTTCCAGCTTTACATGAAGCCACAATGTGAATTCAAATTATTCAATTATTCAAATTCTACATAAGTAAGGAATGCATGTCTTCATTAGCCATTGTTAAAAGTTAAATCCTTTTTCATGTAACAGTTACACAGTTGTGTTGCTAGGTGGTTGCAATGGTATCCCAGGAGGTTGCTATGGTGTTGTTTAGTGGTTCATAGGGAGTAGCTAGGTAATTGCTATTGCAGAAGGATACCATAGTGTCTCACATGGAAGTCAAGTGGTCATTATGGTACCTCATGTGGTTGTTTGGGTGCTGTTAGTGTATTTGTAAAACTGTGACATAAGGGTGCCAAACCTTTTGCACTCAATTAATTTATCTTAGGCCAGAATACCAACTTAACACTCTGTTCTTCAGCTTAGTTATAATTAAGCATTTGATCAGTAGGAGTTGAACACCATAAAAGGGCACCATCTACCCACAGAATGTTCTTCTCTGGGTTCTAAACATCCCTGAACTAATGTGCAGCTGAACTTTCTGCTCTCTATAGAGAAGTGGGATCAGCACAACCTGAGCCAGCCATCTGGACCTTTGGACACAGTTCATACTCGAGCTGAAAAACTCTCGCTGCAGCTGTGGCTGAATCACAGAGTGCATTAGAATTTCACACATCGCCCGCGACTTGGACAAAGAAAGAGAGTCGATTTGCATTCACGTCAGTTTCATCCATATTTTTATACCCATGTTTTTTTCCTTTGCCTTTTCTTTTACACCTTTCTTTGCAAATTCAAACTTTGTTAATAGATTGGAACTCTGGGAGTTTATCCCACCAACACAAAGCTCCAACTACGGAGTTGGATTACAAGGGTTCCAGTGCCATCTGTAACCCACCCACCCACATTCAGCTGTGAGGGTGTGGGTTAATTAATGAAACCCTTGCATGTACAATAATGAGCACACACATTAATCATCTCATCTATATTCAATAGATCCTCTCACTTCTTCCAAATGCCTGCATGAGGCAAAAAATGAATAGCGCTGTGCACTCTGCACTGTGCTCCCCTCAAGAGATGCAAACAGACTAGAGCCGGGACTGATTATAGCACTGTTGCAATGTGTGTAGATTCAAATCAGACAGCTGACAGAAGCAAACACAAACACCTAGTGGGTCTAGGGTGCAGAGGACTCCCCAGGGCTGAGACGTCTAGCCAAGATAGCATAACCTGATTCCTTTCAGGGAAATGATCACCCAAGCTCACCTGCACAAACAATCCAGAATCAGCTGAAAGCTTGGGCTGAAAGATACAGCAGATGGAGCCAAGTCAAAATGAGGGTTCATGCCTTCTCTAATTAGGAGAGGTATCCATCTATATGTGGTGCTAAAGAATCAGTTTAATCTTCTCCTGCAGCCCCTTTACTGCTCATAAGAGAACAGAGTACAGAGCTTTAGACCATCTGGATAGGATGGGCTTCAGTAACTTTGATGAAGACTAATGAAGTCAGAACCACAGCAGGGTTTAGAGATGATGAACAGTAATCATTCATCTTTTACTTTGTAGGTCTTTGAAAAAAAACATATGTTTCTAGTCGCAATCTTCACTATCTTCTAAACAAAAGTAGAAAGGGTTAGAACAAGGGCATGCAGTTCTTCACTGCTGACAGGTTTGAAACCTACTGCACTTGTGACTCCATGTAAACTTTCTTAGCCAGACTCACTCTGTCGGGTGATATTCTATTCAGTTTTACTGTTGTGAAGCAATGACAACACCTCATTAAGATAATCGGCAGTGGGCTGTATGCAAGCAAGCTCGCATCCACCAGAAGAAGTTCTGAGCTATTTTAAAAGCACCTTTCGCACTTCACATATAATTATTCATGTACTGAACCCACGTTTCATACTTTGGTTGCAGGTGATTATGATCATTCAGAGAAAAACATAAGCTGCACAGCTGTAATTATTACTTCTAATACTGAAATGTTCCACAGGGATACAATTATGAAATAACTCACAATAGTTTATGGAAGACAAAGCTAAGTCACCTAAAGGCGAGCCAAGGACTGCTGCTGAATTAGATTGGTGGGCTCATTTGTATATTTAGTATAAATGAAAACTATTAGAGTGACAGTAAAATGCCATCCTCTCTGTGTTGGATGCTGCCATTTCTGCCAATATCTCTGAATTAAGACACTTCTCTGGTTGTCTTACTGCCTATATTACATGCAAACACTGCAAAGTGACTGTTATTCTTAAAGGGGGGGTTCAGACATCCCATTGTGCAATAAATATTTTCAGAGAGAGAACACCAAACAACACTCAACCTACCCAACAGCAACATGTATTTGTGTCAGTCAGTCAGTCAGTCATACCACCTCATACCAACACCTGAAAAATTAAAACATGCCGTAATAAAAACATTTGTGCATAGCAGGCATCAAAAGAGATTGCCAAAACAAATGTTTTGATTTGGCTATTTAAAGACATTGTTATTGCTCACCCTTGACAAAGAACAAATATGCAGAGAACATATTTTACTTTGAGGGGATAAGCAGTGGTTTTTCATTTCAGTATAAAGAGTGTGACCTCGAAACAAAAGCTTTCAATCAGGAATGAAACACCCATAATCAGCCTCCTTTGTGTCGGCCTGCCAAACAACTGAGGAAAAAACAATGGTGTTTCTCCTCATGAGTGCAGGATATTTGGTAGCTGTAATACCTTAAAAAAATGAATTTGAGAAATCCTAGTATTCTCCAAAGCTCTTTACTACAAGGACAGTTAAGAAGCTTAGTTTACTGTGCAAGTTTGGTTAGTGTGTAGAGAGGTGGAAACATGGCTGAGATAGAAAGCTTAAATATTTCTCAGGGGGGTTCCAAGGATCAGTGTTCCTTGCAAAGACCCAATCTGTTTTAAAATAGTCATATTGATCTGTACCTAGGTAGTCTAAGACTTTTCTAGAATCTGTGACTTCTGTTTATTTGATAAGAAGTGTGGCTTGTTTTACTGTTGGTGCCAAATCTTTTTCTGTGGTTCTTTAGAAAAAGAAATCCTTCAAACTTTCTCATGACCTGCAAATCATTTGATAACTGGTTTGACTGGTCTGACTGCTCAATAAAGCTCAACTCTTTGGCCCTGAAAACATTCAAAGTTGTATGTGTTACACTTTTTAGTACATTATATGGACAAAAGTACTGCGTTATTTAGGTGTTTCAGCCCTATTGCCACAGGTGTAGAAGATCAAGCCCCTAGCCATGCAATCTGCCTTCATACATTAGTGCTGGAATGTTACATGGATTCAAGATGGCACGCACCAGCAACATGAAGGATCTAGGAGACCTACAAGAACCACAGAGAAGAAGAACCAATGGATTGTCCAAAATGCCCAGAGTGGCCACAAATAAGGACATTCAGTGAGCAGAGATGTCCTCCATGAGTCATCTTGTTTGTGCAAGATCAACTGTGTCTTGTCATGTACAACACATCCAGAAGGCCTGGTGTCATGGTGTCATGGTGTGGGATGGAATAGTGCTGGACCCCAATTAGAAAACTCTACAACTTCATTCTGAGATGTCTGGCATGTTCTATCAAATCCAACACCACTACTTCTGTATGTGTAGAACATTCACTATTGCTTATATCAGTCTAAATTGTTAATGATTTATTGTTCCTGGTAATCTTTATCTTCTTTATCTTCACCACTCCTTTTGGGTTTAACTGTTTTTGACAAGGTGTGTAATCTAACTGCATTAAACAGCAAAGTAACTTTTCTGTTAATCAGTAGCCATTTGTATTCTTTTGGCCTCCTCTTACCAAAATGAACAAAACAAACTTTTCTTGCTCCACAGGCAAGCCATCTATCTCCTCCTTCAGATTTTTAACAATATATCTTATTAACAAAGCAAATGCACAGCCTAAAAGGTCATAAATCCAGTGGGCATTTGGGCAGAGTAGCCATGTGCGAGCAGATGAATGGCTTTGCTTCAGGGCCAGCAAGTGTTCCCCTAACCTCTCACTCAGGCGCCAAAGGCATGCTGAGCTGTGAGGCCACTTTGTGGGGAGAGCTGCCGGCTGTGGCTTAATTAGGCAATGTAAGTGTTAGTCAGTCTCTGGTGAAATGCCAGTACAGAGATCCGGCAGAATGAGGTAGTTTAGTGCTTTCACATTCTGTTTCTGGCCAGATTAATGAAACGGAGCCACGTTGAGGTGATTAAGGGAAGCTTTTTTTCACTGGAGTCACATAGCAGAATTACTACAGCTCAAGCACCTCCTAAATGAGTTAAATCTACACCTACACATCTCACTGTAGTGGCATTTTTATTTTCTTGGATTTAATATCATAAACTTCCAATCAGCTCACAGTGACATGGGCAAGGAAAGTTGTCTCAGCAGTGTATTAACGAGAAAGGAATCCTAAGATAAGTTTAGAGAAGGTAGCTTGTATGAACAAGCTGATAGACTAGTTTGGTTAACCTGATTATGCTGATCCACCACCTTGGTTATACTGGTCAGCCACCTTTGTTATGCTAGTTGGTCATGCTAGTTAAACATCTAGTTCACGCTGGTCATATTGTTTAACCAGTTTGGTCATGCTGGACATACTGGTCGATACGCTAATGTCAGCGTATTACACTCTGAAACACAGCTAGCCACAAGTAAGTTTGGGGTGGCACCTGTGAGACAAAACAGATTTTAAGGGAAGTAAGGAAAGGCAGTTACCCCTTTTGCTAGAACCCATTGGCACCATATCTAATGTGAGGTATGGGCTAGGAGGGTATACAGTCACCAACATTGAGCAATAGAGCAGTGGAACTGTGTTCTCTGGAAGAATGGTGATACATCTAATACCTTTGGGATAAGCTGGGGATGAAGTGGAGATGTGGTCATACAATATCCATACCTCACTAATGCTCTTGTGCCTGAAGGCAATCAAATCCTTACAGCAATGTGTTGAATCTAGTAGCGTTGAATCTAGCAAAACTGGACAATAGAACAAAATATCAATTTAATATGTTTGATTTCAGAAGAAATGAATGAACATGTGTCCCAATACTTTTGCCCATATGTTATATCTAAGTATCTATCCTTTCCCTCCATCCATAATGAACTGATGGTGTGGCAATGACTCTGGTAGTAGCTAGTAGCCTGGCTTATGTACCAAAACCTCCAGCTTTACCAACAGTGATGTGCTCTGCTGAATAGTTTTTCTTAAGAAAAGTCCATTTAACATGCTCATGAACAGCAAATTAGTCATCAATATATTATGAAACTGCTACGATCCCTTCAAGGATTCAATCCATAAAGTACTCATATGATTTCTCAAGGTAATCAAGGAAAAACTCATTTCATTGTGTAACAGTCGAAATAGGGAGAGCTCAGGGTGTCGCATTGCCAAAATACAGCAAAAGGCGAGAGTTAGCACTTTAATTAAAGCTGGTGCTGTAGGCAGAAAGCACAGAGAGGTGTCTGTGTGAGCCTATTAAAAGGAGATGACTCTCTGTGTGCTAAACTGAATCAGAGAGGAATACCTCAGTGCAAAAGCGGCCAACTGTTGCACAATCATGAGTCCTGATACACTATATCAGTGAGCTGGTTTTTCACTTTTGGACCTAACTTGAATCTGGCAGTCCCACAATGCATTGGATTTTCATGAAGAATGGTCTAAAATTACATGGAAAACTTTTTTTTACATTGATTCCATTGTAAGACATTTTCCTGTAAACTTGCAATATTTTATGAGACAGCAACAATATGTGGATAAGTTTGCAGGCATCCCTTGCTGCATCATTAATTCACATATAATCTACATATGAAAGCCATGCCAGTTGATGTTCTGGAACAGCTGCCAATGAGTCTAATATAACCATGCCAAATGTCAGCTATAAGCATATAAAGCAGAACCAGCAATGGGCAGCATGATGTTCTTGAGGCGCATCCATCCTTAACAAAAAGAAGCTGAACAATATGAAAGCCAGGGTATGACACCTCATTCTGGAGGAGACCCCGGGGCTACAAGGCCCCAAACAAGATTGACAAGCTAGCCGTACTGACCAACCAGTGGTTTACCTTTATGGAGACATGACTAACCCAGCTCGTACAGGATGCTACCGTGGATCTACAGGGATTCACTACTGTGAGAGTCAACAGAGACTCTAGAGAATGTGGGAAACGCAAAGGTGAAGGGCTTATCATCTATGTGAACAATCCCTGGTGTAACCCAGGACATATCTCTGCAAAGACAATCTTATGTTGTTTGGACTTGGAGCCTTCAGCCCTACTACATCCCCCACAAGTTCAGTCATGTGGTTGCCATCTGCATCTATGTTCCTCTGAGGGCAGACACAGCTGCTGCATGTGAGTAGATACATTCTGTTACAGCAAAGCTGCAGATACAGCACCCTGAGGCTTTTATGATCATTTCTATGGTCTTAAAATATCATGTTACTTTGAATTTTCCTTTGGCTGCTTTTTACCAGGTTGTGGACTGTCCAACAAGAAACAACAGGACAATTTATCTGCATAAGGCATACAGCATCACAACCCTCCCCACACTGGGGAAGTTGGATCACAACCTGGTCCATCTACAGCCAAAGTACACTCCCCTGGTTCAAAGGCAGCCTGCAACCATCAGATCCATCAGGAGGAGGAGGAGAAATGGAACATGCTTTAAGGGACTGTTATGACACCACAGACTGGGACGTGTTGTTTAGCCTGGGATGGTCTGCAAGCGAACATAAAAAAATTTGTGCACTCACTTTCAAAATGTAAGCACAAGCGGATTGTGGTTGAACAGGTTATATCTGAGGGTACATGCACAGTTTTGTACAAGAGAAAAGCCAGTCTAAGCAAGAGCATGGTAAACTTGAGAGAGCGCATCTATATTTATCACATGTGAAATAAAATTTAATCTGAGTTTGGCATGAATTGTGCTCTCACATTAAAAAAATAACAAAATAAAATGAAATGAATAACACCATACCCTAGTAGTTTTTATAATAATAATGTGTACTTAATGTATAGTTAATTGTATATGTCAAATATAAAAGTAATACCCAATTTGAGACTATAGAAATATGGTAGTATACTTTAAAGTGCAAAAATAAATCTATATAAATCCAATAAATATTATGTTATAGTAGTTTAGAGTGATTTTACTTAAAAATACATATTTTCATGAACTAAGAAAGCTGGATAAATGTATATAATTAGTGAAGTAACTATTTTATATTTGTAGTGCCCAATATCTGGCATATGACAAATAACCAATGTAGAGATGTGAAATAATTCCATTTCCTGTAGTCTACTCATAAGCGTACTACTAGTACACTTAAACTATATATGTTTACATAATAAAATTAATTTTAAGAATATTTTTATAAGGGATATTATACCTTTGAGATGAATGGAGTGCAAGAAGAACTAATCATGCAACTGCCTCACTCACTAACCCATGTGGGTGAATGCAATCAAATTCTTTACAGTAATGTCACAGTATGTGCCTTTGTCTTTGCAGAAAAGCAAAAATTTTGATTCCATTAATTTGAGAAGAAGCAGTGGATGCACAGGGTTCTGCAAACCATTGGACCTATAGTGTGAATTACAGTATGTGAAATATGTACTAGTATTCTGTGTCAGAGATCTAGCACTGTTTAATAGAGACAGGAATGTTGTCCAGTGAGCTGTCCACCATGGGCCTTTTAAACCAGCAGGGTTAGGTATTAACTGGCAGGGATATATGGCCCATGGGTCCTATTGGCCCCTGCTGTTTTTAATGAGGGAGACTGAAAAGTGGATTTCATCTACATGTTTGTTCCTCAGCCTTTCATAGATGCATTAAAATCCAGGACATAATTAAGCAATGATGAAATTGGTCCAGCAGGACGCAGCTGGTCCACCACTGTGCTGTGGCTTCGTGTTGTGCTTTCTCTGTTCAGACTGTGTTAGGGAACTCTTCCTTCAGATTCATTTTTATTTTATTTTATTTTTGTTTGCTACTACTCTCCTCAGAGAACTAATAGCATTTTGTAAGTGGTAACACAAACACCATATGGACAAAAATTTCATACAAAATATTCATTCAGAGTTTTGCCTACTCTTATTGGAGACATAGACACAGTGCCAATGGGTTCGTGTTAATCTGTTCCAGAGAGTGTTATTCTGTTGGCAGCATTTCTCTACTGGAACTTGACAAGCTTGTGTGCAGACAGACGTGTGCTTTTGCACATCTGTGTCCACAATGGTTTTTATTGATTTTCTCAAAGTACCACCAAATTGACAATGGCTCTGATCAATGTACGCAGTTTCATGATGAACTAATGAAATTGACCTTTCTTTAGACTTCCTGTTTAGGGACAGGAGAAAAAGACTTCAGATGCAAATGCAGCAGCTGGAATCAACTCTAGGCCAGCTCGGAGCTCAGTGGTGCCTGAACTAATAGGGACTTTAGTAAAGACAGAGACAGCAGGGGGAAGCTGTGCTGTTCTTTGAATGCCTGAATTTCCCTCTGCTATCAAAAGCTCAAAAGGTTTTAGATGAGTTCATTTTGTATTTCTATAACATATAATTTTATAAATTATATTTGCTACATATTTGGCAAAGAACGTTGGAGATGGAGCTGCCGGGCAGAAGGAGAAGAGGAAGACCTCAGAGAAGGCTTATGGATGTAGTGAAGGTGGACATGGAGATGGTTGGTGTAACAGTAGAGGAGGCAGGGGATAGGGCAAGATGGAGGCAGATGATCTGCTGTGGCGACGCCTAAAAGGAGCAGCCAAAAGAAGAAGAAGAAGAAGAAGAAGAAGAAGAAGAAGAAGAAGAAGAAGAAGAAGAAGAAGAAGATTTACTACATATTTGGATTTTTGAGAATTCTGCAACATTATTGTGAAATTTAACTCCAGTAGCTTTTTAGCCACACCTCCCTTTCCCACATTTCATTTTTCTGGAGGAGTGTGTTGTGTTGCTGCATACATAAAAAGAAACTGAATCTGCTTCTTAACATTACTGAACTCTCTTCTTTGCCCACACTCTTCTTATCTCCCTGTCCCCAGTTGCACTATCACAAGTGCCCTTTAGTGCAGGAGAGGGGTAATTTCTGGAAGTTGGAAGCCTTTTATTGCCGCTGCCTCAGATCCATATTGCACATCACAAGACCCAGAAAGACCTGGAGAAGCACCTTCCAGCATGATTTGAAAGACAAGGATATTTCGGAATGGGAGGAACTAACAAAGTAAGTTATACAACAAAGGCGTTGTCTCAAAGCAGCTTTACAGAAATCCAGGTCCAAACCTCTTTCGAGAGTAGCAATAAAAACTCCATCAGACTAAAAGGAAGAAACCTTGTGAGGAACCAAGGCTCAAAAGGGGAATCTATCCACTTCTGGTGGATACCAAATAACTGTACACAGCTCCATAAACACAACTCCCACTTTACTCACAAAGGTATTGCTTTCTAATTATGAACTTAAAGTACCTTATTGTGCATTTAACAATTTCCTTCTGTTACAAAATATAACATCTAAATGTTAAGTGCTCATGTTTACCTTATGTATTCTTATAAAATGGCAACTTTTGCAAAGGTCAATACTTCTCTTTAAGAATCGATCCCCGGGTGGGATGACCTGGGAAGTTTCTGTGTGGAAGTTTGCATGTTCGCGTGGGTTTCCTCTGGGTACTCCGGTTTCCCCCACAGTCCAAAGACATGCATGGTAGGTGAACTGGTGACTCTAAAGTGGCCCTTAGTGTGTGGATGTGTGTGTGCCCTACGATGGATTAGTGCCCTGTCTAGGGTTGTTTCCCGCCCTTGCGCTCAGAGTTGCCGGCTGGGCACCGGCTCACCAGTGACCCTATTCAGGAATAAGCAGTTTAGAAAATGGATGGATGGATCCTGGAATACTTTAAACTCAACCTTCACAAATACAAAAATAAGGTGAATACACAAAACTCAAATCATACATGTGATAAAGCAAAATGTTTAATTTGTAGTAGCCTTTACACTGTTGTTTTTGTCTCTTGTTAGTGCTGCAATTTGCCTACCCCCTTTAAAAATCTTTCACTTTTTTTGTTCATCTTCTACCTTCAACTCCTGCCACGGCATAGTCTTTGGTCCACGCTAGTGGCTATCTCTATCTTTGATGAGTAAGGTGTCTCTATTCGGCCATTAGGGAGAAATACATGATGCATTCCACCATTTACTAACACTCAGGATGAATGTGTTTAAGCTTGTCTGCGGCTGCACAGGAATTGTGTACCTTCTTTCTATCTTTCTCACACAAAAATGTTTCTGTGCACCTTATCACAACTTTTACAACTTTCATCCATGTAGGCTTTAATCCTGGACTGCTGCAAGCCACTCTCTTTCTACTTTAAGTGGTAGGACATGTAACTCTGTTCACATGGGGACTTGGCAGGCAGATTCTCCAGTAATTGCATGACCTGTAGCATGATAATTGTGAAGCATCTGACTGACTGCAGCCTTCCATTGTTGTTGAACTGCTTGTGATGCTTGAATGCAGTCTTTAAGGACTCTGTTAAACCGCTCCACACAGCCATTAGCATGAGGGTGGTAGACTCTCATTCTAATGTGCTTGATGCTCATGAGTGTTGGTTGTTACATTTGCAGCAAAGCCCACATGTGGCCATTTACTGAAATAATCCACAAGAGTAATGGCAAATCTACAGTCAAAGATGCCACGTTCAAATAGACCTATGATATCAATAGCTACATCCTGAAAGGGGCTCTTTGCAAGCTCAATAGGCTGTAATTTGATAGGAGGAGCTCTGGTTCTTTTGTCGCATGACAAACAAAATGTGCACGATGACAGAATGTGTAGACTAATTCATCCATGCATGGCCACCAGTAAAGCTTTCGGAGCCATTGTTTTATGCAAACTGTGTCCTGGTGATCTTCATGTGCCAGGTGTACTTTATGCTCTCAGGGAGACTGAAAGCCTTGGCATGTCCCATGGAAGTTCAGGCCTCAGTTAGAAATAGGGCTATAAATCACGAGGAGTAGACTTTATGCTTGTGGCCACACTGAACAAATGAACTTTTGCACTTGTACCAATTTAGGACAATTCTTTCATTCTGCTTTGAAGTCAGCAAGTGGCAGTTCAGTGAGGAGAGATCTCTGCTATCTCTGTGAACAAGTCATATTCACATTTGGCTACCTGGATGGGCTGCCATGTCTTTGGTGCAGGAGTGTCTGCAATTGCAGTCAGATGATCTGGGCTTAGGCATAGCCCTTCCATAGAAATGATATGAAATGATATGAAATGACGTGTTTGTCCAAAATAACTTTCTCAACATTAATTTGAAGGCCATCTTCTTTCAGGTGCCAAGGAACAGTTTGCAGGCACTTGTCATGTGTTTCCTGCCAGACAGTTATATCATCTAGGTAATTACAAACCCCAGGAAGATCCTTCAGCATTGTTTTCAGGCAAGACAGAATGGAACACATTTAAATTGAAAGATACCATCATGGGTAATGAAAGCAGTCAGCTTCCAGCTTTTGGGGTGCAGTAGTAGTTGATGGTAAGCTGAACTCAAGTTGATCTGGCTGTAATGTGTAGCACCAGCCAGTTCTGCAAACAAGTCCTTCAGATGCGTCAGCATGTTTTATGATGCCTGTTTGGAGTAAGAGGTTTAGCTCTGCTGACGCCTCTCTGCATATGTGGAGGGCATTAATCAGGTCCATGCCTAATAAAAGATATTCAGCTTTGCCAATGTTGAAGAAGAGTGTAATTTGAACCTTGAGCAGTTATGGTAGATACAACAGATAGATACCCAACTACTGACAACACCTCTCTAGCATAAGTGAGAAGAATGACTTCTGGTAGCCTCAGTGAGCCTTTAGAGAAATGTTGTTTGTACAGCAGTTGTGGGAGAATAGACACAGAAGCTCCAGTGTCTACTATTAACTCCAAAGCATGAGAATTCCCCAAGGGTGCTTCAATGTTAACTGTGCAAGTGGTCTTATTATATGTTGCTGCTCACTTCCAGTGGACTTACAGACCTTGGACAAATGCCCACAATTTCCACAATTGTTGCATTTTACTGAAGCAGCTGGATAATTTTTATCATTCACCAAGTGCTTTGACATATGAAGCAGTTACATTGCTATACAGGCTCATACTTGCATGTTTGCAAAGATCTCGGGCAGGCAATTTAGCTGAACATGATCCTTTTTTCACTGGAATATGTGACTTTGTTGCACCAAATGCCTGTACTGTTGTGGCCTGAATTGATTCAGCAGGCGAGAGCAGTGTAGCATTTTGAACGGCTGCCTCAACCTGGGATGCAATTGTTAGAGCTTTGTCCAGTGTGAGACCAGCACTGAGATAACTGTTAGAAATTAACTGGTCCCTTATCATCTCATTCTCCATATGCCCAAAAGCACACAGTGTATCTAAAGCTCTAAGAGTCATGTTTTCATCCTCTGAAAGCATGTCTGAACACTACGACATTGACTTTCATTACAAAGTGCTTTACAAGGGCAGTCATTGCATATGTTGCACCTCTTTCCAGCAGATTGTAGAACCTTTTCTTGCATCTGGCCATACATTACACAACTATAGTTGTCGAAGATTTTTCACCATGTTACAAAAGATATTGGTGGCTCACCCCATGAGGAAAGAAAAGGCAGTGTGATTGGTACTGAAGCCCTTGTCTTGTTGCCAAATTGTTGTGTTGGTGCATAAATCAAGACACACAAAACTGTTTAACTGCTTCTTCTCTTGACTGAACTCTACTCTGCCCTTGACTGCACAAAGAGGGGGCTCAGCCCATAAAAGACTCGTTTCAGATCACAGTCAGATCATTGGGGGTTTTGATGTAATAATGTTCAGGTATTATAAAAATGATTCAGGACTATACTCCTGAAAGCCCAAGTCAGGTGACGCGCAATGGGAGGGGCCACTTGTCATCATGATATAATCATGAGCAAGTCTTATTAAACACTAATCAAATAACTGAACATTAGCAAAGTTAGCTGGCATAGATATACATATAGAGATAAAGATAATAAACACTGATAAACACAGTACAAGCTGTACAAGCTTTTCTTTAGTATGGTATTTTCATAGCTTCCCAAATCATCAACGATATCCCTTAAAAATGTAAAAAAGTTGAATGTATTTTTTTTTTCATAGCAAATGTTTAATGAGGCATTTCTGTTGCAGAAGGAGGTCACATTCCTGTTGGAGATTTTTAGGGTTAATTACCCTGTTTGTGGAACACCATGTCCATGCTCAGTGTACCAATACAATCTTGGAACCTGCCCCCCATGTGTACAAAGTCAATTTCCCCCAGCATGTAGCTTGGACTTGAATTACCCACCTCATCGGGGTGGAGGCCTTACTGAGTTTCTTGAGTCGTCCCCACCCCCCACCCCCCTCATCTGCATCTTACAAAGTCATTAAAAACTCTCATATTTGGAAGTTAAAACCAAGAGAGGATGGTGCTGATGATGAACTAATGTCATGTTTTATGTTTAAACATAATGACTTTGAGTTGTTGTTGACTATAAATCAGTCAAACAAATCAATTTCAGACAATTATATACAACTCAAGGAATATGTAACCTCTGCACAAACATATTTCACATATTATGTACATATATTACAATTCACAAGAAGCTTCTGTCCACTGGTGGCACTGTTTGGTCAATTATACATAAGCCACTCTGCCATTTTCTTGAAAAAGAACTGAAAATACAGACTCAGATAGTATGGCCATGTGGGACCTGTATGGGTAGCCCTTCTGTAACCAGATAGTTTTGACCATGGTTCATAGGATTCAATGTTGGCCCTATATATGATTGCTCACCAGGGTGCCTGATGGGAACAGGAGGGGTTAAACATGGGCACACATACTCACATAGAGCACTTGGAACCCAATACACATTCACATATATCCATGTGAACCTCAAATAAGCAAGGTGACTGTCACATGGTGTCACATGGTGATGTTGAAAAATCTTTTTTATGGATAAAAACCCGTGCCGAATTTCACATTCTACTGTGATTATTGTTAGAGTTGGTTTAAGGTTATAGTTAAGGTTAGTGTTAGGTTTAATGTTAGATTAGGTTTAACATAGGTTTAGGATATGGTTCAGTTCGGTGTTAGGTTATGTCTAGGTTATGGTCAAGGTTAAGTTCAGGTTATATTATTACAGTGGTTGCTTTGTAACATTCTCTTATAAAAATGTTCAATTTCTGTGTGTCTGGGTTGCATTAGTAGAACGTGCATACACATGAGAGATGCATTATATTTTTTTATGACATATATACAAATTCCCATTGGGACCGCATGATGGATGTAGACAGGAGTTGTGCTTTCTTTAAGAAGACATATGAAAGGTATTCAGCAGAAATACCTGGGCTGTGAGAACTTACTAATGCATGACAAAAATGAGAACTTGCTGCATCTGTTGCTCAACAAGCTAACATTAGATTCATTATTTGAAAAGGAACATTTTGTTCAACCTTTTTTGTGCTAGAGCTTTTTGGGCTTTTTAAGTTCATGGTTTATTCTCCTAACAAATTAGCCTTTGAGAATGAATTCCATTTAGTGAAATGGCACTCTGCTAGTTCAGCTTACTTCATGCAGTAGTTTCTCATTTTATATTGCAGTGGAGCACAATGACTTTAAATTCTTAAAATTTCCTGCCATTTATATGACTTACAACGGCTATTTATTCAGAAGCCGACAAGAAAGTTGTGTTGTAGGGGTAAAAAATATGGGAAAAATATAGCTGGACCAATGGAGGAGATGGAGCTGAAAAAGTCTGAGTTATTTATCCTATTCATTGTAATCTGCCCATTTCAATACCATTTCACAAGCCTTCATTCACTTGGCCTTGGCATTTCCATTTGGAACCCCTGATACCACTTTAAGGGTTGTTTCATTTACATATTAGCACAAGTGAAGTAGACTATTTGAGCCCTCAGGAGGAAGAAAGGGTCAAATGAACACAAGGGTGAACTAGAAACAAAAAACACTGGGAGATGAATGTTCATAATCCAAACAATCCTGCTGAGAAATCCAGCTCAAGACTACCTTTTTCTAGAAACTGGTTTTGGAAGGTCCAAGCTGGTCTTTGATGGTCAAAGTGTTATCCAAGTAAAAACATACACTGTAGAATGGTTATCCAGTTCTTAACCTGCATAGTGTATGTGGCATATTGGATTTTGGCCATGGTGTTCAACCAGCTTGGTCATGCTGGTTGTGCTTCATCATTGTAGATTAATTTCAGAACTGTTCGTTGGTATATGCACTTACACTATAAATAGGATAGTTGGTAATGTCTGAGTATGAGGTTGGAGGCAGCAATGATAGCATTCCAGCTTTTGTAGTCAGGTCATTGATAAATTATCAATTGTCCAAAGATCAGCCTGTGGCATCCTTTCTGAGTTTGTCTTGGTATCATATCAACTTTTCCAGTTTAACTACAAAACTATGTTTGTTTCTCCAACTTTGGCTGCACACCTCGCTGGTACAGTATGTCACAAATGCCACTTCAATGACATTAGAGTAACCATGCTGACTGACAAAGGCAAAACACAGGGACCTACAACTTAATTCAAATTTAATTTCTCAAAGCGAGAATTGGGATTTGAATAAGTCACTTCTGTGGTCCTCTGTCAGGATCCCTATACTGAGCTAAAGTGAAAATATGCCCTCTCCTTCTGCATTACAAAGCACATATAAACATAGCCTATACATTGGTGCACAAATCAATGGGGTGTTTTGCTTCAGTGTTCAGTAACCACAAGGGTCAGAGGTTGCACTGCAGGCCTCATTAGTCAAAGCAAACTCAAGTAATAAGAGCCATACTTGTTCAGCAGTCCATTGCTAAGTAGGCCGTCATCTCATGTCCATGTTTATTGCAGGCTCCTGTCAACCAGAGTCTATGCTACACCTCTGTCCATTTGCTCTGAAAGTTTGGAATTCTGTGCATGACTGAAACCTTGATAGCTCTGAAAATTCTTCTCACACTGATATCTATAATCCCGCCTCTTTGGGACTAATTAGCAGTTGGCATGGCAACAACAGCACGTAGTACGCTAACCTGCAACATCTTCATTGACTGAGGCAGAGAAGAAGGGGCTTAATCCAGTCATTACCCAAAATCACATTCATTATGAGTCAGGTGACGATTTCCACTGTGACAAGTGAGGCCATCAGGAACAGAGCACACCACATTAATCCATTCTGAAATTGCAGTGCTGGCAGGGTCATTCACTCATTCACTCAAAAATCAAGGACATTATACAAAATAATGTCCTGCTTTTGTTAGGGTAACTGTCTCTACTGTCCAGGGAAGGCTTTATACTAGATTGTGGAGTATTGCTGTAAGGATTTGATTGTATTCAGTGACTGAGCACTACAGTGAGGTCTAGTGAGGTCTAGTATGATCACATCCCCACCTCATCCCGAACTCCCCAACTCCCAAAAGTACTGGATGGAGCGCCATCATTCCAGAGAACACAGTTCCACGGGGCCTTTACACCCCTCTGGCCCACGGTGCCAGTAGGTTAATGTATATTTGCTCATATTCTATTGGCAGTGCTTCTCCACATGGAGTAGACAAGTTGTGTGTGTGTTCTAATGGATGCAGCCATTAGAAGGGGTGTCTACAAACATTTGGACACACACACACACACACACACACAAACCCACACACACACACACACACACACTCATTCACTCACTCAGCTCTGGAAACCACTTAACCAATTGTTTTTCTTAAATCAGCTTTTCAATTTGAATGGCAGCTAATTCTTTTCAGGCACTCCATCAAACAAAGCTTGGCTACTTGATTGTACCAAGAATGGCATAAAATCACCCAACAGCATTCTGAAAGATTGATGAAGAGCAGGCCAAGATGTGAAAGCTGTAATTGACAGTTAAGCCTGGTTAGTGATAGTGATTACTAAATGCCCTGGAAGTTAAAATATTAGTATATTTGTTAAGAAATTAAAATTAAATGGATATCTCTGCACAATTTTATACTTGGAATTTGGTTAAATGTAGACAATGCTTTATAAGATAAAATGAAAATGTATTCAAAATTGTAAATTGTTTAATAAAATAAATAAAATAATAGAATTATTAAACACACACACACACACACACACACACACACAATAAAGTGAATATATTGTATTTTGGGGAGGGAGGAGGAAACCTACAGAGTAACTGTAGGTATCCTGTGTAGACACAGGGAGAATGCATCAAGTTCCTCACACCCAGTGACCAGAATGGGAAGTGAACCCCAACCCCAGGCCCCTGTATCTGTGCAGCACATACACTGCCTGTGGCACCACCATACAACCCTCAGTCAGGACAATGACAGTAAAATATCAAAATGATTTAATGCATATGAACAGAATTAAAATGGAAGAAAGAAAACACAGTACTTCACTTGTAGTTAATGTGATCTTCTTCTAATGTGGCTCTCTTTAGCAGTTCAACAGTGGTGTCTCTTCCCATTATCCTCTTTTGTCAATGATGTTTGTGCTTTGATCTAAATGACAGCAGCAACTGAAGCCAGCATAAACCGTTCTAACAGAATTAGCAATGACGCATTAGCACATTCCTAAACATCTTTAAAAATGAACTTTAGTGGGGTGAAAACAGATCAAATAATCAACATGCATTTTGCATGCTGCTTGCAGAGTTGCCTCGTAGGTGCCGGTAGGGTTTTCAGGTTGTTTTTTATTCATCTGTGAGGTTTCCAGTGTGCTTCACTGATTGCTTGGGGCACAGCGTACTTTCTGCAGGTGTGAATTTACTGTGCATATCTTTGCATATTTAACTGTGAATATTCAAATGTGACACTTTCTCTAATGGCTCTGAGGACTGATGGGAATTTGGTGTGCCAGAAAGATGCTTACATGGACCTGGAGGATTTCAAAATTTATTTATTCCAGAACTCGGTTCCAAATGTTAGTGTAGGCAGTGATTAATTGTTCGAAGGGCCAGCACTCAAGGGCAAGACACATGCCAGAGGATTAAAGAGCTTTTACCATCACCTTTGAACTCTGTTCCTTTTCCTTATTATGTTCTATTGACAAATGTTTCAGGGGTGTTTCATAATCACAGATGCCTTTTATTACCGCAACTATCACATCATTCACTGTAGTGCAGAAGGCATATTCAGTGACTGGTGAGCAACAAATTGTCCTTGAGTCCTGAAAATCGTTAGCAAACAGAAGATGCTGCTTATCGTTCCGGCACAGTAGCTCCTGTCGTGTTGGTTAGGGTTCATTCCGACTCCCCAGGGAACTGACAGCATGGAGAGAATCTATGTCATCACAAATGAGCTTTATTTCCTTGTCATAATATGTTTCCCTCATTAGTAGAATTCTGTGAATGCATCTTTCAGTGAATGGTGTTGTTTTAAGGCTTATTACTGCAGATCCAAAGTTAGTGGCCTCCAGCTGAATGGGAAGCACTGGAGAGGAACAAAAAAAAACTACATGGCGACTTTTGTGGACTTTGCTTGGTTACACAGTTTCTGGTTGTATTTGGGAGGTCCTAATTGGTGGTAACATTAATTTACCTATCCAGGCCCATAAATATGATTGTTGTTTTATAATCTATTAATGAGGCCAGAGCTGAGAGCTGGGAAATGGGAGGAGTGTGCATATTATCATGCTGGAATGGGCTGTTGATTGGTACTGGCTGTAATTGGTGTTCGGATGCTGTAACTGAATTAGAAGTCATTTTAATGGCTATATTAATAGCATGCCTGTTTATCATGATGCATTGTTTCATTTTTCATGTTTTGTTTCACCATAATATACTGACATGCCAAAAATGATGGGATATCAGTAAGTAATTTGATTAGGTTTGAGTTTGATTATGAGTTTGATTGATGTTGATAGGGGTGGATGGAACGTTCCTGATCCATAATGTCACATCTGTACTGGAAATACAGGGCATCCAGAAAGTATTCACAAATCTTTGCAATTTTATCAAAAATAAAACACAAAAATATAACATGTACATAAATATTCTCAGCTTTTGCTCAATATTTTGTTGAAGTACTTTTGGCAGCAGTTACAGCCTCAAGTCTTTTTTAGTATGATGCTTCAAGCTTGGCACACCTGTTTTTGGGACATTTCTCCCATTCTTCTTTGCAGAAGCTCTCAAGCTCCATCATAATGTATAAGGAGCGTCAATTCACAGCCATTTTTAGATATCTCCAGAGATGTTCAGTCGGGTTCAAATCTGGGCTCTGGCTGGGCCACTCAAGGACATTCACAGAGTTGTCCTGTTATCTCCGCTGTATGCTTATGGTCGTTGTCGTTTTGGAAGATAAACCTTGATCCCAGTTTGAGGTTCCGAGCGCTCTGTAGCAGGTTATCATCAAGGATGTCTCTGTACATCGCTGCAGTCATATTTCCCTCAACCCAGACTAGTCTCCCACTTTCTGCTACACAAAAACATCCCCACAGCATGACGCTGCAATCACCATGTTTCACTGTAGGAATGGTATTGATTAGGTGATGAGAAGTACCTGGTTTCCTCCAGATAAGATGCTTGGCATTTAATCCACAAAGTTCAATCTGTTTCTTTCTCATGATGTGAGAGTCCGTTAGGTGCATTTAGCAAAATTTCAGACAGGGTGTCTTGCCTTTTACTGAGGAGGAACTTCCACCAGGCCACTCTATCATACAGGCCAGATTGGTGGAGTGTTGCAGAAATGGTTGTCCTTCTGGAAGGTTTTCCTCTCTCCACAGTGCAATGTTGGAGCTCTGTCAGAGTGACCATCAGGCTCTTGGTCACTTCCCACAATCACTCCCTTCTACCACAATCACTCAGTTTAGCTGAGTAGCCAGCTCTATGAAGAGTCCTGGTGGTTCCAAGCTTCTTCCATTTATAGATGATTGAGGCCACTGAGCTCATTGGGACCTTCAAGCAGATCTGGGTCTTGATACAATCATGTCTCTGAGATCTACAGACAATAACTTAGATTTCAAGGGTATTTTTGTGCTCTGACATGCACTGTCAAATAAGGGACCTTATATAAACAGGTGCGTGCCTTTCCAAATCATGTCCAATCAACTGAATGTACCAGATGTGTCCAATCAAGCTGTAGAAAATCTGAAAGATGATCAGTGGAAACAAGATACACCTGTGTGTGTGTGTGTGTGTGTGTGTGTGTGTGTGTGTGTGTGTGTGTGTGTGTGTGTGTGTGTGTGTGTTTCAAACAAACGTTTCTCACTTTGTAATTTAGGGATATTGTGTGTAGAACTTGGAGGAGGAAAAAAATTAATCCATTTTGGAATAAGAACAAAATGTGCAAAAAGGGAAGCACTGTGAATACTTTCCGGATGCACTATATGCCATCGAAGGCATTACTTCCCACAGTGGACAGTTCAGTGCAGGAGCTTCACAGGCATACTATGCTCAATGCAGTATTCTTTAGCTTCCATGGTACATGAGAACAGAAGACACACCAGAGTGCATCTGGTAACACCACAAGTCCAGACACTGTAACTCACCTGGGCTCATAAAGTTGGTAACTGGCCCCTAGAGGACTGGTAGCATGTTCCATGATGTTATGAGTCACACAACCAATTGTTTCAGGCTAATGGTAGGGTTAATGGGTGGCATATGTGACGGCCTAACTGCATCATCAGCTTCTCAGTTTGACCTCAGTGTGGTGAGGTTTGACCTGTGCACCCAAGATGAAACCAGGTGGGAAAAAACGGATGGAAGCAGGGTGTCTTACTCTCCCCTCTGGCCTTTATTGAACCTATACATACACGTAGATAATCCCTTTGGTGATTATAATGCTTCTCCAACTGCACAGGGTTCACTAGGTGTAAAAGGCACAAGACAACATGGAATAAGAGCACATATATTCAGGCTCGCTTTCCAACATGTAATAAGTGTTTGGCACCAAAACTGCTGCAGCCTAATACATTTGTATGGGATAAAATATCCACTAGTATCCACTAAAAATACATAGAGGAGTGACTAGAACTGAAAACATGACGTACGAAAATATTAACCTATGAGCTATTATCTATTATCCTCCAGCAGGAATACAAAACATTACTAAACAATCTACTAAACCAAACTTATTTTCTTGTGCTACTTTAATAAAAAATAAAAATAAATAAATAAATAATAATAATAATAATAATAATAATAATAATAATAATAATAATAATAATAATTCATTAAACATAGCATATTGTTTTATATTATCTTTTTCAATTATTTATTTTCAACTCCATTACACATAGGCTTAATGAAGCCATGGACCCTGGTTGTCAACAAGGCACTGTGCAGGCTGGTGGAAGTTCCTTACTGGTTTGGTGTGCACTCTCTGGTCATGCTAAACACATCACTGCCCAGTGAACATTTGCAGCCCTTCTTGGATTATATTTACCTCACAATGTTGAGATATTCCAGCTGGATAATTTACAGTGACATCAGGCCTAAGTTGTTGGAATTGTTTTTTTAACATATTCCCAGTACATACATATGACACTGTAGACTGAGGAATGTTTAATTCCTACAATTTTGGAAATCAAATGGTATGGACATTCCCAACCATCCCCTTAGGCAGTGCCACTTTCTAATTAATTTACTGATGATTGTCACAAAGTGATATGTTGGTTTTGTGCCAGACATATTGTTTTTCTTGGTGTAGCCGAAAAGTTCAATTTTGGTCTGACCAGAGCATCTTCTTCCATACATTTGGGGAGTCTCCCACATGACTTTGGGCAAACTCAAAATGAGCCTTCCTATTTTTGTCTGTAAGTAAAGGCTTTTTTTCTGGCCAGGTCTATGGAGTGTACGGCTTATTGTGGTCATTTCTACAGCTACTGCAGTCTCTGCTTGGGAACTGCAGTTCCGTCTGGGTTACCTTTGGTCTCAGATTTAACATTTAAAATACAGGTTGTAATGTAACAAAATTGGTAAAAAGCCTAGGGGTAAATACTTTCACTAGGCACTGTAGGTCAATTATTCTGAAACTTGGAATATGGACTACATTGTGTTGCTGTGGGCTTCATCTTTTGCCAGCCCAACATTATTGTAATCAGACTTATAACAATTGGGCTATTTTCATTTCTATTATATGGGAAAGAGGAGAAGGCCCAAGGTAAAGCTGGCTGTTTTTATGCACTGCACTGCCCATTGACATCCACTTCTGTACATCAGCATGCACCTATTTCTTTTGATCCAGCTGGCACCAACTGATGGAAACCCAGGGAGGTATTAGGGGCGACAAAGGAAATTGAATGGAGACAAGCACATTAATATTTAGCTGAGAAGAAAGCACAGATGACTAAGCCATCTGGCCACTGTGAGTGGTTGGGGGGTCTCAAGAGAATGTCAGGGAGTGAGAGAGAAAATGAGGGAGAGAGACAGAGAATAGGAAATGCCAGGTCCATATGTTATAGGTGCGACTCGCCTGTGCAGATCGACAAGCATGCGGGTAACCATGTAAATTTGTATGTATGGTTATTTGTTTACTTTAATGACTGTTTGTATTGTACAACAAAAGACTATTGGAAATTCATAATGCTAATGTATACACACAAACTCTAATGGTACTAGATATTATCTTTCAAACACATGACATCCTTTAAAAGATGACACTGCTTTATTATAATCAATCATATCTGGAGGTTGAGGCATCTGTCATGAAGATGCAAAAAGAAATATATGCTAAAATGTGAACAAATGACGTTCACAATGTGGCACTACAGTTGCAAATAAATTATATTAATCTGTCATGTAGAGAACATCTGTTCTAAACTTGTATTCTAGTAGTTCGTATTCAAATGTATGCAGTGTAATGCAAGTCATCTACTACCTGCTAAAGCTTCCAAGGTTTCTTGAAATGGACCCTCTGTGTTTACTTTTCAGTTGTTAATCCCATTGCAGAAACCATTAGAAATGAGAAATGGGTGATATGTATTGAACTACACATACAGAGGTAGTGTCTCTAAGTATGGCATCCGGCATTGTAGAGGTAGATTTGTAGAAGTTCCTAATGGTGCAATCCTATGATAGTCCATCCCATCCAGCTGGAATATTCTCTCTCAGTTCCTGCAGATTTTGTAGTAAGGGTCAAGCTTTGATAACATGCAGGATGGCATCCAATACCTTTTTAAATCAGGGATAGGTCTGGTGTTCCAGTGACCACAATGGCTCGACACACAGATTCCTTGGTTGACTCCACAAATGCAAAGCAGAAATCATTGCTGAAGATGACCCACTGCCATTCTGATTGATTCCATGAGTCACTGCTGATAACAGCATGTGATATCTGCATGACCGGTATGGTGAGCAATACATTGATAAAACCATTCCCATACAATACTATACTTTGGGAGGCATGGTGCCACCACTGATTTCAGGGCCTATGAAGTTTTCATGCATTGAGTGTACTGTACTGAGTGGAGAAATTAAGAGTGGCTGCCTTGTAACTTGTAAAATGTAACTTGTAAAATGTCTTTTTCACATTTTATTTATATTGAATTGGTTGTTTGGTTCTTTAAAAGGTAAATCCAAAGACCCCCTTTGGCATCTATGTTCATGCAACATTTGTTGGCTATGGTTTTGTTGTTTGCTGCCAGGTCCTTCAGGTGTGGCGCATGTCATTATCAAATACGTGACTAGGAGCAACTCACTGTGGTCCTCATGCTCTAAAACCCCCCGTGAGAACATCGACAATGTGTTCTGCAGCAGCAAAACACTCCATTCAAACAAACAGCTATGCTCTCCAGTAAACCGCTGTGCAAATTTGTCACAATTATGAGAAATGACACTTTCTGAGTCCCTTGTGTTTTTGTACCATGAGTGAGAACAGAGAGCAGGATTGACAGAAAGAACAAACTGGAGGCATGTCCAAGGCACAGGAAGGGGGAAAGAAAAAGAAGAGAGAAAAGAGATAGCCAGAAAGACAAACAGACAGACATACAGACAGAGTGGTGGGGGTGTGTGGGTGGTGCTGGAAGTGAAGTAATCCCGAGCCTCATTATAGAGACTCATTCCAGATCAATTGGATGCTGCCGCCAATAATTGGGGGCTGTGTTTTTTCTATTCCAAGAGAGGAGCAGTGTGTGGGTGAAGGAGCATGAGCCTGTACCACCAGAGCAGGGGGATACAGGTCTTAACCAGAGATGGGCTGCGTAATCCCTCTTTACTCACCCAGTTTCAACCTATTAGTGTTATGGGGATGTGAAACTGAGCAACTGTCAGAGTATTCTGTACTGAAAAGAAGACTTGGAAAAAGAAGATCTTTGTGGTGGAGGAAATATTGCTTTTCAGAGCAGTATTTAGAACAGGACTGAATATTAACGATATGGGCAAAATAATGGGACTCCTGTCCATTTATTGTTTCTTTTGAAATCTAGGGAATTAAAATGAATTTATCTTACTGTACATAGCCAATTAATGCATGCAGTCCATCACAATCTGTTACTGCATACAGCCTGTAATTGTACATACAGAGTCAGTAAACATATACAGCCAGTATGTGCTCAGAGTCCATTATGGCATACAGTGAGTAGCTGCCCACAGTCAAATTGCATAAGTCACTAACTACTGACAGTCAGTAACTCTCACTATTCTCTCATAAATTAGTCTTCCCCATACTCAGCCTGCTCACACTATTAAATAAGATAAGATAAGATAAGATAAGATAAGATAAGATAAGATAAGATAAGATAAGATAAGATAAGATAAGATAAGATAAGTTAAGATAAGATAAGATAAGATGTTCGTGTGTGGAGGTTAAGTGTGTGTCTGTGGTCTGCTGAGAGCAGTGGTGGTTGTACAATTTAACAGCAGCAGGAAGGAAGGACCTGAAGTACCACTCCTTCACACTTAAGGTGAAGCAGCCTGTCCCTGAAGTAGCTGCCCAGTGCTGCCAGAGTCTCATGCATGGGGTGGGTGTCATTTTCCAGCATGGATGCCAGCTCAGCTAACATCCTTCTGTCTCTCACAACCTGCACTGGGTCTAAGAGGCTTCCCATGACAGAACTGGCCTTCTTAATGAGTTGTTCAGTATCTTCATGTCTGCCATTGAAATACTGCTGCAGAAGCAGACCACTCTATAAAAAATGGCAGATGCCACCACTGTGTCAAAAAAGGTGAGTTGTACATTAAGCCAGCAGTGTACAGGGTGAAGATAAATGGGGCTAGGACCATTCCTTGAAGGGTCCCTTTGCTGCTGACAACATTGTCTGAGGGACAGTCCCGAGCTCTCACAACTCTCACTGTGGCTGGTTGGTAAGGTAGTTCAGTATCCAGTTTTACAGGTGACTGTCCACACCAACATGTTCCAGCTTGTACTTCAGCAGTCCAGGCTGTATGGTGTTTAAGGTAATGGGGAAGTTAAATAAGGTGATTCTCACAGTGTTTCCAGGCTTCTCCAGGTGAGAAAGATCTCTGTGTAGAAGATAGATGACAGCATCATCCACCCCAATGCCAGGCTGATAAACAAACCGAAGAGGGTCCATGGATACATTCACCAGAGGGCAGAGATGGGTAAGGACAAGTATCTCCAATGACTTCATCAGGTGAGAAGTCAGTGCCACTAGCCTATAGCTGTTGAGGTCCTTTGGGTACTGCATTTTTGGTACAGGTACCACAGAAGATGTTTTCCACAGCTGTGGTACTCTTCCCAGCTTCAGGCTTATGTTGAATATGTGCTCAATGACCCTGCAGAGCTGATTCATGCAGGACTTGAGCAGCCGGGCATTGATGCCATTCAGACCTACAGCTTTCCTCATCTTGATTTTCCTTAGCTCATTGCTCACCAGTGCTGTTGTGAAGGGCAGATTGGTGCAGGGGGGCTGGGTGCTGGAGTGTGTGAATGGCAGATTGGAGCTGCCAGCCAATGAGCCAGTGGGGGGTGGCAGTAAGCTGAGAGTTGTTGAGAAGTGGGGAGAGCAGCATGCAGGTAGTGTCCCAGAGTGAAGGTTCAGCAGGGATGTCTGTGTGGGGTGAGGGGCAGCTGAGTGATCAAATCAAAATGAAAAATGAATTTAGGTTATTCACCCACTGTCCCCTCTCCCCCTTTGAGTTGGCTCTTTGTGACCAGAGAGGGTTTTAAGGCCTTTCCAAACTTCCACTGACATTTTTATCCTGCAACTGATCCTCCAGCTTCATTCTGTAGCTGTGTTTTCCCTCTCTTATTTTCCTTCTCAGCTCTGCACAGCTTTAAGCTCATCCTTGTCATCTGACCTGAATTCTCTATTAGGAGAGCCTTTAGGTCAGGATTTATCCATGGTTTGTTGTTGGAGAAACACTGAATGGTTTTAGTGGGGATAGTGTTCTACACACAGAAGTTGACATAGTCCATAATGCAGTGAGCGAGATTGTCAATGTTCTCCCCATTAGGATCACATAATTTTTCCCACACTGGTTTCAAAACAGTCCTGCAGAGCCTCTTCAGGCTCCTTAGACCATTTCTTCCCTGTGTGGGTCACTGCTGGTTCTCTGTGTACAAGGGGTTTATACACAGGCAGAAGATGAATTAGATTGTGATAAGATCTTCCAAGCAGAGGGAGCAGTGATGAGTTGAATGTCTCCTTTGTGTTTGCATAAAACAAGTCCAGTTTTATTGTCTCTGGCAGGTTATATACTGGGTGAAGGTGGGCAGAGTGGAGGATGGAGAAGCATGATTAAAGTCACCAGAGATGAGGGCTTGTGGGTGCTGTGTTCTTAAACAGTGATGTGTCCAGAAATACATCATCTATCATTTACAATACTGCCAGTCTGCTTCCGTTTCTCTTACCATCCTCTGTCCTGTGTGCCCACATGTGGTGAAAGCCATCCAATGATATGAGCATGTTCAGAGTTAATGCAGTTAGCCATGCCTCCGGAAACACCATTACACTACACTCATTAGCTATAGTTCTTTATTACTTTACTCCTTTCTCTCTCTGTAGAACAGAGAAGGATGGGTTCCCCTTTTGAGCCATGGTTCCTGTCAAGGTTTCTTCCTCCTCACCAGCCTCACCCACTGGCTTGCACAATTGAGACTTGGATTTCTGTAAAGCAGCTTTGTCACAACTCCTTTGATGTAAAAAGCTATATAAATAAACTGATTGATTGATTGATTGATTGATTGATTGATTGATTGATTGATTGATTGATTGATTGATTGATTGATTGATTGATTGATTGGACACAGTCAGTAACTGCATACAGTCAGCTCCTATATTCAGTCAGTAACTGCATACTCAGTAACTTCAGACAATCAGCAACTGTATTCATTCAGTAATTGTAGTTAGTAACAGCACAGAGATAGTAACTCCAGACAACATACAGTCCATAATTGCAGTCAGTAAATTGCATATATTCAGCAACTGCATTAAATCAGTAATTGTAGTCATACAGACAGTAAATGCAGAAAGTCAGTAATTGCTGTCAGTAACTGTAAATGGTGAGTAGTTGCATGCAGTCAGTAACTGCAGACAGTCAGTAATTGCATAGTCAGTAGTTGTACACAGTCTGTATTGCACAGTGAGTATCTACATACCTAAATGTATTTTTTGGAACATTTGGAAAATTTGTGCCTGCAAACACAGTGTAACTATAATCATTTTCAAATAGAAAATATTTGCATATTTCTAGAAGCATCAACACAAGAGAGAATAAATAAGTAAACAAAATGTAAACACCAGCCTGTGATGCTGAGTCACTTCTTCATTGAGTCTGTGGCCTGTGTGTGTGTGTGTGTGTGTGTGTGTGTGTGTGTGTGTGTGTGTGTCAGTCAGTCAGTCAGACCCATCAGTCAACTCTTTTTACCATCCATTTTTAGAGTCAGACAGAGTGTCAAAAATGACTGATGACTGATTGACTGATTGTTCTCATGCGCCAGACAGGAGGCCCTTTGCATTCAAAGGACGTGACTTGAGTCTGAACGGCCACATAGACACATCTTGCATCCCTACTGGCTGTTTACACTCACGTGTTTAAACTTTAGCTACCAATACTGCATGTGCTTAAACTGAACACACATCCCAGCACTGCAGCCAAATCCTACAAAACAGCCAGACACACTGTGGGCTGCATGACTGACTGCCATACATCTCAATTCCTTTTTCTCCACTGCTGTAAAACTGTCACTTATAAAGCCTGGGCTGCTCTCTGCGGCATTCTGCAGCTGTGAGCTGGTGCGCACCATAAGAAAATCTGTGATGTACACACTGATGTGGAGAAAGAAAGCTGATAACAGTGATGCTCACAGAATGTATTATTTCAAAGCATACGCCTTTACTTCTGGAGCAATGCCATAAGATCAAAGGAGCGACATGTCAGCAAGGCCCTAAGATCCCTGTGTGTGTGTGTGTGTGTGTGTGTGTGTGTGTGTGTGTGTGTGTGTGTGTGTGTGTGTGTGTGTGTGTGTGTGCCTGTGGTCTCATAAATAAAACATTCAGGGTTTATGTTTTGCATACTGAGAGAGAGAGAGAGAGAGAGAGAGAGAGAGAGAGAGAGAGAGAGAGAGAGAGAGAGAGAGATGAAATGTCTCAAGATTAGTTGAAAAGAGAGTGATGGAAAGTTAGAGAAAGACCTGGACAGAATAACAAGGAGAAAGAGAGAGAAGAAAACGAGATAGGGACAGAGAAAGAGAGTTAGAGAAAGACCTGGACAGAATAACAAGGAGAAAGAGAGAGAAGAAAATGAGATAGGGACAGAGAAAGAGAGTTAGAGAAAGACAGGCAGGAAAGAAGAGGACAAGATAAGGGAGGGGAGACTGGTAGAGAGATTGTGGGAGAGAGAAGAAGAGAGGGAGTATTAGAAGAACACAAAGAAGGGTAACAAGACAGAAGGAGGGGAGAGACAAGTATATATATATATATATATATATATATATACATACACAGTGATTCTTCAGTCTTCAATTCTGGCATTATTCTCTTAGCCAAGCTCAGCTCTCCCTGCCACAGTTCTCCTCTTTAGTTTTTTCTTGTTTAGGATTCTGACACAGTGTTTCTACAACATATAAATAAAAAAAACTTGGAGACAGGCAAGTTTAGATTCTGAGTTTTTGTTAGAAATGAAGATCAGTCTCTGTAGAATCCTGTGTGCCACTAACCTTCACATTACATCCTCAGGGCCCATGAGATGGTGCTGGAAAGATGGATCAGTCCTTGTCCTCCATGGTCTTTTGCCTGTAGCTGTGGCTGCGTGAACACACTCTCAAACAGGGAGGTTAAATTGCATTGCATGTATTTAGTCCTTATTTAGAATCAGGTGATCAAAGTGAGTGCACTTCATAGCAGAAAGATCTTGCAGTTAACTGGGGAAGCCCTCAGTCTCACACTGCCTTCAGTGATGCAACTCCGTCACCATGTTGACACTCTCCACTCAACTCTCTTTAATCACGCCTTTTCTTTTTCTCACACAAAGAGCTCCCAGCTGTAAGCCCATTCACTCCCACAGACCACCAGCAGCAGGCTGAGACCCAATCACACCTACACTTACATGGCCAGGCTGTCACTATATCAGCCGCTTTTAGTGTCATCATGGCTATTGCCCAGAGGATCATACAGCAAAATGCATACCAATATAAAGCTTTCCACTTTTTCAACAATGGTTTTAACATGCAATTTTTCTTCTCCCTCCACTTGCCCTCACCACCTCCCCTTTGAAAATCACTTTAATGTCCACCTGTAATGCACAGATACTGGTTTTCATTTGCCTGTGCAAACGTTTGGACACTCTAAATTTTACAATGGCTCAGATATTTTATAAGATCTCAGACATGTCTCTTCCAACCTCATGTTCAAACTCAGCAACCATGCATTCCTTAACATCTGCCTTAACACAAGTCTTAACATCTGAGAATGAAATGAATGTAATCAATGCCTATGAAGCAGAAGAAAACTAGAAGATAGCCAGTTTCACTCATTTTCAGCTTCTACAGTGTGGAAGGATCTTAGGAAACAGACAGGACCAAGGAAACTATCTGATAGAGCTGTGCATATGCTGGTAAGTGAGGCAATTCGAAACCCCAGTTTGACTGCCAAGAACCTGCAGAAAGGTTAAGCTGAGTCAAGGTTTAGGGGCGTGCACAGTTCTACTGTCCAGTGTTAAGGAAAATATATGCTCCTGCATCAAATATATGCCATAACCTGTGCATAGCTTATGTGTTGCTGCATCCCTTGTGGCAATGTAGACCATAACATCTATGATTGGTCCATTTGGCAGCATCGTATTTCCTCCTTTACTACCATGTTTAAATTCAGTTGGATGAACATGGATCATGGACTGTGTATACACTGATGTAAGATAAATGGTTGCAGGTGACAAATGAAATCATCAAATCTATTTGCATCTTTGTTCTGTGTCTCTCTGTGAGCTGAGAAGGACAGAATATTCACCCTCCTCTTGCCTCTACTCATTTCAATACCCGTATGGACTGATGTCTTCTCTATCTTTTGTTGCAGACATTTTTGTAAAACAACAACTGTTAGCTCCAGCTTCAACCACCATCATTTGAAAGAGGTGTCAGATAATTTTAATCCCACTCCCACCCAGACAGAAGACATTCATGGTCCCTTCCTTCTTTTTGTCTTTGTCTTTCCTTGTTTAACAAAGAAAGGGGGGAAGCCAATGGTCTCAGTCCTGTAAAATGTTTTGTCTTCCTGATGATTTTCACATTGTATGTATTTTATATATATATACACCTTTTTTCTCAGAAAGAACTATTTTATCTTAGATTACATTCACATAGCAGATAAATGGCCCATCTTTTTGTCATATGTGACAAGGGTGTGTTATATGTGTGGCAGTGTGTACAGCAAAAAAATGAATCTGACATTTTCAGTTCCAATTTGGTCCACAGTACTACTAATAGGACACTCTGGAGCAGATAACCCTGAAACTGTTGGCACAATACCTAAGCCACGCATGAACTAGAGGGGTATAAAGGCCCCCAGCATTGAGCTGTGGAGGAGTGAAACTGTGTTCCCTGGAATGATGGTGCTCCACCCAGTACTTCAGGGATGAGTTAGGGAGTTGGGGATGAAGTGGGGTGGTGATGATCCAACATCCTAATTTTATTGTAACTGAATGCACTCAAATCCTCACAGCAATGTTCCAAAATAAAATAAAAAGCCTGCCCTGGACAGTAGAGACAGGTACCCCAACAAAAGCAGGATAAAGTCTTAAATAGCTTTGATTTTAGGACAGTGAATGAGCGGGTGTCCCAAAACTTTTGTCTATAAGTTAAATCTTAGGATAACAGTTGGGTCACTTTCTTTTTTGTCTTATTAAAATCCGATACATATCCTATACATGACAATGTGACTCGGAATTCATGTGACCTTTACATCAATCCAACTCAATATTTGTCACAAATGTGTGCTGAGGAATAGTGAGATTGTATTGCTCTTTACATGCACATCAGTTTAGGAGGACAGACTGTTACTGCCTCATATGGACATTTAAAAAAATGGATTTGCTGAAAAACTTGTTTTATGAATGTAGCTTTTGAGATGTTCTTTTTTCAGAATGTAAAAATAACCATACCCTTTCAGATTTTTTTTAGGCAATTGATAAAATGCTGGTCCTGACATGAGCTCAGTTTCTTTTTCAGTCAGTGCTTTAATACATCCACGGCAGAGACCACCACTTCTGAAATCTCTGCTTACTGAGGAACTAAATTGAAACTAAATATGGGAATATTACCTTAGTCATTTTAAACAAGCTTTACCTCATTAAAAATAATACAAAGACAAATGAGTCCCAAACTTCTTAACTGCTTTTGCTCAAATTAGCCCATATTACCTTGAGTTCCATCTGCTGCAGTGTAGGTTTTAATAGATAAGAACTCATGACCCCATGGAAGAGAGTACAGACAGTCTCTTAATTACACATAAATACGTAAGTTAGATTGCTTATAAGGTTCAAGAGGCCTGTTCCCATTTCAAGCTGCTGTGAAATGAACATCCACTTTGTTATTATGAGGCATCTTTGAAGTGAAAGAGCACATTGGGAACATTTTGGAAGGTATAAATATGTTCATTAAAAAGATACTGAACCACAAGGAAAGAGTCATAAGTATAGGCTTTAATATGTCATCTGATCTCTGCACACTTTCTGATTGTGACTGAATTGAGAAAAGTGTTTAGTTTGATAATGGTGATGACTTTCAGCTGACCCTTCACTTGGCCTATTCAGATGATCTTCACTGAATATTCAGAACATGAAAAGCTACCAATGCCACTTTTGTAGCTCCTATAGACATTTAGGTGCATGAACACTCTCAAACTCTCTGTATTTTGCAGATCGTTATTTCTTAACTTTGAATCACAATATAATATAATAATGATATGCATATAATGATATGCATCCAGTGTCAAGAGGGGGATAATAATTGGCAGCAACGGAACAGTCTGTCCTTGAAGTTGGTGTGTTTGGTGTAGAAATTATTATTCTAGATCTATGCTAAATCTGACTAGTATAAACTCAGGTAACATATATCTATAATTACTTTTATACAAGTAGAAATTATAATTCCAGATACCTCTACTGTCTGACTAGTAAAAAATCCATCTATAATATTATTGTTACTAATTTTTGGAATTGCTGTTTCTACATGTATAAAAGCAATTATAGATATCTCTAACTAGAGGTCTTAAAAGTAAAAAGTAATTATAGATATATGTAACTGGAGTTTTTACAAGTAAAATGTAATTAAAGTGTATGAGATTCCATGTAAATCCAAATCACATATGAGTTGTCAAATTTACATTAAGGATATGTTGTACTGGTAATAGGACTAGTCAGAATGGCTACATGCACCTGTTGATCTGATATTATGACTAGTCAAAATGAGATCTGAAAGAATTGATTCTACAAGTAAAATTACAGAGATCTGAGTTAGAGTCATATAGAACAAAGGACTTTATCACTGTTATTTTGGGCCATAATGGTTTGTAATTCAACAATGGTATAAAAGTGAATTACACTCCATAGGACAGAATACACAACTTTAGAGGCCCTGTAGTAAACTACTCAATGTCATAATGATGATTTAAAGCATTTTGTTTCAACAGATAATCAAGGCTACTGTAACTTCTGATCTAGAAATGCCTGAGAACCTTTTTTATGCTTACATTATGAGAAAACCACTCAATCCTGTGCAGAATCAGCCCCTTAAGAGTTGTCCTGTGTTTGGTGTCTGCCGCCATACCATACCACACCACACTCCACTCCATCTTAGTAAACTTTGAGCTAACTTAAATAAAATATCAAATAAAAGTGACTAACATGGTTCACAGTGAATGGAAGGAAGTAGGTCCCAATTATAACAACAATGTTTGCTACTTGGTGGCCATTCGCTTTTTAAGAAATATTAACACTGTTGACTAAACTACTTCTCCAAAACATGGCACAGATTTCCCCCCACAGGAGCTGCTGTATCAAAATTATAATTCCATGTTACACTGTAACAGCAGTGCAGAGTGCGAGGTGGAGCCCAAGCTTATGTTTCATGTATGCATCTATGTGAATCGATGAAAGCTCTGCGATCCTGGGGCAACTGACATCACCCACATGCTATGCAAATCAGGGCATCAGGATTATTTTTGGAAACCTTGTGTTTTTGATGCTGTTCAGGGCCCTTGGGCTCCCTGAGTGCCACTGAGGGATTCAGTGCTGCAGAATTTCACTATTCAAATTTATGTACCATTTCTAGGATATTTGACACTTTATATCATTGGCAGCTTGATTATTGTTTTCATGGTCTCACGAGTTGTCCTCTATTATAGACATAATGTATATAATTGTTCAATATTTGGTATAAGTTTGTGATAAAATCAGACCAACATATCAAATCTGTATGACAGTTTACAGTTTATAATTGCAGTAAGGCATTATAAATGGACCTGGAGAGGGTAATTAGCATTAGCATTAGTATTAGGTCCACCGCTCAGTGGCACATGTACATTTGGAATCCTGAGACCTTTTTGGACCTGAAACCTGTTACATTATCAGGTTATTTTTCAGTAATTTTACAGTCTCATCCAAAATTAGTTGATGGTTTGTTCTTAACTAGCCAAGCTGTAATAAATGAAAGTATTCAATGCTGAGCTAATGTTAAAAAGCACATCATGACCACTTAATATGCTCCTTATATCCACATACCATTAAACCAGCTTCAGTTTGCTGAGGCATGGCAACAATACATTAGCAGCAGATGCTTTTCTTTCTTTAAGCTGCGAGTTGGTGCCAGGACGGATCAGACTTCTTGTTCCAGCAAATCCTACAGATGCTTGATCAGATTGAAATCTGGGAAAACCAGAGCAACACACTGAATGGTTTGCCCTGTTTCTCAACCCTGGACAATGTGTGCAGTGTGGTGGGACATATAATTCTGCTGAAAGAGGCCACTGATGAATATGGTTGTAGTGGAAAGGTGAAGCAGGTCCAAAGTGATGTTTATGTAGGTGTCAAGTTTCAAAACCTAAAGTTTTCCATCATTAATCAGAACAGTGGTTCCCAACTGTGAACATTGTAATGTGTATCCTGCTCCTGATCCAGGTTTGAGAAACACTTAGACCAGAAAACCAATTAAAATGTAGGGCTGGGAACCCATGGGCCAGAGCATTACACTCTCTCCACTTACTTGTCTTCTTCCCCCAGTGTATCTAGGTGCCATCAACTGCCAGCTATATAAGTACACATGACCTGTTGCCCATGCAAAATATAAAACAAAAGGGTATTCTGTAGATCAGGTGATCTTCTTCCATCAGTTCAAAGTCCAGTTCCAAAGCTGGCCTCCAATTATTCAGCTCTATATGCAGCCGGGTGATGTAATATACTATGTTTTCATTAAGATTTCTTGTGACACAGTATCCCTGTAATTGGTATTTGAAAGCTTTTATTTCCCCTTCTTTTGGGCAGAAGTTTTGTTAATAGGTACTACACTCTCCTACTAGGAGAACCTTACAAACTGTAATCTAACAAGAACAATGTGGCCCCCTCTCAGAGTCACTCAGGTCATCAAGCCTGCCCATTTCCCCTGTATCTAACATAAGAACCCTCCAACCCAGTGGTGGGCAACAGGGCAGAGTTTGCTGACCTACTAAATCGGATAACGGATCAGATGAGCTGAATCAGGTGTGCTTGAGCAGGAAAGCATAAAAAAGTGCAGGAACCTGAATTGAACTACCCTGGTCAACCTATCATTAAATTCTATATAGTGGAGGTGGGCCTCATAACATGGTTCAGCAAGTGGAAGTACAAGCTTAGAAACTGGTGTTTCTAATTAAGTGGACAGTGAGTTCTAAAATCTTAAAGACACGATTTTTGGAAGATGAGCAATGATAAAGACAGGAGCACAAAAGCTTAAGTGTGAGCTACATTTAATCTCACTGGTCCACTCTCCTCTTTTAGTACAAATATCTCCTGTGTTAATCAAAGATAAGAGCATCCATTCAGGAGTTCAGAGAGAAAGAATGAGAACAAAGGGAGAGTGGAGAGTCAGCACTATGCAGTCCTGCCTGCTTTCAGTTTGCCATCATAATTTATCTCCTGTCCACAGACACAACACAGTATCGAAGAAAGAGGCAGGGTGGAGGTGTCTTCACAGCATCTCCTCCATCAATCATCAGACACATGTGCAGAAGCAATCTTAACAGGCTGCAGTACATACAGACTGCTGTGCAGTTCAAACTCCTTATACACTTGACTGATTTAAAGTGACATTTCATCGAACAAATAAAACGTACACTTTCCAACTTAACCTAAAGGTAGTGATGCTCCTACAGTATGACTCAAGCTGTTAAAACAAAAGGAAACAATTTACTGTTTACTGCAGAGATCTGTTGAAGTCTGATTGTCATAACACATGGTTGTGGAAGTATATCATGACATGAACCTGAATTCTGAGGACCTCATAAGTAGAGTTGTTGATGTTCATTATCCTGGAAAAGGTTACAGAACCATTAAGACCATTGTTACCCTTCCCAGGAGTGGTCCACCAACAAAGATCATACCAAGAGCAAGGAATGTAACAGTCTGCGAGGTCACAAAGCAAAGGTTTTCTCACATTGACTATAGTGGCCATGCCCACTGCAAGAGAACACTGACTAATGGTTGGCATGGCAGGGTTCTAAGGAGAAAGCGGTTGCCATCAAAAAAAAAACTTTGCTGCCCATCTGCCTTTTACTTAAGCCAGAAGACTATTGGAACAATGTGTCCGTCTTTGTAGATGCTTGATTGTCTTGGTGAACTACTGCCTTAAAAGGAGCACAGAAGAGAGCAAGTGAGAATAAAATAGCAATATGTTTGGGGTCAAATTGTTTTCAGATCACAGTAGACAGCCTATTCTTTGATATTAGCTAGAATACCAAACTGAAAAGACAACATTTATTTTAAGACAATGGGTCACTAGTGGAACCCACTAAAAAGGGTGCTATTTTATGGAGATAGATTGCCTGTCAAGAATCATTTCAGAGGCACAGGAGCAATCTTTATTTTGAATTAGTTCTGCATTGATTGCATCATTTTGGAAATATGCAGAAGCTAATAAACAATGCAAGAGAAGCATCTAGGTTACAGTTGCAGCAGCTCTTGAGTTTAAAAGCAGGTAACGAAAGAGTGTGCAATCACTTGTCTGCTCTATAACTAAGGGAATACAGTTAGCGCATGTGTATTCTTTGAGCTGTCACCATAAAATCATGATGAAAGAAAGTCTGTGATAACTACAAAGGAGATGAACCGTTAAGGCTTTTTGCTACCCACACTGCTTGCCTGGAGTCCTTTAGTGAAAAAATCTCAAAGTTGCTTTCCAAGAAACAATTTGATCAGAATCTTTGTAATGGATATGCCACAGGCATACAAGCACTGATGCTCCAACACTGTGAAAGCAGGACACTCCAACATTGCCAGAGGATAAATAGACTTAATCTCTTTCCTTTACATTATGCATGTATATTTATTCATTCAGCCTCTTATTACCTCATTTGATATCTGCTATGCTGAAGGTGTTTTCCTTAGAATTGATCTATTTCAGTTAAGTGCTCACCAGCCACTTTATCAGAAACCTTAACCTGTTAGTTTCAACTTGTTTGAGGACAGTCATAAGTTGAGTCTCAAAGTCATGGTAGACTGCATTTCTCAGCCACAACATCACCTCACAGATGGCTGTTCCAAAGTGAAGGACACTTTATTTTCAACTGAGAAATGGAGCCTATGTCCCTTCCAATTTGAAGGATGCAACTGATTTATTCGTTTGCGGCCCTCAAAGCTGGAAGCCTAAATTTTAGGTTTTCACTCATTTGAATTACACCAGAAAATCACCTAAACAGAGGAGGGCATGTGGTCCTCCAAAGTAGGGCTAGGATCTAATGGTGCAGTTCCCTAACAAGTTTCATGTTCCAGCTGCAAGAGATGAGACCTTTTTGGTAATGTTACCAAACATCATCATTAGACTTCAATTTGTGTGACCAATTGGCTAATAAGAGGGCTACTAAGCCTAGGCTTTGTAACACAGACCTGTAGGTAAAACCAATAAACTATGAACATCTGTTTCATACAGGACACTGCTCAGCCAGTCAGATCTGTGCATTATGAAAATCCTTTCCAGAACAACCACTTAGCAATGCCTTTGCACCCAACAGCTATACCATATCAACACGTAACAGCAACCTAACAACAGTTTATGTTCCTTAACACCTTAGGAAACATCTTCCTGGCCAACCTGATATTTTAGCAAAGAGTACAACCTTAGCAACCCCTACCAATCAGTAAGCAACCAGCTGGGATACCATAGCAAGCATGTAGCAACCATGCCAACAAACTTGCACATTTCGATATGACATGCAATGAGAAGTAAAACAGGTGTGAGGTGAAGGTGGTTGACCACTGCTGTATGTTTTTCTCTGGTCTGGACAGTCTCATGTTGCTTTGGTAAATTTTTCTGGCAGTTCTGACAAAGTTTCCTTGGACATGTGGTGATATACAGTGAACTGCCATAACATTTGTACCATAATATTAGATCCAGACACTCCCACATACTAGGGCCCCAACAAAGTCTGGGTTCCAGCATGGCCAAGTGCCCGCGACATGGAGGGGAAGTAGAGCATTTTTTTGGGAGGGCAGCTGTTGCCTGGTAGTTAGGTGCCCTCTAGTGTGTGAATTCACTGGTATCACTGGGTAAGGGTAGGTTAAATGTGGGGAACATATTCCCCTGTGTGTAGCAGAGTGGACCGATCTTTACCTTTATAATATTAGCAGTGGTATTAATACCATCTAATATTAAATAGGTCAACAGATTTGACCATTCAAGACACAGATTTCACAAAACATCTTGTGGTTTCTGGCACCAAGTGTTTTTGGCAACAGATCCTGGAAATTCTGTAAGTTGTGCAGTGAGGAATGCAGGAGCATCAATGAGCCTTAGGTGCCCATGACCCTGTTGCACATTTCACATGTTGTCCCTCATTTGAGCACTGACTGCTGCATACCAGAAATACCATATAATATCTTTGGGAGATGTTCTGACCCAGTCATCCATCCATAACAGTCATTTTGTTTTTGTTTTGTTTTTTTGCCAAAATGTCTCAGATTTTTAGGCATGCTCATTTTTTTCCACTTTCAAGAACTGTCTGTTCACTTGCTGACTGATATATCCACCCATTGACAGATACCACTGTAGATAAAGATAATCAGTTCGCTTCACCTGTCAGTGGTGCTAATGTTATAGTTGCTAGTTGGTGTGTTTGTATTATACAGCAGTGCTTGCAAAATTCTGAACTCTTTAGAATTTCTGTATAAATTTGACCTAAACCTTTGTTATATTTTGACACAAGGATTAAGACACAAGTCCAAATAGTAGAAAAGATGAACAAAATTTTTAAAAAATTATCCAATGTACCATACAGTATGTGAGTGTCAAATGTATGGGAACCTTTGAAGGTGAAATTAGAGTCAGCAGTTTTAAATCAATAGTAATGAATCAGGTGAGAGTGCTTGCCCTGATATTTTTAGAGATCTATCAAAGTCTGATGTTAACAACACTTTATCAGGGAAAAAACCAAGGAGACTTCTGAGGAGCTCAGAAGAAGAGTTGTTGATGCTCCTCATGCTGGAAAAACCTTACAAAACTCTAAATCTCTAAAGAGTTTGGACTCCACCAATTCACAGTCAGCCAAATTGTGTACAAATGGAGGAAATTCAAGAGCTCCCTCCCCAGAAGTGATCAACCAACAAAGATAACATTAAGAGTACACTGCATTCCAGCACAAACACGTTATTCCATCTGTAAAATAGGAAAGGATAGAACTTTATTGATCCCTTGGGAGGGTTCCCTCAGGGAAATTAAGGTTCCAGCTGCAACATAAGTACAGTACAGAAAAGGTAGAATGAGATAATAATTTAGTAAAGAAACACTATATAAGTATAAAGAATATATAATATAGAGACTATATTACAATATATATATAAATAGTGCATGAAAAAAAGTAGAAAAAGTCCAGTAGGAGGGGGTATTGCACATTATTATTATTATTATTATTATTATTATTATTATTATTATTATTGCACTTGAAATGTTTATTGCACCAAGTCCAGATGTGTTGTGGTTGTGGGTTGTGAGTGAGTTACTGGTCGTTCCTACTAAGTCTATTGGTCCTGCACTTGGGAAGGAGCAGTCTCTCACTTTTATGATGGTTGTAGTATCAGGATTTGGGCCCAGGACAGCTTACCATCATTGATGAAACAATGATTTCTGAATGATAGCAGTAATGTCTTAAGGAAAATGTCAAGAGGAGACAACAACCCTAAGCAAAAATAATGGTTAAAGAAGAGTACTGTTAATGTTTTGGAATGGCCAAATCCAATTTTAATCTTAAAACCTTAATCCAATAGAAATGTTGTAGAAGGACCTGAAGCAAGCTGTTCATGGGAGAAAGCCCACCAACATAACAGGGTCAAGCTGTTTTGAACAGGCGAATGGGTTAAAATTCCTTCAAGCTGCTGTGCCGGACTAATCAACAGTTGGAAATATTTAAATGCTGCACAAAGGAGTCACAACAGATCCTAAAAGTGAAGGTTTTGCCAATGACAGATATGCAGATTAGATCATTTTCCTTGAAAAATAAATGACCAGATCTCATTTCTTTGATTTGGTTCTCCTTTTCTACTTTGGGTTTTAGTTCAGATTTATGCAGAAATATGGAAAAGTCTTCAGCTTTCAAGCACCACTGTAAATACAGATGGATGAACCAAGCAGATTCAGTTCATTACGTTTGTCAGTGCAGGTTTTCTCTGGCCTATTCTCAAGCTGACATGTAACTATGCATAAAGGATTCATAAAAGATTTTTGATGTGAGGAACTTTGCTGGTGGGGAAAGATAACATTACAATGAACTGAACTCTAAGATTTATGCTCAGAAATCACTCATCTTAAGCACTTTTTGAAACAGTCAGTCAGATGGAGCTTTAGAGATTGGAGTTTATTCAACATGCTGCAAGTTCACTTTCCTTTTAAGATTTTCTCTTTCCAGACAGAACTTTGTTCAATTCGTCATAAAAAATAGATTGCAAATAGTTAACTGATCAGTGGGCAGCACTGCAGGTTTGTCAACTGAATTAATGAGCTTGAGGCCGACCTCGGGTCTGTTGGGAAGGGATTTGAAATTGAAAGGTTACAAATGATTAAAATATGAAGAACAAAGTCTGTATTCACAAGAACCCTAATGAGGGAGCTGCTATTCTGGAATCTGAACTTTTGAACTCCCCTTTTGTACATAGTCACTTTGTGCTCAGAATGGGCAAATCTGACCCAGAAATGGCACCTTCATGCCCAGCTGCTTCATGACTCTGGCCTCGTCTCACTGACTGATAGTACTCTTTTGTATTCATCAGGTGGTTCAGTCATTATCCATAACACTTTTGGGGTTTCGGTGGAAAATACAGGAAAGTACAAAGAGACATTTTATTCAAGTGTTTGGGGACCAAGACCAAAAAAAGAGACCTTCAATGGTTCAAATTTGAAAGTGACTCTCTACTGTCTTTACTTTGGATCTTGGTGCTCTTTGGGGTTTCTGTTCTGTTCCAAAGACAAAACTGCCAATTCTCCCAGGAGGGCAGGTGAAAATGAAATGTCCTCAGTCATGCCAAGAAAAAGGGAAGTGAAATGTCAGGGGTTTTCATTCTGTGGGTCGCAGATGCTGGCCAATGGTCTAGGGCCAGCCTGTCAGATAAATTGCCTTGGATTGTCTTCATCATCTTAGATGGCAGAAAGAGAGGGAGAGAGAGAGAGAGAGAGAGAGAGAGAGAGAGAGAGAGAGAGAGAGAGAGAGAGAATTTCAGAAGCCGGTCACTGGAGTAAATTGCTTTAAAACCACAGGCAGGAAGTACGGGTCAGGGAAAGGGGCCACAAACACACAGATCAATAAAGAGTTGTTAAGATCGGACAATCAATGGCGGCAAACAGTGAAGTTGGTTCTTAATGCTGATGTCTTTTCTTTCAGAGCAGCCTCTTAAAACACTGCTCCAGAGAAGATTAGGGGGTTGAAAGGGAATGGCTTGGCTTCTTTGCTATGAAATTGAATGAGTTTTGGCTCCTAAGGGAACCGGTTCTTAAGAACTGCAGCTGAATTCAGTCCGCCTGTGCTTCATGTAAGCTGCTATCTTTCTACAAGCACTTGTCAATAGATTGATCCAAATAGATAATAAGGGGCTTTTATGTGTGACATTGAAGATGAAAAAGCTCAAATGTTAAATAAATAAATAAATAACACATGGTGACAAAATCTCAAACTGAATTACACACCTTTCATGCAATGCACCCACATATAAAGATGGACAACAGTCAGTAATTATAGAACTACAACATGCTCCTGTATGGTAAGAGGAGCTGATAATATAGACAGGAGGTGGTCATAATAGTGTGTGAAGTAAGGGTGAAAAACCAACATGGCCTCTTCTAAAGCAGGTAGTCAAAAGACAAAAATAGAATGTTTTTTGAACAACACTTGAAGAAGGCATGCTGTAACATGTTTAATCTCACACAGCACCACAGAGGACTGCAGAGGTGTAGATTGCACTGGGAATCCATCAAAGGTTTGAGGGGGTTGATAGATGTTAGAGGAAAGAGAAGGAAAAGATGAAACTGAAGCCAATTTCCACAGATGGGTGTACAGAGGACAGATTCAAGGTTGTGGTGTCCTGAGGTAAAGGCCAAACATATGAGGCTGCCACAGAACTGTGAACTGGGACCAAGAAGGTGTGAACTGCTGCCACTGGTCTCAGAGCTTGATGGAAAGAGATTCTCATAGTAGTGATTCACACTGGTGGTCTCTCAGTGTGTGTACCTGTATGTGTGTGCTTGCAGTGTTCTTATACAAAGATTTTATAGATGGTTCTATAAGACTGGCTACCACCGTGGTTTCCAGCTCTAGTCCTACAGAAGCCCTGCTCTGCTCTTTTTTCTGTTTTAATCATATAACACACATTAAATCCTGGTAATGTTGCTTGCATCTGTTGTATTGGAGCTAGGGACCTAGCATTTTCCTCTGAGTTCAATGATGTTAGAGGAGTTGGAATAGTTTGAATAGAGGGGGTGGTTGGCTTCACATGTATCATAGGAAGCATGTGCTTATCTGCACCCTCCCAGTGTTGGGAGTATCATATGTGATAGGAGTCGGGTTGGTTAATTGACACTTATATATATATATATACACACACACACACACACAATTAATCTTGCCCTTAGCATCTAGTCTTTGCTTGGCTTGTGAGCACACTCACCCTCTAAAGGATGAAGCCACGGCTGCAGAGCTAGATTTGACAGCAGGGCATTATGCATATATTACTGGGTAGAGCTTGGTGACAGCCGAGAAATGGCATAGGGTCACTGAACAGGTTGCTTATGGCAACCAGCTGAAGCATATGCCATGTCTAACGTCTATCCTGAAGGAAAAGATACAAAGCTTCAGATGCTTCGGAATTCTGAATTCTGAATTCTTGAATTCTGTTAACTCCTACATGAATGATATACAGTATTCTATAGCCATTTCTCTGCAATCAACCCTTCATCATAATCTTTCAGGGCTGCTTTCATATACAGTGGTACTTGAAAGTTTGTGATCCCTTCAGAGTTTTCTTAAATCCTACAAACAATTGACCAAAAACTTAATTCGATTTTCAGCTCTAAAAGTAGATGAGCCAAGAAATATTCCACTTGCTCATTTATTTATTGAGGAAAATCATCCAATATCACATATCTGTGAGAGGTAAAAGTGTGGGAACCTTTGCCTTGTGAACCTACACTATCTGGTCTGACCCTCTTATTCAGTAGTAACTGCAACTTAACATTTCTAGTAACCGTTCATTAGTCCTGCACATCAGCTTGGATGAATTTTAGTCTTAGTTCAACTCGGCTTCAACAACTTCAACTCTGTTATGTTGGTGGGATTCCTCCCACAACATTTCAGGATTTTGATTTGCCCGCTTTTAAGATTTTGTTCTGCTGGAATGCAGTTTTTTTTTCCTCCAAATATAAATATAATATAGACCAACCAATATGATCAAATGTTTTGTTTGTTTTTTGTTTGTTTTTTGTTTGTTTTTGTTTGTTTTTGGAGAGCAGCAGCTTTGTCTTTTCAACCCTGCACATTGTACATAATATGTCTAACCGTGAATTGGTGAAATTCAAATCCACAGTTTTTGTGAAATATTTTTGTAACATTTTCCAAACCAATGAGCATCAAAAGCTTTTCTGAGCTCTTCGGAAATCTCCTTTGTTCAATATTTTTCTCATTTGTTTGATTTGATTGCCCTTGTCTGCTTTTAGGACTAGCAAGAAAGGCTTAAGTCAGGTGTGTGCATATATATCATTCAAAAGTCATGCTATCAAAAATAAGAAAATTGCATGTGTATTTTGGTATATTTGCATTTACCTTAATTTAGTGGATCTCAATTCTGGTCCTGGAGTATCACTGCTCTAATTGTTTTAGAGGTTTCCTGCTGTACTGTACCCAGCCTGGCTCAGTAAGGCCTTGTCAATTAGTTCCCTGGTTGGATCAGGTGTGCTGGAATTAGGGGAAATTCTAAAACAAGCAGGGCAGTTGTCATCCAGGACCAGGATTTAGAACCACAATCTAAATTAATACAATGTTTTTCTGACCAGTCCTCGGGGCCCTCTATAAGACCCATTTACTCCCAACTCCTAACACAAATCCATAGAGCAAAGCTGTGGCTTGTCTGGGGGGGCCCTGAGGACCATTCTGAGACCCACCTGATTCTAATACACCTGATTCAGCCAATTAGGTAATGGCCTACACAAAGTTCTACACAAGTTGAACTGGTAAAGAGGTAAATACTCATCCCTACAGGAGGGTTGGCCTTCATTTACTGGTTTAACACAGTTGATATACACTGCTCTTTATTTTCAGAAAATTCAGAGATCACTAGCTAAAGCTATAGAATGTTCACTGTGCCTAGATGATCATACTGAAAATGGACAGTTTGTGTTGGGGTAAGATGCCTCATCTTCAAGAAGTAATCAGTGTTTGCAATTAGCATGAAGTACCTTCTATGTGGCAAATGTCATGACATGTTCTAACCTTTTTTGATATTTGTTCCGGGTGTAGAACCCTAAAGTTCATTCCTCCCTATGCAGACCTCAGAAATGGAAGATGGATGCCAAAAATGGTCTGATGCAACACCACTCAAAAGATTGCATTTTGCATCATCACACATCTCACTGGCATTAAAATACATCAGGACAGCACCACTGTAGGACTGATGTACTGTGCACTGTAAGCTGTGACACAGGAGTGACTCAGAACTGTCACTGTGTTGGAAGTTACAGTCACATTCTGGGTTTTTTTTGTGTTTTTTTTTTTTTCTCAGAATGTCATCAACTTTCTCACCTAAGTCACCAAAGCTACAGTCTTTCTTCCCCAAGGACAAGCCTTTGACCAGCCTAGCAGACATCCAGATCTGGCTGTTCATGCCTTAACACTAAACTGGACTAACAAAAATAAATAAATAAATAAATAAAACTTCCATTTTTAATTTTTAATCGAGAGAGAGAGAGAGAGAGAGAGAGAGAGAGAGAGAGAGAGAGAGAGCTCATAGTCACTTCAGATCTGAAAATAAAATTTGCAGTTCCTGTCCATCCACTTAACATCATTGAATGTATTTTTGGATGGTGTGGAAGACTTTCAAGACTGAATCCTTAATTGTAGAAAAATCAACCTGCCGATTTCTCCGAAAAACTGAAAATGAATCTTCTGAAAATAATAGAAACTGAAATAAAGGGGAAAGTATGGAAGCATCAAATATTGAAACATTTGGTATTATATTTATTTCTGTGTCATTTAATACATTTTCTTTTTTCCTGATGCTGGATAATGAGTAACATAATAGCTGGATGTTACATAAATTAACAGACTTTGTGCAGTGTACATCATATGAATAACAACAACAATAATAATAATAATGCGACAATCTGTAAGTTTTGGGGATTTGGGGATTTAGAGACCTCTCTAATGAGAATGAGGAATTGCATTAAGTCAGTGGAGTACTGAGAATTCAGAGAGAGTTTTGTGAAAACTCAGTGAAGGAAATGTCTTCAGCTGAATAACTATATCCACAGTAGTTCTCCTTTGGATTGACGGCTCTCTTCTGCGTTTCTCTGGGTTGAAAGTGGGTGAATGAGCAGCTGAAGATTGAGGTTGCTGTTCTGATCGTCATATCAGCACCATTAACAGTGCTGCACTCGCTCAGCTGAAGCATAAATTAATTCATTGTAAAATTAGTTACAGTTTTGTCGGTTAAGCAAAATGTATGCTTTTTAGTCTCTGCTGCATTGTTTTGGTTGCAGATTGTGTGCAGAGGTGGGAATTTTGGGTTCTACAGCCTCAGTGAATCACGCAAACACTAAAAATCCCAGAATTCATGGTAATTTTGTCCCTAACATTCATGTCTCCATGATTGGTATGCTCCATGGTTCTAACAAGATCGCAAAGTTTATTTGAAGTAGGAGAAGCAGCGAGGCTGTTAGAGCCAGCAACCAAATAAAACAGCAGGAACGAAGAGGACTATTTCTCCCTGCTTCATTAGACCCAAGCTATTGTGACATCTACAGATGAAATGGACAGAAGTGAAATGGGAGAAGAAAAGAGAGCATCACAGGCTCATTACCTCCCTCTGCATCTCAAACACTCATTTCCACTTTGGCAAACCCCTCAGTGGCCCGCTCATACAGCGTGTGGTAGTGGAGCGGTACACAATGGGGCTGTTTGTCGGTGTAGTGTTTTGTTATATGAGAGAAAAAGCATAGTGTCGGGCAACACAAGGACCAAAGCCAATGTGGTGAATGCTTTCCTTGAAAAACAATGGCGTAGACATGGTAACTCCTGCTTCCTTGTCTCATTTCTGCCGGGTTGTTCAATGGACTGTCATTTCAGTTGACATAAAAGGTCAAATTAATGGCAAGAGACCACAGCTATGATATTTAATTTGTAGTATGGCTTCAAAATTCTTTTTTACAACAGCTTGTCTTATTTATTGGACAGGCTTTCTGTAAACCAGATTTTTCACAACCCAGCATTTCCAGATTTCCCAGGTATCCAGAAAACCCAAATCATTATTAAATCTAAAAATAAATACCCAAAAATTATTAAATCTACATCCTATCTAAGTTAATATTTCCCTTCTGGATGCTTAGTAAACATGTACAAACTACAAAAGCAAATTAATAATGAAATAAAACAAATAATAGAAAGATAAATAGATAAATAGAAGATAAAATCTTAAGAAAGAAAATGTAATAAAGGCTAGAACAACTCAAATAGAAAAGAAAATGATAAATGATTCATTACAAATGTAGGCAAAAAGTGAGTGGAGGTGGTCATAGTGACAGCAGAGAGTATAGTTTCAGAGATTCCTATAATAGTTTCTTGCACTGCAGCAGAGTATGGATCCTTGATGTGATGTAAGACGGTATATGACCTATTAGCACTCTATAAATGAACAGAAGCCAATGTATTTCCAGCAGCACTGCCAGAGAGGACCAACCTACTTTTACAGTACAGTGTGCAGTGATGATTATTATAGGGGTCTCTGGTGATGAATCTAAAGATCGAGTCTAAAAGCTTGAGGGTCTTTGCAGAAACATGGCTGTATATTACATCACCATAACCAACAATTGATAACAGAGTACTGTCATCAAACCCTTTTCTAGTGTGCATTGGAAAGCATGTTTTGTTTTGATGAAGAAAACCAAGCTTGTGTCTTGGTTTAGTGACTATTTCACTATTATGGTATTTGAAGGTAAATGTTTCATCAAGCCAAATGCTGAGGTAACTTGTATTGTACAGTGTCATCAGCATACATTAATTTTTTCAAGTGTAAAATAGAGGGGAATATTATTAATGTATATATTAAACAGAATCGCACTTCAAATTGAACCTTGTGGAACACCAGTATTCATCAGATATATGGTGTCCAGGGTCACATGCTGGTGCCTATTTAAAAGATTATTCTGAGCCCAGCTCATAGCTTCAGCAAAGCCATCTTTTCATAGTTTGAAGTAAAGCGAGTATGTTACACATACAAGGAATTTCTTTTGGTGACAAACGTATGACATTACAAGCACATACTTTTTTTTTTTTTTTACAAGTATTACACTAGATAATTATAATAAAATACAATAAATATAAAATAAGAATAGAAAAGTGAAGTATTTCATGCTTGTTTGTTTTAAAATTGATGCTATGATAAGTAATCCTTTCAAATTAATATTTTGAGAAATTGGATTTCTGATTTTCATAAGCTACAGTGCATCCAGAAAGTATTCACAGCACACACTTTCCCTTGACCCGGACTAGTCTCCCAGTTCCTGCTGCAGAAAAACATCCACACAGCATGCTGCTGCCACCACCATGCTTCACTGTTGGAATGGTATTAGCTAGGTGATGAGCAGTGCCTGGTTTTCTCTAGACATGACAGTTGGCATTGAGGCAAAACAGTTCAAAATTTGCTTCATCAAATCAGATCATTTTGTTTCTCATGGTCTGAGAGTCTTTTAGGTGCCTTTTGGGAAAACTCCATACAGGTTGTCATGTACAGTTTATTGAACTCACTCTACCATACAGGTTTGATTGTTGGAGTGATGCAGAAATGGTTGTCCTTCTGGAAGATTCTCCTCTATCAACAGAGCAACATTGGAGCACTTATAAGGTGCCTATAATGAAGACTAAAGGTGATTCAGCATTATACAAAACTGCACCCCAAACCATGGCACAAGACATGTGATATAAGACAAAAATGTGGTGCTGACCATGGTGTCTCCACACACTGGTTTGGTGGTCACCGAAGACAAAAGCACTTGTTACTGAAAATGACCTGGAGTCTGGCACACCACCATTGCAGTAGCAGTTTGGTGAGGAGTTCAAGCGTGTCCTGTATGTTTCATAGCTTAAAGCTCTACCATCACAGCTGAAGCAGATATTGGACACACACAGGCTTTTACTAAATGTAGACTCTTTGACTTAAGGTAATGATGGAAACCGAGACGAGCTCTTTTTAAGGCATTTATTCATGAAATACACACTTTAAATTTTTCAACAAAAGCGTCCATAAAATTGTAAGAAACTCCAGCCCAGTTTTAAACTAAAACTCCTTTATGTGTAGCCATGGAAACCATTCTTATTACATGTGCAATAAATAATCATAATACAATTAATGAAGACAAAAAAATGGCACTACAGTAAGTGCCAGAGTTTTACCCCAAAATTCTCCACAGTTCTGGAAAAAAAAAAAAGTAAAGAAAGAAAGTAAAGGAAAGAACGGTGTTGATGAAAAAATTAGTGTGATCTGAGCCTAACAGGCACCCGTAGAATCTATGTGGTAAGAACTGAAAGGACTCTATTAGTGACCTGAGCACCTGACAGAAAGAAAAGCAAACACAATGGAGTTTCTAGAGCTGAAACCAGGAACCATCTGAGAGATGTATATTGCACATTTTTCCTCCTTGCCAACAAGATGAACCGCCAAAGCCAAAATGAGATATTCTTGCAGCCTAACCTGATCGCAGGAGTACAACAGGAGCGTTGTAGCCAAAGAGCAATAACGCAGACATCATTTCACCTGCCCTAACAGGATTACGGAGATAAGACTACATACAGAAGGACAGGGACGAGAGGAGGAGATTGTGTTGGGGACTTCCCCCCCCCCATTTTTAAGTCCTTTGTGTGTTCAAGGAAATAAAAAACATGAATGACTATGCAAAAGGACAGCAAATCTCATGACATTTCTTATCAAAAACAGGCTACTGCAGGAGTCTTTACAGTATAAATAAATAATATTCTAAAAACAGACAAGTTTGGAAAAAGAAAGAAGAAAAAAAAAAAAACAGCATTTATGGCTCATAGGGAGGTGCCACTGTGAAGGTTGGTTCCTGAAAATTATTCCCCTTTAATGCAATAAAAAAAAGAGCACACGCACACACACACACACACACACACACACACGCTATCTGAAGCTTCTTGCTTTTAACAACCCTCAGTGTCCTGTTAACCCCAATTACAAAGCTGGGAGTAGCTGTGGTTGAACTGATTAACTGTTTTAAAAGACCTTGCAACCAGCAATGACTGGCCAATCATTAGCACCTTTCAATCAATATAATCTTGACCATATAAAAATGCAGTTTAAGCAGAAAAGTGTTTAGTCTGAGAACGAAAAGTTGTGCTGGCGACTAACTTCAACTTATACTGTTCACCCCCCACCCAGCTACACATTACTAGTCAGCCTTCTGAAAGATGATGAACATGAACCTGAAGCAAAAGTACCATCCATTTCAATACTGTTTAACACGGCCTCATCGACTTGTCCACACAATAATCTAGCGTTGTCCATTATTGTATTGACTCCAGTAATAAGAAGCATATGACTGTTGGAGCTATGGTGGAGTGAGAGACAAAAAATGCAGAATCCAGCTGTAGGAACTAGCCCAGGAACTATTGTGATCTGAAGCAATTCCCTTTGCAAACCCACAAAAACAGCAGACAAAAACATCAGGAGCCAGAACAATGCAATACTTTTAAATATGTAATATTTCATACCTACATCATCTGATTTCCTACATTCAGACTGAGCTCTATGTAGTAAATTACTCTGTTATACATGACTGTCGAAGTACCAGTACATTACTCTGCTAAAGCTGGCAGAGCTAAAGGCTACACAACTTGTAACATTAAAAAAACAAGAAAGGCAGTGGACCACAGATCACCCTCTTAACCTTAAATGCCAGACTTACCAAGTGTTCATAAGTCTCAATATATAGCTTGAATTAGGCAATGCTAGCCTATTGAAAAATCCTCCTTTACTTGTCTTACAAACTTCTGATTTGTGAGGCAAAGCCCTATTCGGATGGGATTAGTTTTATGGCAGAGTAATTTAACTACATGACGTCTGTGAAATTTCGGTTTGATTTGCACAGGATTAAACTTCACATCACAAATGATTGAGATGAGAATGACTGTTTCATTTATGCTGCCACCTCCTCCATATGCATAATACGTGGCTTTACCACTGATAAAGTATTAGAGAATAAACCAATCTTATAACCCACTCATATTAGCATCAACCTGTCTCGCTCATATTTCTTGAAAGTGCACAGCTATTTCATCCACAATTTTGGCAACATTCACAGTAGGTATGAACATTTGCCACAGACTTTAAAGAACCAAGGTATCTGTACTATGCACAACAAAACTAAATGCCCCCTCGGCCATCTCAGTACTGAGAAATCTCGAGAAATCCCGCCAAACTCCCCACCCCCGACTGACAAGTCACTTTCAGACAAGACTCAACTCACTGTAAAGTTCTGGCAAAAATTACTATACCACATGTCTACTTCTTAAACTACTCCCATCTGAAAAGTGAGGGGAATGTTAAAAACAGTACTGAGATGCAGGGCTAATAAATACAAAAGCACCAATGTTCCAAAACTGAGGGAAATCTTGAAAAATCTTGAGTAGAACCGAGTTCAAATGCAACAAAATCAGTCTAAACTTCCTGTTCGGGCTAACCTGTATTAAGAATGTGCTCTTTAAACAAAAATGGTGCTACAAATGGTTCTTTGAGCGATACCATAGAAGAACCCCTTTTGAGCCCATAAACAAGTGTTTGTAACAGATTTGTGATTGTGAAGAACCTTTTTTAACGTATTAAAACCTTCACTTTATGTAAAGCTTGCTATCTTTACCATCTTTTCTTCTATGGCATCGCTCAAAGGACCCTTTGACCCATTTACACCTGGTCACATCATACCCACTCAAACCACTTCAGGAAGTGGTCTGAGAATAATTTGAGCCAAGTTACAGTAGTATACATGCATTCACCTCTCCAAGACACATTCTGTGGAATTCACATTCCACAAATAAAAACTCCATACCATGTTTTCCAAAGATGTTTTCTCATCATTATATACAGCTAAAGCTGTTGCCATCCCTGTGTTTGAAGAAGTGCACAACAAAATCTAAACTGCGGATTTCACAATTTTACTTGCCAGAATCTGGAAAAGGTGGACATCATCACATTACAATTCAGATACTTCTCTAGGGGTATGACTCTTGCTTTGGGAGCAAGAAGTCCTGGGTTCAAATCTCAGAAGAGTCACTTGTTACATTCTCCTCTTCTGTCTATGGGCAAAGAGGGGGTAACAAAATGAAAGACAACCCAAGCAAAGATGATGGGAGGCAGTGGATGCTGGCTAAAAGATCCAAAGGGGACCCGGTGTGAATAGGGTATTTGTAGCACCTTCGTTTTTTTAATAGTGTACCAGAGGCCAATGCCCATCCAACCAGTAAAAGCAATAAAGCAACCAGGCATTATTGTTTCATCTTGGCACCATACAGATGTGGACACAGTCCATGCAGGCCAGAGCATTGACCTGGAGCTCCTGTAAGCTTCTTATAGCCTGTCTGTCAAGTACAGCAGCCCTGATATCTCAATGCAGACCACATAAGACTGAGCAAACATTGATCCGTCGCAATACTTTAGAGGAAACAGTCTGCCTCAGAGATGCAGAGATGCTCACAAAGGCACGCACAAGTGGTAGCGTTTCACTTGGAGAAGTGATTTCAGAAGTGAGAACTGGTGTCTTAATGGTTCAAGCTTCCTTTCGTTCAGGCCTTCAGTGAACCGAGCTCAGATGATGAGGTGTGTGAACAAGGCCGGTGAACAAATCTAGATCAGCTTGCGAAGACCTAGCTACCTGGAACAGCTCCCAAATCGTCAAGCTGAGTAAGAAATGCCTTATCTTGTGAGTGTCGCTGGGGATGCCACTGTCCTGATAGATCTGCTTTCCTATTCTCTCTGTTCTGCTTCCAGACCTTACCAAGACAGCAGTCAGATACAAACAGAAACAAACAAACAAACAAACAAGGCTGGAGAAAAAAGAATTTCACAAAAAAAAAAAAAGAATAAAAAAAAAAAAAGCCAAGAGCACCAAAACACATCGAAAAAGCAACAAACACAGACACCTTTCACCATTCACTGCTGATCTGCACCAAGGTAAGGATTATTCTTTATGTATATAACAAGTGTATAAAACATTAGCACCATTTGTCAGCTCAAGCGAAAGAGAACCACCAGCCTTCATCATGACAACTGACCCAAGAGAAAAACCCCACCCCAGAACCACTCCACAGAAATCCTTACATTATAAAAACTAGATGGGCAAATGAAAAGAAAAATAAATACAAACTGTAACACATTTGTTCCAGGACTGTTGGACCATTTGTGAGTACACACTGTGACATTTCCATGATCTCATTCAGTAATGAGGACAGTTCATTTCCAAGTACAGACGAATGAGACATGGACAGCTGCAGTAAAGTTTGTTGCATGCCCAGAATGAATCACCAGTGTGACTTCAAAGACCTTAAAACATACAGAAAGGATGCTCTTGAGAAATTAAAGCGTAAGGTTTCTTCAGTATGTACAGAGATTGTTCGTATTATCTGACATCAAAAATGGTTACTATAGCAGAGGTCAACGGGGTTAGTTGTTTTTAATGCAAGGTTGCAGTCATAAAACACACACAAGATGAAGACTCATGTAGTAACTTATCAAAACGTTGAGAACCAAATGAAATGAGATTTGGTCAAGCTGGTTTTGGCATTTACCCGTGTGAAAGTAGACAGACATAACAAAGCAGCTGCAAGACATCATATTTTGACTACTTTTTGTCGTCTACAGAGGTGTTTCTTTTTAAATACCAAAAAGGAGGCAAGGTTTTTAGTAAAAATCAGTTACATAGTTCAATATCAAAACTTTATCTTGATTGAGATATATATTTCTATATATATAGAGATTTTTTTCACTGAGGAGTTGATAGAGAGGAACTGCAAGTATCGATACAAATAGAGCCCTTTAGAACTTGATTTATGATATCAGGCAAGACAGATCTGCCAGAGAAAGCTATGGAACTTGTTCAACACAGTCCAAATAGAATGGATTACATCCATTATGTATTGAATGAGGGCTCTGATCAAAAGAAAAATAACAGGAAAAAAAAACCAATTTGAATAAATTGTTAATTTGAGGAAAAAAGACAAATGACAGACATTTTTCAGATTATTCAATACTCTTCCTCATTCAGGACTGCAAAAGTCAATCCCATTTGTAAAAATTGTGATATTTCCATGCTTGCCTTCCACACAGCTTGCCATACAGAATAAAACATGAAGCCTGAAAGGTGTTTTTAAGCCTTTGGCACTAAAGGTAGCAAAAACATAAACGAGGTGCAACTGTACGTATGGATGGCCATGTAGGATACATTCTTTCTGTAGAGGAGTGGGCTAAAGCTTCAGCGTAGGCCTATATTTTTTCCTTTTTAAACATGTATTTTGTTATCAAATGATAAAGCCTATGTTTTGCATATATGGTTCCAAGTGGGTGAAAAACAAAAAAAATTCAAAATTAAATCCTCAAGGACGGATGCAGCGATGCAGTCTGATTTCTGTGTTGGGCTATGTCCATTATTATCCAGTGACACAAAATCGAAGGAAATTTATCTTAACAAGAATAGAAACATTGAAAACAGCACCCAACTTACTCCAGAACGGGCCGCCGTATCTTAACACAGGCAGTTTGTTCATTTGAAGAGTGTGAGATTACATTTTTTCATGACTAATACGCCTTAAGTTAATAAATCATCATTACACGTCTTTAATAACTCTGCAGTTTGCTAATTCAGAACTTGGGAGAATGGTTTAAAAGCACTTTGTCAATTCAGAATCAATTCTGATTTGTAGGTTTACCGTTTTCACGCTCAGACACCAAAACATCCCCTTCGGTTATAAAAGAGAAAACAATAGCCGCTGCTCTGAGGGCCACATCATGATATATCATTTGACTCTGCAATTCAGTTCCTTTATATTCTCGGTGTCTGTATATAGTTACATATCTGCAGACTGAAATACACGTTTAAAAATGCACCCTTATGAACAGTCGTTCATTCAATCTCACGCATACACAAAAACACTCGTGCGCACACGCGTCCACACTTGCTCAGTCTTACAATTCACTTAACTCTTATCTCTCGTGTTGTTGTAACAATTTTTTTATGTACAATACTCGTAAATAGAACATAAATTACTACACAAAATTTGCCTATTCACAATTCCACTTTCAGTGACGCGATAAGAAAAGGAAAAAAAAAAAAACGCTCTGAGACGATTCACAACTCAAATGTGTTTAGGAACAATGTCTCTTGTTGGATAGTCTAGAATTTGTGTGCTCCCAAGCCTGTGTAGCCTTGAGCTGTTTAGACCTGAAAGAGAACGGACTGCATAAAGCTCCTCCTCCTCTCCGTTCAGGAGTGTAACAGGATGCTTTCGCCGACGGGAGTAATGTCCATCCATCCGTCTGTCCGTCCCGCCGTCCATCTGTATAAAAACTGTTCGGTCATCTGGTTGGTTGTTGTTTTGTGTGTAAACAGAGCACCAGTAGTGTCTCGAGTCCAAGTGTGTGTCTCTCTCTCTATCTTCTGTACAAAAGTATAAATATATGCTCTCTCTCTTTTTCTCTTTCTCTCAGTCTTCACATATCTAGGACGTAGAGGACGAACAGGAAAAGGAAAAAAAACAAAAAAGCCTGCGGTTGTTTGGCTAAGCCGCCAGTGTGGAGCAGTAACTGAGCTGGTTTTCGTTGTTTGCTGGCTCGTGTATGGTTCGACTCCTGGGACAGGGGTCTGTTTGGTGCGGGCATTGATAGTCTCTGCATAAATAGCGTTGTGTTGCACAGTCCTGGGCCACTGGGCCAAAAACAACCAGTTTTGTCCAACTACAGCAAATCCATTTTAGGTCTGTAATGCAGGAGTAGGGGGGATTTCTGGAACACAGACAACACACAAAACACATACAGGCATGATTGAAAGCAGCCAGCAGCAGGTCAGCAGGGGCGGCCTGCATTGGCATTCAAGCATTCTGGCTTTTTTGGTATTGCTCTTTAAAGGTTATACATCTAATTACAGCTGTGCATCCATAAAAGGGCAAATGGAAAAAAGGGCAATATTTATTTTCGCAGCACCTCTTTCAATGCCACATTCTACTGTGTATTACATTATAATGGTTAGAATACAGTGGTGCTCAAAAGTTTGTAACACCCTTTAAATTTTTCAAAATTTCTACATAAATTTGACCTACACTTCATCTTTCACACAGGTCCTAAAACAGATATAGAGAACCAAATCAAACAAATGACAATGATTTGTGTGGCAAAAGTATGTGAAACTTTAAAAATAGGAGGTAATCTGTAGGTGAAACTACAAATCTTAATTTTAATTACAGAACAGGGTTCTGTATGATCTCCACAGCATGTTTGTGAAAGTGCATCATAGCACAGACAAAAGAGATTTCTTAGGAGCTCAGAAGAAGAGTTGTTGATGCTCATCAGGCTGGAAAAGGTTACAGAACCAGCTCTAAAGAGTTTGACAATCTGTGGATTGGTGGAGTGCAAACAGACTGTGTACAAATGGAGCAAATTCAATATCATTAATACCCTCCCCTGAAGTGGTCAAGCAACAACAACCACACCAGGCGTAAGAGGTGTAAAAGAGCTCACAAAGAAAACCAAGGTAACATTAGAGACACTAAAGACCTTTCTCACATTGGCTAATGTTTACGAATTCACCATCAGAACACTGACCTACAATGATGTGCATGACAAAGTTGTGAGATCAAACAGGAAAGTTGCTCGGCATCTGCACTTTGCTAAAGATCACATGGACATGGTGGTTGTAGTATTATGGCTTGGGCCTTTGTGGTGCATCTGGACTAGGACGGTTTGCCATAATTGATGGAACCATACATTCTAAATTATTCCAGCAGAATGTTAGGACATATGCCCAATAGCTGAAGTGAATGTGGGCCATGCAGCAAGACAATGACTCCAAACACACAAGTTGTTCTACCAAAGAATTATAGAATGTTTTAGAATTGCCATGTCAAATTCCTGACCCTAGAGGTTAATTCTATGGAAATGTTGTGGAAGGACATGAAGCAAGTAATTCATAAGGGGAACCCCAACACCCAATATCATAACAGAGATGAAAAATCCTCCAAGCCAATGTGCATGACTAATCATCAGTTACCTGAAAAATGTAGTTGCAGTTATTCATGACCAGGGATGGTCATAGCAGATTCTGAATGCAAAGGTTCATATGCATTTGCCACACAAATATAATATTGGACAATTTGTGAATAAATACATGAGCAAGTGTAGTATTTTGGTCTACTTTTAGCACTTGTGTGAAAGTCTGATTATTTAGGTCAAATTTGCACAGAAATGTAAAATTTGAACAGAATTTGAAAATGATAAAGCTTCCATTTAGTTTTGCCATAAAATTTGAAATTCCCTGCAATTTGGTTGACTCAAAACAACCATCAAGATTCAGAAATGTACCTAATAATAAGAAATTAATTTATATCTAAGACATAAACCATTGATAACCTGATTATAATGCCACACAAACAAATAGCATGTAAAGATATATGAAAATATATGAAAACAAAATCTACAGAACATGCTGATATTTCATTCTTATTGATAAATATGTGCAAGTGGTAGAGATACAATGATATTTACCTTAAATCTCCATCTCGTCACAACAACAAATTTCAAAGTGTGGTCCTTGCCCAAGATTTCTTCATTGCATAAAATGTCCAGCTGAAAACAGAGCACACAAGTTGGTTGCCGAGGAAAAGCACAACACAAGCAGCCAAGACTAGTTCTGGACACTGCAAGCCGCAAACCTTCTTCCAGTTCATTTATACGCACTGTTAGATGAGCTTCAAATGTGAACCAGGAGTGAGCAGTCCCAGGAGCTTACGCATTTAATAATAATGCCTTCAAAATAAGACCCCATGACGTCTAACATGAACAGGCTTCAGGCATATGGTCTGGAAACCTCACCATCAAATCCTATTTATATAAAATAGCAGGAGCCACATGTATGGACAGCTTTACTGGACACAGATTTAGAATTGTCCATGACAAAAAAAGCATTTTAAGCAGAGAACCCACTTTAGCTTTGGAATGTAGAGTAATGTATGTTCAAAAATAGCAGACAACAAAATAAGCTTATTTGTAGGGCAACACAGGAAAGCAGAAATACTGCTGGTGTGCGTCTAAGTATGTATGTACTAGTATGTATGTGTCTGTGAGTTATGGAAATGACATGACCAAGGCCAGGATGAGAATGCAGAGTAGTATCACCACAGCACCCCCTGTTGGTAACAGTGCAAAGTCTAAACACTGTACTGCCTCAGAATCAGCTTAGAAGCATATGTAATCTTATCATTCTGCTCTGCAGTACAAGCTTAAATACAAATGTAAAGAAGTTTTTGGATTTCAAATACTGCTTTATTACAACTTCTTTATGTGCTGTGCTAAACTGTAGCCATCATAAAACTAATGTCTTTGTTCAGTCGCTTTAGTGGGAAAATTGAAGCACTTGTGCTATTTCTGATAGGTGAAACTTCACAACGCTTTCCAGCAACAATGCATGCTCAGCAGAGAACAAAAAGGAATCTGACAGTTATATTGTGTCAAGCCAGTTTCTGAAGAATCTGTGTGGCACAAAGCCCACCCACAGGCTTTTTAAGAGGAAAATGGGTGAAGAGAGATAATGGAGCGCCAACAATGACTAGTTACGTCCCAAACTTGAGCACTAAAATTCATGCTTACAGTGTTGCTGACAGGCAGCGTGGTCCATGACAGAAAGCAAATGATATTGCAAGAGTTTCTGGTCTACTGAACATATGGTGAGTGGCAAAAGCTTTGTGGGAAAGCATGACAGTGTGAAAAAGCTTCAATATCCCCACTCACTGACTCACTGAAGCACCATGATGGAGAGGGAAGACACATGCCAAGAGATACTAGTATATGGCCCACTGTCACCAAATCAGCAAAATCTCACAAGGTCATTTCAAAAGAAGGAACTTGGAATGGGCTTCTGGACTGGGCACAACATCTGGCCATGTCTCCTAAAGAACAGAGAGGCCAGTGAGATTCGCACTGGCAGTGTGTCAGGTGGATGTACCTCATTGAAGGATGTCAGGTTGAGCTTCTTGGCGATGAATTTCTTCAGGTGGAGAACAGTGGCCTGGGCTGAGCACCGGATCCATTTACGCTTCAGTCCACGCAGCTTACTACTGTTACACTCCAGACAAATACTCACCTGAGAGAGAAAAAGAAGGAGGAGAAAGAGAGACCAAGATATATGACAAAACGTATCAGAGTAATTAAAGGGAAAGCTGACATATTTGAAAGAGCAATCAATATTATGTTGCCACACAAATCTTTCCTTCACTTATATAATTTGAATCTGGCAATTTTTTACATTGTGTCCAAAGTTCATGATGAGTGGTCCTATAGAAACTGACACTGTCATATAGGAGACTCCCCCATTCAGAAAGCTGGATGAGTCATGATTTAACAGAACCCAACAGAAAATGTACATTTTAAAAACTAAACAAGGCTTTACACCAATACAATAATGATAAAAATAATGCTAGATTTAGGCTTAATCTGCACATATCCAGGTAGCCTGATGTCCCTGCTCAGTGCTATGATTGCTGATTTATGATGGCAAAGAAATCACTTACTGAGCCCAAGATCACTACAGTTGTTTACATTTATTCTGGATTCAAACCAAATGACCATTAAAACCAGAAAAGGCAACAACAGTGAAATTACTGATAAAGGTAGCAAAAACACAGTCTGGGTAGGTGGTTGTTATAGAACGTCTCCTTGGCGGCAAATTTAAAAAAAAAAGATCAAGATCACATGATGAGACTGGAACAGGTAGAAGGGGCCCAACATAAAACAATGCTAACAAGGACAGTAGTCAGCATGCAAACACCTCAGTAGTAATTTTGGACAATCGACGTAACCAGCAATGCCATAGTAGCAATATTGGAGGATGCTTCACTAGCAAATTTGGATGAGAGCCAAAGCAATGTTTTACTATTGACCATGATCAAAGATGGCCAACTTGACTAGCCAGCTAAGGTTCTGTTCTTTTGGTACTGCCATTTAATAAAATGACCTGCTATGTCACAATGACCAGCGCCAAATCCTACAGAACCCTAAAGAGCACAGAGAAAGGAGTCAATGCTAAAAAGCCACTTGTGTTGCTCCTTAAATAATTGTTAGTTATATAAATAAATAAATGAATAAAATTGCAATAAAATCAAATCTGTGACATTGCTTAAAAGAGAATAACTCGAGAACATCATCGTTCAGCTTAGGTCAGATACAGTAAATACAGTACAGTATGGAGAAATATACCATATCCATTTACACAAAAAGGGTTCTTTGACAACAGCAGAATCCTTCTGGTGGGATTCAAAGAAAAAAACCCCCAAATATATAAAGAACCTGGCAAGGAACCATTTATTCTTTCAAATACCCTCTAAAGAACCCTTGAAGAACCCCCTTCATAAAAATCAAATGTGCCAGTGATGGCCCAGCATGCATAAGTCATTAGGCATTAGAGCCTCTATGGCTTTCTCACAACCTTTGTACAGGTAAGACCACATACTGGGACAAACAGGATTCAAACAGGATTAATTTGACACAGAGATGTGCATACTGTAATTATTAGCCAAGTGATAGCTGTGATTTAACCCCTGTCTGAAACTCCTATGTTGGTAACCAGTTAAGCACTGGGTGTTCCTTTTACCTACTATAAAACGAGCTACAGAAATAACCCAATACCATCAATCCTTGAAATATTATGTTTATGCAACAACACACAGGAGGAAGTGCAAAACCATAAGTTACCGGGGCACTGCAATTGTAGACACCAATATGGATAAAATAAAATCATGTAAGCATGTAAAATGCATCAAACCTAAGCTTCATCCGTTATGATTATGACATTATGAGGCTTGTTATTAATATGCGTAATGAAATGGGGCTCGGCAACACATCATAAATATTGATATATTCAAATCTATTTTGTGCGTGATATAAAAAATGACCACATACGCAGTGCTCAGCAGTCCGATTTTAATTCAAAAATGAATATGACTGGGTTTATTGTGTGGAAATGGTTTCTTTTCCAGAGGGCTGACTCTCAGAGTAGTCTTGTGCAAATTATGCTGTAGAAATGCTGCAGTTAAAAGCAGCAGCAGCATGATGACTTATTTTATCTCAACATAATCCACTGCGGTCAGTGACATACAATGAAAAGTACAATACAATCTATTCTCATCTATGACATTCATCATCAAAATTAGTAAAATAGTTACTGAAGTAGTTGCACCCAGAAGGAATCGATTTAATTCTTTTTCCAGTATAATGTGCTGAGAGTGAACTTCATAGCCAGGACATTTCAGGCTTATGTGCTGATTCATTTTCTAGTTAACAGAGAAAGTGGAAATTAAGTTTTATTGCAATTTATGTGCAACGATGAAAATGGCATATAGTTGCAGTCACCTTGTCTGCACCTGGCAACGTTTCATAAGGAATGCTCCAAAATTACATGGAAACAATTTTATTTTACACTAACTTGAGGGTTTTTTCCCTTTTCTTGTAAAGATGCCAATTTTCAGATTCAAGACAGCAACAATATGTTGGACAGAACTGATCAGCAGTGAAATGGCACTCCGATCTTTACAAATTAGTCATTATACAAAGATTTCACACATCATGCAAATACCCTACAGATGTTTAAAGGTAATATTTTTTCACAGATGTGTCTGGTAAACTCCTCCTCTCTGAAAAATATTCTGACAAGCTACTTAAAAGGATGGAGATTCCCTCTGAAACAGCACTGTACTGTTCCGGTTCTGTTTATGAACACCGGTCCATTTGAAGGTCAAAGAGTGCGAGTGCGGTGGCGTAATGCTAAGCCCCACAGGTGGAGGCCTTGGACTGTTAATTGTAGATGAGCGCAGCAGCTGGCCAGGGAAGTGAGACGCAAAACAAACAGACCAGTGCTAGCCAAGCCAGAGACGAGCAGCAGGGGCTTCCACTATTAACACAAGAGAAAATGAAATATGGCTCTGTGTGTGTGTGTGTGTGTGTGTGTGTGTGTGTATCTGTGGTGTGCGCGATTACTGGATCATTATCGTCCAGCGGGGCCAGTTCAAATCAACACAAACAGTCACACAAAATGAGTAATACCGAGCTCACTCAAGCCAATTTCACCTTCAGACCAAAGTAAGAGAGCCAGCAGCACCAAACGGTTCAGTGGAAGCTGGGGTTTACTGATCATTACTGTCTGAAATCTAATGATCATAATGGATTAACATGCTGACATATTTACCAACCAAGGATCTTACTAAGTTGTATCATGCACACCTGTTATTACAATGTTGGGCATCAGATTTCTATACTGTGGGATAGTATCACTGCTGTCTAATGAAAACCATCTCCATTTTGGTCAGTTTTTAGTTAGTCCCCATGGTTGGAACCCTGCAGCTGCTCTGCACACTGGGTAAATAATTCTGGATGAATCGATGAATAGAAATGTACTTTGTGCAATTGAATGTAATTTACTAATTATTCCGATTTTACTTCCATTCAAAGTTAAGTATTTCTGCCTTATAGTCAGCATTTTGAAGACACATTTCTTTACTGACCAGCAAGAACACGTTCTGACCTTTTCTAAAGCTGTAATGTCGGTTGTAAAGCTATTAAGCTAACATGTCTGATGTAACACTGCTTTTAACACTCTGCCACTTTATTCTCTGACTGTGCTGTTTTTGGTGGTGGTGTAGTTTCGTTGTGAGTTTAAGGTCATGGAGTACAGGTTTGACTTTCAGACATCGAAACCTAAGCATTGGGCACCAATCCAGCAAAGCAGAATTCCAAAGGGAATTCTTATTTATTTGCTACATTATGAATGAGGCTAAAGTGGCTGCCTCAGCTTTCACGCACTGGAGCACACAAGCACAAACAACATCAGCAACTCAATGCACACAAACAGAGAGGGGAGGGGGCATGCAAACTGTGTATATACACACACACACACACACACACACACACACACACACACACACACACACACAACACACACACACACACACACAACACACACACACACACACACACACACACACACACACACACACACACACACACACATGCAATATGCCCGAATGTCTGTGGACACCACTTCTAATGAATGTATTCAGCTACTTTAAGATGCAGCTATTGCTGACACAGAGGTGCAAAGGCACACAGACAATTTGTCTAGTCCCTGTGGAGAAGTACTGCCAATATAATAGGACTCCCTGGAGCAGATAAAAATGAATGCATTCACACCATGTCTAATGCCAGTTGTGTGGTATAAAGCCCCCCAGCATTGTGCTGTGGGGCAGTTGAACTGTGTTCTCTGGAAAGATGTGCTCCATCCAATACTTTTGGGATGAGTTGGAGAGTTGGGGATGACTTAGAGTGGCAGTCATCCAACATCCTGATAGCAAACGCTACCAAGTAGAAAGGCCTTCTCTGGACCATAGACATTTTGGAAGGGGCAATGAATGAGCAGGCACCTGAATACTTTTGCACATGTACTTTATATCATATTCTTATTACTTCGAACTGTATATTTACTTACAGCATTCCTAACATTACAGTTTTCACAAGTAAAAACACACAGTGCTTAGGTAGCTAAACCCTCTGCACGCAGTACTGTATGTGTGGAGTGGGGACGAGTCCAGGCAACCTTTAGACTTACAGAAAAACAATATTACCTGATCAGTATTCTACACACAAACCCTGTGAAGTGCTCTCAGTCGCTGCCCTTTGAGGGACAGTACAGAGTTTGAAAATAAGACCGTGGGCCCCAATCTCTTGTCTTGCATTATTAACCACCTCCACCGGCTGCTCAGAGGGTGGGAAAGAATACAAAACTGCAGCAGTGGAATCAATGATAGACACTGCACTTTTTTTAAACGGAACAGAATCACACCATCATTCACAGCAGAGGCGCAAAGGTAAAGGAGAGACTATGTCTTTTATAGCTCTGTGTACAAATACAACTTTACAAGAAATGATGACAACAGTAATGCCTCGGTGACCTGGGGAAGCAAAACGAGTTTTGAAAAGACCTGCTGTGTAAAGAGTAACTCCACCGACAGCATGCTTCATACAGCTCAGACTGCTCCGACAGCCGGGCTGAATAAAGCCCACTGCTCTTTATACTTCTACAAAAAAGAACAAGCACGGAAGAGAGAGCAAGAGAGCGAGAGAGGGGGTGGGGGCGCGTTTCTTACTTGTTCATCGCTGCGATGATAATCATTATCCTCTTCTGGTTTCTCCTCTCCATCCTTATTGGCGCTGTCCTCTGGTTTGACTTCACCTGGTTTTTAGAAACAAAACACATCCACGAGTCAGTGAGTGATGGAGAGAGAGAGTGAGAGAAAGAGCATGTTACCACCATGACCCTGCTCTAGCCATCAGTGGAATAAGTACACACAAGAGCTATCCTGAAGAGCCGATTTGTTGCAGTTCCTGTTCAACTCACTGTCATACTGACTTACTGTGAACTGACAGGATAAGCACTGGCACAGTCACACCTGAGGTGTGGTCACAATCAAACTGGAACACAGAAGACACTTACAGGGTAAACACCAGCACCAGTCCAGAGAAGAAAACATAAGATCAAAATATTCACAAAGACAGGAAGACAATTCTACACTAGCTTTAAGTGAATGTATTAACGTCTATCGTGAAACAGATCTGATATTAGGATAATAGGCTGATCCATCAACTTTCAAGTTGAGCCTATTGCTGAAACATATGGTCCACAGGGGTATACGGCCCCCAGCACTGTGTAGATCTGTGTAGCTGTGAGCTCTCTGGAAGGATGGTGGTCTATCCAATACATATGAGACAACGGTATTAAAAATACACTCTTTAAATACTCTTGATTTCAGAAGACACCAAGAATAAGTATGTGTCTCAGTATTTTTGTCCATTTAGTGTACATATACTTTGCCTCTTGATCGGAGTATTCACATCTGTAATTTTTAAAAGGGGGTTGGAAAATTTGCAGTTCCATTTTGATTATTAAATTAGATATGATGAAGTAAGTCACTACTAGTGTCTTTTACTAGATACTTTCATACTTTTACTTGAGTAATAATTTAAATTACACTTTTTACTTGAGTCCAGTTTTGGTCTACTCTACCCACCTCTGAATTTGCTAATACTTCCTGAACAGATACCTAGTGTTAGATCCAGCTTGTTAAACTGCACTACAGAGAAATTTCCATTAGAAAAAGGTTCAGGCAGTTCCGAAAGTAAATCACCTCTTTGTTCACTCTGACAGGCTGAAATAGGAACCTTTCAGTGAGATATTGTTTGTTTCTGTTTTTCGCATTTATCCTGTTACTGTGTGTAATCCCTGGTCTCCACTCCTTCCCTTCAGCAAAGACAAGGATGAGAATTATGGACCGACTGAATATGAGGGGAAAAGAGCAGAAATCCTGTCACTCTATTTATGTACAGTCACATCAAAAAAAGTAGCTGCACCCAGAAGGAATGAACCGACAGGAATTAAACTCGGTGGGTGGTTCTGACACTGCGAGACATGCAAATGATTGAAGTTTCACGCTCTGCTGTTTCAAGCAATTTGGCCAGAGAAGAGATCATAAGGCAAGTAGAGAAGTGGTATGGTCTTACAGGCATTGCAGGCCACATGGATATCAACACATGCTGTTGATGGCAGTGGAATGAAAGCAGGAGAGAGAAGGATCTGAGATCTACGGGGAGACTTGTGGACACCCTTAAGAAGGGAGAACCAACAGATGAACTGACATGTGGAGTGACCCAACAGCCATGAAGGAGCATATTCAGTGGGCAGTGATGCCCTCCAGCATCACTGGCAGACAGCTGCATGACACAGGACTACATGCTTGCTGACCATTATGACAACTGCCCTTAACAAGGTGTTACACCAGACTATCACTCAGAATGGCAGTGGGTCATCTTCAGTGATCTGCTTTTGTCTAAACCAATAAATCTGTGGTACTGGTTCAACAGGTGCATTGCCAGACATATCTCAGGTTAAAATGTGTGAGAATATTCAAGCTGCATGGGATGGATTATCGCAGGACACCATCAGGAACCTCTACTACTCCATGCTGAAATGTCTGGCAAAGTCTGAGAGGCACTAGTTCTGTATGAAATCCAAAATTTCCTTCTGGGTTCAACTAATTCGAACTAAATTCAGGTTAATCGTGTTAAGACCAAAATGTAATTCATTTATTGATACCTACATTGCGGTACATGTTTGTGAGTCTATGCATTCGTAATCAGTTCAGAAGCCTTTGATGAATGTTTTGATTCATCTATAATTCATCCCAACATTTTTATGCGTGCATTATTTAAATCCTGTTAAGCCCAGAAACCTTCCACTAAGCTAGTGCGGTAGGTGACCGATATAAACAATACTCTCGGCTCCGATCTGACAGTTTTTTCATTAAAGAGACACTGTGAGCTGGATCATTAATCAGCACTGCAACACCACCACTACCACCCCCAAAATGCAATTATGTCAAACTGATTCCTCGTCGTATTTATAAGCCTCACAAAATGAGGCTGCACCTAATCAATGGAAACACACTCATTTGCAACTTTCCTTCCATAGACGAGGGGAATTACTTCATCGAAGCTGAAGTAATCAGCTGGTAGGATGTTCTGCACCACAGAGGCAGACACAGATGGACTCGACTCATTAGGGGTGCCCCTCAAAGAGGGACGGTGAGCAGAAAATAACAAGCCCTTGACGTCACAGGAGAAGCCGGCGTGTCAAGCACCATCTTTTACAGGGAGACACAAAAAGCCCACCTTCACACGAACTGAAATCAACTGAAGATTTGGCTCCAGGAGCAAATCAATGTCGCTCCTTCCTGGAGACCCTCTGAATATCCTCTCACTCCATTCTAAAGCTCCCAGCAGTGGAGCAGGTTGAGTGAAAGTAGGCTAATCTGAAGCAGAGGGGCTGTGCAGCTGTGAAATGGGGGATTTCCTGTTAAATAAGTTTTCTTGCTGGTGAGGAGGCGAACGAGGTGGCTTGTTTCTCTTCCAGGCAGAGTGGGGTTTTCACAAGGACACACTAATCCTGCTCTCAGGCCCACCAACTCTCCTACTCTGAAAACCCCTTCTTAATTACTATGCTGATAGGATTTGGGACACACTAGCAACTGCCCTTGCTGGACACATTGGAGCAGAGTGGCTGAACTAAGTCAGAAGTAGGGCTGCAAATAATGAAAATGTCTTGATTCATCTGCAACTAACAGTTAATTCCTTTAAACCATTCATCTCAAGCCTGTGGATTATTCCTCAGGCTTTATCCTTTAACTAGTGACTATAAATGATTAATCTGCAACTATTGATTATTGATTAATGTGCAAGTAATGAGGTTCACGAATTTCTATAAGCAATTGTTATATTACTTGCTCTGTCTAGCAATTCTCAACAAATCTACCAATTATTCATACAGCTGCTTAATCTGAATTGTAATAGAAATTATTTCTATAAGTGAATAAATATGTAACTAATCATTAGCGATTAGCGATCATTAGTGATTAATTTGCAACTAATTATATCTATAACCAGTTATCTGCAACAAAATGTTTTATGTAAGCAATTAATCTGCAGCTAAATTAATAAATAATGAACATGCACCTATTTATTATTTCTTATTACTTATTATTTCTATAACCGATTAACATGGAACTAATTATTTCTATAGGCATTTATCTGCAAATAATTTATACTAGGAAGTAATCTGTAATTAATCATTTCTATGACTGAACAGTCTGTAGTTAGTCCTATAAATCACTAATACGTTCCTGCCGATTATTCTTACAACTGATTACCCTGCACGGAGAGAATACTTCTAAAAATGATTAATATGCAAAGTGCATAAGTAAGTCTTCTTTAACCTTTAAACTAGCAATCATTACTACAATCAAAAAAATCTGCAACTACTAAGCTTTCCTATAACCCAATATCCTACAGACTTTTTTCCCCTTTAACCAAATAACCTGCAAGTAGTGGGCATTCCTATAAATGATTAATATGTAACTAATGATTGCACAGATAAGTGATTAAAATCATTATTTCCGTGAATGTTTAATCTGCAGCTATAAAGTACTAGAATAATTGCTTAATATCCCATCAGTGATTATTTCCATTGGCAATTTGTTAAAATGGTCAGTAATTTGATCAAATTAATTGAAATTTGAAGTGTAATTTACTTCAAACCAAAGCACTTCATCATGTGAACATAAATCCTATAGGGTATTAGAAAATGCTTTGGTTTAATGTAAACAACACTTCAAATTCCAACTGTAGTTCAAAGCCTTAACAAGTTGGTTCAGGAGAAGGAAAGAAATCCACAATATTATAAGCCTTTTGGAATTTGTCTTTGTGTAGAGTTTGTGTACTTAAGCCAAAATTGGGTCAAAGTGCATAATCTGACTTTTACTAAATTCCTTCCTGATAATGCACATCACTAAATCTGAAACATGGAGCACTCACACTGACAATGCAAATGAATCCGAAACACCCAAAGTAACTTTGTGCATTCTAAAGTGCACAAGGCCACTTGTCAAGCAGTAAAGGCACCATTAAGGTGTCCACTAGCAGCACCATGTGAAGTCCTGACACTGCTTTCAGCTTTTAGAAAATCACACCCACAGAGCAGGATGATGGCATTAAGTGCTACATCCAGCACCCCCCACCACAACACCCTGTCCCTCTCTGCTTCTTGACAGAGAGGGCAGACAGCGCCAAGTATTGCAATGAAAGGTTACTGTGAGGCTCGGGCCTGCCAAACGTGCTGTGACTGAGGGGAATGAGAGAGCACTTCCATTTCCATTTGAGCCTTAATTATCAAAATCAAGCTTGAGCATTAGGCCAGCGATTAAAGCTGCAGGCCTGGCAGGCCTCTGGGTAGCCATCCGCACCAACCATTAGCACCAACCAGAGCCCGCTTACAGTAGAATAAAGAGAACTCTGCTCTTCCTGGGTAAAGTCACCTGCTAGAACACAGCTGTCAGCAGAGAGATGCCACAGAGCATATTCATTTAGGTTCCACACTCGGTGTTACTGATTAATAGATGATGAACTTCAATATCTTAAGTAATATTCAGGCAAATCTAATTTACATAACTACCCCCAACCCAAATTAAGCTTAATAGCAAAGACATATTTGGTGTCCCAAATCTGTTTCTTTAGTATTGCTTTGGTGCTACAATTCTAATGTGGCTAAAAAGTAAAAACAGCTAACAAATGATGACTTGCTCATGTGGCAAAGACCACATTTATAACGTTTGAGTGGTTTTATTCCGATTGGATTCATTTTATATTATGCAATTATATGTGTTGACATTTTAACAGTAGTCATATACCTTTTCCCTTTAACAACTCATTTGGTGCAAGTGCAGTTAGGTGTGCAGTCTGCCTAATGCCATTAAAGTATTCACTTCTAATTATTAGTTAGTTATTTATTAATTATTTATTAGTTATTAGTTAGCAGTTGAAGCTATGAGCCGAACACAGCTAAGAGAGCACATACCTTATTATTGGGGTAAAATTGAGTAAATCTGAGTAATGAAACTAGGAATGAGAGCTTATATCCTAGAGAACATAGATGGAAACTATAAAATATAAGAATTTCACCAAACTGTCACTTTAGCTGGATTGTATCAGCTGGAGAAATGGGTGTGTGAGGGCCATACCATTGCGCTGGGCATCTAGGTGGGGTTTCATGTTGCACAGTTCTCCTTTGATGTCTCCAGGTACCTCCATGCCCAGCTTCTGATAGAAATCTCTCTGCTTTTTCAACTCCGCTACACAGGGAATTACACAAAGATCAGCTTTGAAATTCCACTATTGGTTAAGGAATCAATGTATGTGTGTCAACTCTTGCTGACATTCATTTACTAGCGGTCACAGCATTTCAGCAAATCACATCCCATAGCTCTTAAGCATCAGCTTTAATGCGTGGTGGAAAAGAAAAAAAAATGTACACACCTTCTTGCAGTCCTGGCACCAATTTGTAGACGATGTCTTGCATTGTTCGATCATGGCTGACAAGAAAAGAAGGAGAAAACATTGAAACAGTGTGGAGAACGGCAAGAACCCACACAGCATGTAACTATAGCACTGGAAACCAATAGGTATGTGAAGGAAGCTATATTTAAAGACAGAAAAAAAGCTAGTACAGTGTGTGATTCCAGTCAGTTTTCATAATTGACAACCAATTCTTCACATGCGTACTCAGTTTCTGCTGGTATATCAGAGTAAACAGACAATCAAACATTATGGGATATAATTAATTACTATAGCTTTTAGGCCTCAGCTGTCAGTGCATTTCTGAAACTGCTGGTTATTCTGAGCTGCTGATTATTGTACAAAAAGCCACAGCCACTAAGCATGTGTTGACATGCTTATCTCTATGGTTCTTGATAGCGCAGTTTGCCTGTGAGACCCAGTTACCAAGTCAGGAAGCCTTGGGGCACAAAGTCCCTCTGGCAAATACTAACAACAATACACTGGTGACATATTAAGGACAAGAGAAGGCAAGACATCAAATCTAAAACACGTTTTTTAGGGTTGACACTGCCTTATCACATTATGAATGTGAGATCTCCAGACTTACTGCGGAATTATGGGAAGGAACAAAAGAAAAACTTCCAAATTCATTTTTATAGATAGTAATTATAGCAATAAAATAATTATAGATGTCAGTGTTGACCTCCATGTTTGACTAAGTACATAAAAATGCCCCGAAAATAAAGCTTGTAGTAATTATCTATATGTTACAGACGTGACAAAAAGATCAGGCATTTATTAAAGTGAAAAACAGGGATTTGATGCACAGTACATGAGCAAAAGAGACACTTGCTCATTTGCTTTTAAAATCGAGGATATAGAAAGAGTTTATCCTGCTTTTGTTGGAGTAAATGTCATTACAGTTCAAGGAAGACCTTTTTACTGGATTTTGGAGCATTTGATTGCATTCAGCCACAAGGTCAGTGAGGTCAGGAGGTCACCATCCCAAATCTTATACAAAAAGTAATCATTCAAAGTAATTCCAGATAACATTTATACCCTGCTATCTACATCACATCTGATATTAGCCGTGGTGCCAATAAGTTCATGTTTATTTAATCCAGAGTTCTATTCTATTAGCAATACTTTTGTGTGCATTTGCACATCTGTGCCAGTATTGAGTGAAAGCTGTGTGACCAGAAACAATAGGAGAGGGTACTATGTGTTGCAGACTGCATAGCTCTGACTTTAGAATTATTATTATTAATAAATTAATAGCTAACCATTTCCGATTCTAACCAAGTTGCTACCAACTCTCCTTCCACAGATGCCACCAGTGTTAGGAGGGTGAAAGCTATTATGAGCCTCTTTTGAGACACATACTGTATTGGCAAGCAACACAATGACAGCAATGAGAGAGGAAGAGGGAGGGTCCTCCCCTCAGAGAGAGTAAGGCCTTTTGTGTGTGCAATCCCATGCATTTTAATGAGATGGTCATGATAGGTGAATTTCACATACAACAATTCTGAGGGAATACATTTTCACTGCAAACTTTCCTGGCAAGTTAAACGCTGGTGAAGGCGGATACACAAACTTGCACTGATGCTCTACACAGTCAGCCAGGAGGTGGAATTAGATGGTATTTTTAGTGGCTTTGATAGTATGTTAGCTTGGATAAGAAACTGCTCAACCAAAATGGAGGGCTGTTTACGCCACCGATTTCTGGTCCCACAATCAGCCGAGCTTATTTTGCATGCAAAGTCAATGATCCCAGTATGATCACACTTTAAGACAGCTGCACCAGCGGGCAGTCCTTGTAGTTGGTAATGCTGCTGCCAACCTATGTCTAATTTGTGTCTCAACCTCTTATTGCAATAAAGTTTAACATAACATGGGCAGTTTAGTCTTTTTAAAGTGCTTGTATGATTATTAGATTAGATATAGATTAATTATAATAACGCTTCCACAATCCTAGATCAGCCTATCTGAGCTTAATGATAGGGTCCAGACCAGCATCAGCTCATCAGCCCCACTGGTTAAGAACGAGAGACTAGCCAGGTCCCTCATGCCCAGCCAAAAAGGCCACCTGTTCCCCAGACCAACCACACACCAAGGAAAAACACACTGTGTCCCAATTAACCACCACCAGGGTACCATGGAGATGGGGGAGGGGGGTGAGGGTGGGGGATTCGAGGGGCCTGGGGATGAGACAGTGGCTGCCATTAACAGAGATCATCAACAATCTGTGTGTGTACAGCATGTGTGTCTGAGTGTGTGTATGTGAGTAAAACACACAGACAATCCAGCATCCACTTGCCAGCGATCAAACAGTAGAGGTGGCAAATACACAGGATGTTAAACTAAGGTCACGTTAATTATGTGCAGTCAGTGACTATGGCATTTGCTTTGAGGGGGAACCCGGCATTGTCACAGGTTTTAAAACCCCTCACCATCTCCTACTCCATCCTCACCCGCAAGCCACCCGCCTTTCATTTGGCTACAGGCCTGCATTTACTGAGCCATCTGAAAGTCCCTGAGCTAAAAAAAAATAAAAAAAATACAGGCAGCACAGTGAATATTTAATGTGTTTGCAAAGTGTTTTTCATGAGCGTGCAAATGCTACTGTGCCGCTGGTAAATGACAATTATGAAATAACTGGCAACTGGCCCCAAAGCTCAGCCAATCAGACAATAACACAAAAATGCTGAACGCATATACAGACCACCAACCCCACCTAGCCGCATATGCACAGGGCTTACTCTTAGAAAGCAGGTTCTTAGTTATTGTAAATGTTAAAGATTTCCAAAACACCATAAATTTATAATGAACCAAAAAAAAGTGCTGCAAATCAAACTACACAACAAAACGAGATCCTAGTTTCGTGTGGATTTTTAGTTTGATTCACAAAGCTTGACAGCAAAAAAAATCTTTACATTGCTATAAAAATGTAAACAATTATTAAATTATCAACTTATTTCACTTAATTGAAGTGAATTTAAGTGATGTATATCTTATGGCAGTTTCGATCATTATTTCTATGACAAAAGCTAAATTACGTAATTTCCTGAATTATGCAAAGTAATTCCGCCAACAGAATAAGACACTTGTAGACAGGGTTTGGAGATGATATTCTTAAGAGGAACAAGACTGTACTCGATAGAATGTCATACTGAACAAAGAACATGAGTGGTGCATTTGTGTAGAAATGGTTTGATTTCAGGAGGAATGTGTCCACTTAAGAACGGTGACATGTATCACCATCATGGGTTAATTCATTTTAGATTACTTCTATAATCTTATGAGAAACATTAGATATCGAGACTACATTTAAGAGTGACCACAGTGAAAGTAAACAGCTAGCAACAAGTCTTGTAGTTCTAAAAAAAATATGATTCTTTCACAGTGTATTCGGGTATTATTAAAGCTGTGGGGCTTTTCTGCATCATGTCTGAAGACAGTAGATAGTGAGAGAGACACAGAGATAAAAAGGAAGAGGATAAGACTACAAACAGCCCTGCAGTATTCATTAGTGTTTGTTTCATATTACATATATACTGCTGTAAATCATTTTCAGCCATTTCTTTTGATCAATTTAAAAATAACAGCTGCCCTTTACATCCTGCTCTTTGGATTGAACAATGAACAGACGGATGGAAATTGTTCAAAAGCTTGATTCATTAAACTACAGTACTGTGTAGTTCAGTTGTTTCAGCAAAAAGAGCATTTTAACTGTAAAACCTACAGAACACATCAGAACACAGGGAGGTAAACAAATACAATAAAAAGGAACAAGATTTTCTCATCATAAAGTGGTTTAGATCTTGTGAGCTAGTTTGGACATCCCCAGCCAGTGTGTGGATGTTCACTTCCATCATCAGTTCACCTAATTTAACATCATTAAACAACGATTTACCAAACCAGCTGCTGGATGAGAGCTATAAATAATAATACTCTCATGAGAAGAGCTTAGGGGATGTTTTAATGAATGGGAAAACCTCAAACCAGTAGTTCTACAGTAGTCCTGTATTCTAATACACTCATTGTTGGAAAAAGAAATAGTTGCACCCAGAAGGAATCTATCAACTGCAACTGTGTCATGCCAGACAGACAGAGTCATGCCGAATGGCAGCAATTGGTCTTCAGTGACAAGTCCCATTTTTGTCTTGGTGGAAACAACCAACAAATCTATGTGTGGAGGCACCAAGGTCAGCACCAAGATCAACAATTTGTTGTCACACATCACACATCCATGAAGGCCTGATGCCTTGGTGTATTGTGCAATATTTTATGATGCCAGATCACCTTTGGTCTTCGTTACAGGCAGTCCAATGTTACATTAATGAGGTCCTGAAATCAATGGCCCCTCCCTTTTCTGAACACAGGCTCCAGTGCATTATTCTAACAGGACAACACTCATCCAATACTGTAGCCGATTTAAGAGCTTGCCTTGAAGACACAAATACTATGCCAGGGCCAGTCCTATCGCCGGACCTATCCCAGACTGAAAATGTGTGGGATGCTGTTGGACACAGTATCAACACTCCAACAATCTGTGGCAGTGGACAGAGAATTTTCAAGATGGGGAGGATTATCGCAGGAAACCATTTGAAACTTCAACAATTCCATGCTTAGACATCTGGCATGTTGAGTCATTCCTGATGCCATATTGAGAGACACTACTTCTGTATGTTTAGGTCAATAAATATTGCCCATATCAGTCTAAATGTTTAATCATGTATTGTTCCTGGTAATCTTCTTCCCCAATAGCATTGCAATCATTTCTGTATGCAACTAGAGTCAAAAGACATAGGACACTTATTTCAGAAAAGAAATGGAAATGACAGCCAGAGGTTTAAATCTACCTCCTTGTCTCTACACTGTCTACCTATTGTATCAGATCCACTGACCAAATATGGGCAGTTTGTAATTTTATAATTACAGACTGTAGTCCATCTGTTTCTCTGCATACTCACCCTGAAGGTCAGGGTGAAACTAAGCTAACAATGGTCAGGACATCCACAGGACCAACAAAGAGCAGGTATTATTTGGTTAATGGGTCTCTCTCAGCACTGCAGTGACACGAACATGGTGGTGTGTTAGTGCGTCTTGCACTGCTATGAGTAGCTCAAACACAGCAGTGGTGTGTCTAATAGAGTGGATAGTGAGTGGACACAGTGTTTAGACACTCCAACCCCACCTTGGTCCACCTTGTAAAGTCAGAAACAGACAGTCATCTGTTTCTGCACTGTTTGTGTTGTTCACTGTCTAGTCATTTATCAGTGCTCACAGGACACTGCCCATAGGATCTTGCTGGCTGGATATCCCTGGTTGGTGGAGTGTTCTCAGTCCAACAGTGACACTGAGGGGTTTAAACTTATCTGTGCAACACACAAACATGCCGCCACCATGTCAGTGCCACTACAGAGCTAACTGTATACACAGTTACAATAGTGTGCATGTGCGGAACCATGTATGCAGCCTGTTACAGCACTCTTGTTTGATTTTTCATTTCCTTTAAACTTTTATTTATCTTTCTAATAGTTACCGTATTTTCCAGACTATAAGCTGCTACTTTTTTTTCCACGCTTTAAACCATGCGGGCTTATAATGAGGTGCGGCTTTTTCTTCACCCGCCAGGGGTCGCCAAAGTGAAAGTTGGAAATCACAGAAGATGATGTTCATTTTCAGTTAGCACATACAAGCAGCCACCACCACGGACAATTTTGTTTTCATAAATCCTTCACAAAAACTGTCCGCATGCGCAGAGCATCATGACGTTCTCTGAACTTTTCTGTTTTGTTTGATCAGCACTTTGACTTTTATGCTACAGGCACCTTTTGGAAACTAATCAGTTCATTTATGTTCAGTTAAAGTACATTATCATTTCAGTAGATATCAGGGCTTTCAGCTTATATAAGTTACTTTCCAGTTTTTTTTTTTAAAAACTTTGCAGGTGCGGCTTATATTCAGGTGCACTCTATAGTCCAAAAAATACGGTAATTTAGCTTGACAAGGGAACTCAGTGGATGACAAGGGAAGTGCCTTCTTGACATGTGCCCTCTTGAAACATGCTAGTAAAGAGAGTTTTGGTCTGTTTTTTCTCAGTGAAAGTGCTTTACTCCCCTGGTCTGTTGCTGTGTAGCAACATGGTCGCTTGATTTACACCCACGATCAGTTGACTGCACTGAAGCTGACCAGCATAGTGGCCAGGACAGCTAACATCCCTGAGGAGCCTTGGAGATGGATGCACAAGGGATGTAGAGGAGGAAGGACACAGCACACAGGAGAAGCAAGGGCGAGACAACAGAGGCTTATGGAGAAGAGGGAATAAAAGCTGCATCTCCCCTCTGCAACATGAGAGTGCTTGTTAATAAGATAGATGAGCTAACAGCATTAGCCCAGAGTCAGAGGGAGAGTGGTTTAATGTGCTTCTCAGAGACATGGCTACACCAGGATATTCCAGATCATGTTCAATCGACAACTTTCAGACTGCTCGGGCTGACCTGAGCTACACCAAGAGTGGTAAGCACAGAGGAAGAGGGCTTGCTGTGCTCGTTTATAAATACTGGTGTCACCCTGGTCACATTACCATTACCATATCAAGGAACATGGCCATATTATATACCTTGTGAGTATTCAAACATAGCATAGTCTCCAAACTCCCAAGTGCCTTTAACACCATATCAAGTGACTTCAACCATGTCACTATGGCCAAAGCATTATCAAACTCAATACGTGGACTGTCTCAGCAGAGAGCAAAGACCATTGGACCTGCTGTATGTTAATGTTATGGAACTGCTCGCCCCTGCCCCCAATGGGTAGGTCTGACCACATCTTTGCGTACCTCAGTCTCAGGTATGTGCCATTGGGGAAGAGTCAGCTTGTCACCACACGTACAGTCAGGAGGAGATGGCCTGAGGATACTTCTGAGGCACTGCAGTGCTGCTCTGAGGCTACAGACTGGCTGGCACTCTGTGAGCACATGGAGGGGACATTGACGGGCTCACAGAATGTATTACAGACTACATTAATTACTGTTTGGACTCCACTGCCCCAAAGAAAGACTGTGAAATGCTACCCAAACAACAAGCTTTGGGTAACAAAGGACATAAGAGGTCTAGCGGAAGACATCTAGAAGGGAAGCTAAGGAAAATGAAGGAGGAAGCTGGGGTGGAAACTCCAGCATGAGGGACATTTGGAGTGGAATTTGGACAATCACTGGCTGCAGGTCGACAACAGAACAACAGAAGCGTATTGGGCAGTGTGGACAGCCCCTATGAACTTAATCTGTTCTTTAACAGTTTTGACACAGCAGACTCTGGTCCTCCCCCATCCTGACTCCTCTGCTGTTGATCCTCAGCAGTCCAATCCAATCCCTCTCCTTCCCCCTCCTAATAACCTGTCCCCCTTCAGCAACAGCCCATCTCACACCTCCCCCACCTGTCACCTCTACAGTGAGTCTCCCTGCTGACCAGAAGAACTGAAGATACTCCACAGAAACCCTGGGTACTTAAAGCATGTGCTTGTTGAAAATGTCACCATGAAGTATCTTCAACATGTGCCTGAGTCTGCGGAGGGTACCAGTGATATGGAAGACTTCCTGCATTGTATTGTTCCTGTTCCAAAGACGCTGTGACCCAGTGACGTCAAGAACTACAGGCCAGTGTCACTAATGTTCACTAATAAAGGCCATGGAGAAGCTGATCTTGGATCTGCTCTGACCCATAGTCCAGCCATTTCTGGATCCCCTCCAGTTCACAAACCAACCCTGCCTGTGAGTAGAGGTCATCATCAACTACCTGCTCAAGCAAGTCTACGCTCACTGGTGACATCTGTGTCCATCCGGGGGGGTCAGTGTGGACAATGTAGAGGACTACAAATATCTGAGAGTACAAACTGGCAATAAATTCGACTGGGCTAAAAACACTGATGCCCTTAACAGGAAGGGCCAAATTCACCTCCATTTTCTGAGGCACCTGAGGTCCTTTAACATCTGCAGGATGATGCTCAGGATGTTCTATGAGTCTGTGGTGGCGAGCACCACTCTCTGTGCTGTTGCATGCTGGGGAAGCAGGCTGAGGGCGGCAGACGCCAACAGACTCAACAAACTGATCCCTAAGGCTGATGATGTGGGAGATGAGCTGGAGTCTCTGATAGACAACATCCTCCTCTCCAACACTGCTAAGCTACAGGCCATTATGGACAATGACTCCCAGCCACAGTACCACACAGTGATGAGACAAGAGTACGTTATATTACTCTTTTTATTACTTTCTATAGATAGGAGCAGCTGTAATAATTTGTCATTTCCCTCTGGGATTAATACAGTATTTCTGATTCTCATTCTGAATATATAGCATTGAATGTTATAGAAATGCTGTGCCATAGTGAAGAATCGCAGTGAAGACAGGTCTACTTCAGACTGGCTTGTGTCAACAAGAACAGTGCGTCTTGGTAGACCCCTACAGGGCTGCAATGGGCAGTACACTGACAAAGCTGTCCGTGTATCAAGTGTGGATGTGTGTGTGTGTGTGTGTGTGTAGGGTTGGTCGTGCATTGGTGCTGCAGTAAGCACTCACCCGATATACTGCAGTGGGTGGCTCTGGTGAATGACAATCCTACATGTGGGGCACGTGTTGTTCTCTTCCAGATACTTCACTAAACAGCTCCTGCAGACTGCACACAGAACACACAAAGTGGATACACACATTATTAGGGCTTACATTAATTATAGAACACCTACTAGATTAGTGTAAATGCTCAGCAATGCAGCCACACCCAAGAGTGAAGAATGAATGACAGACATAGACAATGAACGGGTAGCTTCACTTTAGACATTAGCTGTCTGAGACTGACAACCTCAGTAATCTAGTGATGATGAAAAAAGGAGGCACTATGCATAAAAATCACTTTGACTGAAGCTACAGTGAACGGAACACAACAACAGTTCTGATCAAAGCCAATCTGTCATTCTGACAGCAAAAATCAAGAGTGTCACAAGAGCGCCATCTGCTGTTCAATTCAGTTAGAACTGCTGAGGAAACAAGTTCAGCGTCCAAAGACAGAAAGCTTCAAAATGTTAGTGACTTACACATGGCTTTCCTATCATTACAGAAAAGTATATTGTATACTGTAAAGAACATAGAGACAATATGTAAGACAATAAAAGTGCAATACTGTAAGCAAGAGGAAATTTTGATATCAAGTTGATATATTAAAAAGTTAAAATATCTTAGTTAAAGTCATCTGCAGAATATGAGTTCAAAAATTACTTTACATAATAATCCAGTGTTTTGTTTAGTTGTTTTTTTTTTGTTTTATTGGGTTTGTTTTTTTTTTTTTTTGGGGGGGGGGGGGGGGTGCAGTAAGAAGCGGCAGATACTATAATTTCAAATCTCCAACAGTGTTACATAACAATCCTGACTCATTAATATTTATGTCTCCAAAATGTACATACACTAAAGTCCACTAGCGAAAGCATTTCAGTAGCTACTCTGGAAGAACATGAAGAAAAAAAAGGAAAAGTCTAAAAGCTAACACTAGCTGACCAGGTGAAACGTTTGGAAAATGGCTGACTGAAAATACTATCACTGTGGGTATGCTTGGCACCGGATACCAAACCTAGCGATGTGAGCAGATTATAGGTAGGCAAGTGCTATATTAAAGCCAATCCAGCTGACGGCACAAAAAGCTCTTCAGATAGCCAACAGTCTGCATAGAGGGGACACAGAGAGGACAGTAACACTACACAGTAAGAGTGGAATAATGACTAAAAAGGATTTACAAATGTTCTCATTACAGTACTAAACAAAGCAATGCTAGGCTATGTTAGGTGGCTACTGTGGAACCATTGAGATGATAAGTGTCAAACTGTCCATGAAAGGAAAATCAGCATTTCATTTTGATGCAGAATAACAGTGTGATGAACACACTTGTAAAGCTGCATTTGAGAATTTTCCCACTCACATACTGCATTCCATTGAATGTCAAATTTTCTGAGTTTAAAGTAAGAAGTTTAAAATAGATGGATTTCCAATGTGAAAAGTAACCAAAACAGCTGCCCACTTCAACAGTAGAAGTATTAGGAGTAGTAAGTAGGAGTATTATAGAGTTTATCAGCACTTCTATCTCTTTGTGCCTCATTAAAGGAGTCAAACTCTCAGTACTGTTTATGTTCTCTGTGTGGACATGATGTTTGGATGTGCAAAACACTGCATAATACATTTTATCAACTGGTATCATTAACGGTGCTAAACTAAGACAAAGCTAACAATGATAACTAATTAAAAGTGGAACATACTTTTTAGAGTCACAATAAAACGTCAGAAAACCAGATGTGGTCATCTTTAAAGCCTTCAGCTGTTTTTGGGAAATGTTTTGAAATAGTGAATAGCTATCTGAAATGATTATCTGGAATGCAGTCAACATGGGTGTGACTTCATACCCAGCTCCGACATCCAACTTCTGAGGTAAAGGGAATGCAGCATTAGTGTTTACACATCAAACAACAATTTGAAATACTCATATGGACAAATGGATTTCAAATTTCTGAAAGAGCAAACACACAAACACATTCAACGATCCCTGAGCAGAAAGGAGGAACAGAGAGACTGATCAGAACATAGATAAAGGATATTTGCTTTGGAATTTCTGTGCATGATACTCACATGTGTGTAAGCACTCAGTGACAGTGGTGGCATCAATCAGGTACCCCTCACACAGGCGACATGTAATGTGGGCATTAATGTCCCACAATTTAATCTTTCTTGTGAGCATCTCTGGGTTCTGCAGGACAACAGAAATAGACAAAAACATATTTTACCTAACAATTTTTACTCATTGGGAGCAGAATTGGAACACGTTTCTCAGGAGGTAGAAGTTTGCCTTTAAGGTGATATAAGAAAAGTGTGCTGATCACTCAAAGTAGAGGCATCACTATTGTTTAATCCACAATAAGGCTGTGTAAGCAGTCACACCCTGCAGTATCAACAGGACCCCTATAGACACCAACACAAACAGCAGGATGCACTAGACAGTGAGTTTAAACATGATTATAACCCGACACCAGACAAGCTGGAATGTGCCCTTATCACTGCTTCGCCTCTACCAAGAAAGCAGCATTTACCAAGAGAGCCATTCTAAAGAAGAAGACTAAGATAAATATCTTAAAAAAAAAAAATATATATATATATATATATATATATATATATATATATATATATATATATATATATATATATATATATAGAGAGATGTGTATAAGAGACAGGAGAGAGAGAGAGAGAGAGAGAGAGAGAGAGAGAGAGAGAGAGAGAGAGAGATTTAAGAGATTTAAGGCATATACAGATTTCTTTTAATGGTACCAAATGTTTGCACCCAGTAGGATGCATCAGATGGCAATGCAACTGGAATGGAAGATAAAGGTTCCCAATAAATGATAAATATTTTCCATATCAGTCTAAATTTTAATTGAGACACATATAAGGAAGTGGTGTCTCTCAGTGTGGCATTGGATATAACGCAACGTCAGGTGTCTCGGAACAGAATCATAAAGGTTCCTAATGGTGTCCTGTGATAATCAATCCCATTCATTTTGAACAATCTCTGCAGTAACATCTGCAGTAGAGGTGGAGTGTTCATACCACTTCCAATAGTAGCCCATCCTTTGTTTCTTTGTGTTTTTTTGTTTTTAATTGGGGATAGGTCTGGCAATGCAACTGGCAAAGGCACAGTATGTCTCTTCAAGGTAAGCTCTTGAGATGGCAGCAGTATGCGTATGAGTTTGGTCTGTTGGAATAGTGCACCAGACTAAGGTTAAGCCACTGACTGCAGGAATTCATTCATTTGAAGTTGGGCTGAAGAGGGATTCTGGTCAGTTACAGCACCACCAGCCTTGCAATTGGTTCTGGGGGCAACTATTTCTTCTGATGAGGACTGTCTGTTTCTGTACTGCTCCTCTGATTAAAACAGTCAATAAAAATAAAAGGTGGCTGATGTGGTGTAATATAACACCACCAGTGAGCCATGTGTGTAATGGGTCCGAATCCCAGTCTGGGCAACAATGCTGTACTACACCAATAAGAGTCCATGGGCAAGACTCCTAACACTACTGTGGCCTGCCTCTGTAATGTGATGAAGTTTGTAAGTTGCTCTTGATAAGAGCGTCAGATAAATGCCATAAATGAAAATTTAAGTCCTTAGTGATCTGAATGTTATTCTAGATGTGCAGCCAGCAGGAAACTGCTGAACTGTTCTTTGTTTGTACAGTGAAAGTAAACACAGTAGCAGCCAGAATGTTATATGGACATGCATATGCAGATTTAAATGAGACAAAGCCAAAATCTCAGTACACTGATGAGACATTTTGTTAGATTAACTTAAGAAAGTGAGTCTTGCAACATCAGTGAAATGACTAAAAAATGTACCACAAATGCTGTCTGGTAGCTGATTGTGTGTCTTTTGGTAGTGTTTGCTTTACACAAAAATGAGGTCTACCTGACAGCAAGTCTCTGGATAGCATTAAATAGCATTAAATTTAATTCACATGACGTCATATCAGTACTAATCAGGTCAAAAGCCATCATGCAAATGATGCACCATCAATTTTGGACAAGGGCCGTATGTGCCACACTAACCCAACCGTAGCTATGGTGAAGGAGGCTGGTAGCAAGCATGCTAATGCCACACGAGAAATTTTGGATAAGGGATGTAGATGCAGCACTTACAGTGCATTATTGTTGTCGGATGTGGCCTGTAGCCAGTATGCCAATACAGATTTTGGATGAGGGGCGAAGCAATGCTGCATTTCATGATCAATGATGGCCAAATTATCTAGCAAGCTTATGTTATTCAACTGAGAGAACGTCTTCCTGTAAAAAAGCCATTGGGATTACATCATGATGATCCATAAAACCCCAGAAGAATTAGAAAGCAGGGCTGAAAGGCCACAGGTGTTGCTCTTCTATAGAACATTTAGCAGTGATTGTGATGACTGTGACTTGTATGGTGCAGAACTTGGGATGCATACAGCAATCCTAAAAGTGGTAGAACTTACCCCTAATGCCGCCATGTGTTTACTGCAGAGAACGGGGCAGCCAGGCTTCTTATAGAAGATGGAGGCTGGCACTAACTCTGCATCCTGAACTGCTGCTCACACACCTACACAGGAAACAACCAGGACAAATGTGGTCAGTTCAAACTAGTTAGGTCAGGTCATGACATTTTAGCTGAAGAAAGTAAAACTGCCATTGCTCATGCCAAATCTTACAGTCCTTAAGAGACAAAAACAATAAAGCTGCAACAACAGATTGTGTGAACGATATTTAAAAGAATAAAATATGCAAAAGAATACAAGAATGCAACAGCTATATTTCATATTATTTACTCATAACAAGGGGTTCATAAATTACAGCCTAAAATAACATAATAAAGAAAATGCAAAATACATTTCGAGTGCAGTGTCCAGACAGGACCACTTCAGACAAGTTACGATACCATATCAATCCACATGAGGGCGCCAACTGGATTGAGTCATACCGATTGGAGAAATACAAATTTAGTGCACATTTGAGGCACATTCCAACAGTGTAAATGTTATCTAAGACGTTAAAGTCCAACCATTTCTTTACAGAAAATGACTGAACATCAGAAATAAAACCAGAAATGCTCTTTGGTCAACACTGTACATTCAAATATGTAAAAACACCTCATTATTATGCTGATGTTTACATGATTTGAGAGGAATGGCAGCAGCTGTCATACTTTATACCTCAGGGACACCGTAGTACCTATGAGAAATGTACAACACATAACAGACTGGAGTTTGTGGTATATGGAACAAACTGGAATATGTACTGATCTCTCACAATTATCCCAATTTAAAACTCCAATAACCTCGATTCCTTCAACAAGCCATCTAAACAAAGCTCTGATTGCATTCTGCCCGTAAGCAAATCAACTCCAAATGACTCTGCTGGACAGAGACATGCTCATTATCTTATCTAAAACTCACCTGTGAAGAGTTAACTGCTTGTTTCAAACAATGTGATGAAACGTTGGGGTATTTCCACACCTTGTTAAACCAGATCGGGTTCAATCCTTTAGAGGTGGTCTTGGTCTGGTCCCAAACAAACTCGTGAGTGGTTAATTCGTGGTGAGAACATGATCCAACCCTGATCTGACCCAAACTATCAGGTGTAATCCACAAGTTTGAGCCAAGCAGCTCTGCATGTGGTGTAGTTTAATCTGATACACTATCCAGATAATCACTACAATAATGAACTAACACCGTCTCTGCTGCTGCTCCACGTTAAACACAGCACTCCCATCCCAGAGAGGTCTGACCAATAAGCAGAGGAAGGGTTGTCACATTCTTTTGAAGAATTTTCCTTGTGAAAACAAATCACCTGGAGAAAGACTCTGAGGTGTGAAAGGCCTTAGTCTTTGTTGCAGGAACATTTAGGCCTGTGTAGGTCTCACTGCTTAGCTACTGCTCTAGAATGTGTTAATGCAAGCTTTGTTTAAATGCTTTATAAGGCTTGAACCATTTCCATAATCAGCTGCTTCGTCCTTTATTAAGGCCAATTTATGCTGACCAAACAACTGTTGTGGTCTGTGCGTTGCCATGACATAGGGTGTGAGAGTGAGAGTGAGAGTGAGAGTGAGAGTGAGAGAGAGTCCTCAATAACACAGTACTCTAAGCACTGAGCCACAACTGCCCCTCCCAAGTAAAACATTATAAGATTGTCCTCGCCCTGCTGCAACACCTCACCAGGGATGACCCACACCGCTGGATAGAATTTACACAATGGGTGACACAGCAACATCAGATAAACCTTTCTTTTCCCCATCAATTCCTTCCATGTGTCCATTAGAACATCACCAGGGCTCTCCTCATGGGAGTCTAGTATTATTTATAGTGGTCATTCAACACTTGGTTTGGTAAATCAGTGCTTAGTGATGTTAAATCAGGTGAGCTCTGACTGGGGGTGCCAGCTCTGGTCTTCAGACTAGCTCAGAAGATTTAAATCACTTTCTTCAGAAAGAGAAATTTTACTGCACACTGCTCAGAGAATTGAGATTAAATCAAATGCTTAGGTCCCTAAAACCACCACCATCCTTCAAACTATCCTTCTCTGTTCCTTACTCCTTACTCCTCCGGTGTAGGCACGGACTTGTGCGATACCCTGCAGTGACGTTAGTGCTGATACCCCCACATGCACGTACATGCAGACACACGGCTCACTGTTTAGCCTTTTTTTTTTTTAATAGCTCAGCTTACCCAGTCCAGACAGAGACAACAACTAGGCCGCCATTAGTGGTTTGTTCTGCCCACCGGCCTGTGAAATTACTTCACTTAGCCCACAGAGATGAGTGGAGGTTCACTAAGGACATATTACTAATCTGATGCAGGCCTTCCAGAAAGCAGCGGGGGCTAGCTGAGATCATAATAAAAGAGTGGTAAACCACCTAAACCAGCTCCTCAGCTTCAGTGGAACTGGAGCTGGGTAATGGTTTTAAGGTTACAGGATTGTAATTTGCTTGCTCACTGGATACAGTGCGTGCAACCAGAAAATTACAGAGCTTTTAGGTGCAGCTACAGAAGTAATCTAGACCAAGTGGACTTCAGAACTTTGGTCACAAGCAGAACTGCATAGAACTGTGTGATTTATTTTTTCTCATAGAAACAGCCAATAGAACAGCACTGAAGCAGAGGTTGGTCATACAGGTCCAGAAAGTACAAATCCACCCCAGGATTTCACTCTGATCACCTGGACGGCTCTGCTTTTGGTCAGCTTGACTGCAGCAGAGCAGTCCATGCAGTCGTACCAAAATCCTGGGGTGGATTTTTACAATTATACATCACAAGCACACCTTTGTCCAGCATGCCAGGAAAAAAAGAAACATTTCAATGCAGTTTTAAAGGTTTTAAAGAGCACTTTTTACTTCAGTCCACAGACATGTACAGCTACAGCTGTGGACAAGTACCATGAAAACCATGGAGAGAACTGAAGAAAGAACCCATTTTGTTTAGTGGTTCTGCAGCCAATAATAACATAGAAATTTCTTAGTCCGTTGCTTAGTAACACCATGCATGGAAAAAGATCACTCCAATTCATTGTCTTAAATCAGCTTCATTACATGAATGGCAGCCATTTGTTTCCAGCTATTCCATCACACAAAGCTAAGCTACTTCATTTTCGGTGCCAGAAATGGCATAAAATCCCCCAAAGCACAGGCAACACATGAGAGCTGCGAGTCACAATCAAGGTTATGTCAGCAAATATTGATTTCTGAACTCTCAGAAAGTTAAAGCATTAGTATTGTGTTGATTATGTATGTCTACTTACTGGATTTCTTTGCATGAATTGAATTCTATGGGTTCAGGACAAATCAGTTACTCTTCATTATCAGTTTCCCTGGTTTCATTCCTTTTTAATTTCATGTTTTCATTCTATTCTATTCTATTCTATTCTATTCTGTAAAGCATTGGCAGAAATGACAGCTCATGACTGCTCAAAATACCCAAAAAATTCAGCGTTTTTAGACCCCATTCATATGTATGCTATGAGATATGAAGCCAGCATTATGCTAGTTAAATATCAATATTGTTTTTTGGCTTGTTTTTTAGAATCAGTACATATTGCGATACTCAGGTGTATCAATATTTTCTTACACCTCTGCTATCTAATGACATCTGGTATATCTGTGTAGTTTGAAGAGAACATATTGCATTGTGACAAATCATATCAAGACGTTCTTGCTTACACACCGCCCTAATTCCATAGGGAATACCATAATCTAGGTGCTCTTCAAGAAGCTCTCAGGCCTGGATTGAGTTGGGAGGCAGGCTGTGGTAAAATAACAGACCTTGCAGAGCGTAAAAAGAAACAAGGAGAATAAGGCTTTACTGGGTCACAAAGATGCACTCAAGCTGTACCCTGAACTGAAGTCTGGAAGTCAAAACAAGACTTTTACCATCAATACAAGCATGGGTGGGATGCCACTGTAGCTCCACAGGAGTACAGGAGTGCCATCAGAATGAGGTGAAGTGTAAGTGAGAACTCGCAGCACAGTTTCTCACATACTGAAGCCTCTGCAGAACCTTTGCAGATTAATTAGCACAGTGTTACAGCAGTCAAACCTGCATGAGGTAATAACATGTAACGGGTTCTCTGCCTCAGAGGTGACAAACTGTATGTGGAAGAAGATGGAAGGCTTAAGAAATGTTCTTTAGCAGTGTCCAGTGCCAACTGACTAGTTAAACAATTGGCAAAACCTGACCATTAGGCCATATATGACAGTATATGTACTGGATTACAAACCAGAAAACTGACCAAATTTTACAAAAAAAACAAAACAAACAAAAAGTCAAATTTATGGAAACTATTTTTTACTGCTTGATAAAAAAGGAAAACTAACACTGTTCATTTTCTGAAGTGAATGGACAGGAATCCCCCTAACAAGAAGTGCATAAGCCTTAAAATAACTCTTAGCTGTCTTTATAAGCTGTGACACTGGTGTCTGAAGGAGAAGAAGAAGAAGGAGAAGGAGAAGAAGGAGAAGGAGAAGAAGGAGAAGGAGAAGAAGGAGAAGGAGGAGAAGAAGAAGAAGGAGGAGAAGAAGAAGAAGGAGAAGGAGGAGAAGGAGAAGGAGGAGAAGAAGAAGGAGAAGAAGGAGAAGAATGAGAAGACGAAGAAGGAGAAGAAGGAGAAGAAGGAGAAGAAGACGAAGTGGAAGAAGGAGAAGAAGACGAAGACGAAGAAGAAGAAAGAGCAGAACAGTCCACCAACTCTGGGCTGACCAAGGCTGCTCCTGGACAGTTAACTTCCCACACACTTTGGAAACAACCATAATCCAGCCCACCTGATCCATCTAATTACTGCCTTCAGACGTTCTTGTTGGCTCCTGGAGAACTATCTGAATGTTTCAACCCAAATCTAACACCTCATTCAGACAGTGACCCCTGCACTAACTGAACTTGGAACAGGAGTAACAGAAGCCAAACTTGCTCATCATTTCATGGCCGTCTCAGCTGATGCTTTGGCAGCAGGACACGAACCCATTTTAACAGCAGTGCTGTAGAGAGCTGTACCAGCACACAGTCTCAGAGCATCAAATTTCCCCTCTGTAAATCCAGAATCTCATTATTGAGCAGTTATCACAGTAAAATCTAAACACAGGACATACAGGTCTCATACAGACACAATCTGTGAGACTCACACCAACAGTCAGTCCAAGAAACAAAAGTACACTACCATCCACAGAGCTGACTACAGGGACTGATACCAAAACAGACAGCCAGACAATCCATCAGACAGATAAATAAACACAGACATGTGCACAAACAGAGCTCAGAGGCAGATAGGAAATGCTCGATATGGAAGGAAAACGAACTATTATAGACAAAGTGTGTTGAGTCCGAATGTGAAACAAGCATCGTGGAAAGATTCCGGGGGTTTCATGTTTACCGTGTCTGACCACACACACAGCTGCAGAACCGATGTGCTGCATTTGCTGCACATTTTGATATAAAACATGTCGGTACAAGTGTTCCCGAGGTCACTTTTGCATATTGCATATTGTATATTGCAGAGGGTTGTCTGTGTCAAGTTTTTACAAATGTAGCCACTATCTTGTGTCTTACCCTAATACTGATATATTGGACACATCCATCATAAACATAAAACCTTAGGCTTAAGCCTGACTTTCTTTAACATACTTCAGATGTGAATAATCAAACGGTCCATTTCAGGCTTTCTTGAGAGGGTGAACAGAACTTTCTGTTGCTTAAAAAACAGTGAACTACCTTTAAGTCCGGTATGGTCTAGGACTGGGCAATATGACCAAAAAACCCATCCTGATATGCTTAAGAGAAATGGCGATGGTGAAACATCATGCAACAGGGGTGGGGAACCAAGGGCCAGAGTCTAGCCCAAGTTCAATCAGGTGTGCTTGGGCGGCGATGATATGATTAGAACATTTAAAAAATTATAATGTAAAAGTAGTATTTAGTATTTCATTGTAAACCCAATAACACAGCATGTTTATATTTAAATAGTAAACCAATGTCTCAATGGGACAATTTGCTGTACTCTGTAAAGAGCCATCCTTTCAGAAAGCAAATCATTTTCACATAAATAACCCACACACAGATGGTAAACAGTGCAACAGATTCTATATTCTGAGATGGCCATTTCTTATATCTTCTAAAAGATATATCCCAATATATCGATATTTATGATATACTGCCCCGCTCATGTCGGAAAAGCATCTCAGAAAGAACACCACATCCAACCTTGAGAAGGATGAGTTATCCCAGCAGAGGAGCATGTCTGATTCCACTACTGTCAGCCGAAAACAGAAAGCTGAGGCTACAGTGGACACAGGAACACTAAAACCGGACAGCTGAAGACTGGAAAAACGAATCCAACATATAAATGAGGCTCACACATGGTAGCGTCAAATTTAGCCACTAAAGGTATGAATCCATGGACCACACCTGCCTTGTGTCAACAGTCCAGGATAATGAAGGTGGTGTAATGTGTGGGAAAGGCTTACTTGTCACATTTTGGACTAATCATTTATCCCAGAAATGTCACAGCTTGAATAGCGTTGCTGATCATGTGCATCTCCTCAGGACCACAATCTACCCATCTTTAGATGACTACATACAGCTTGCTAAAGCCCCATATCACAAAGTAAAAGTCTCCACCAAGAAATGGGACTAGTCACTGAAGATAACACTACCATCCTGAGCAACTCAATGACAGATTAGCACAATGCCATTGTAGTCTTTGGCGACAGCGATGTGGTGTTCAAAGCAGTCATCGTGAAGGTCTGCATGCATCTGGTCCTGCATCAATCATGCAGCCGTCTGCAATGGTGCTGGCAGCATTGGCAGATGGCTAACAGGATGACACACGTAGGGCATCACTGCTTGTGAATGTCTGCAATCGTGGCAGTTGGCTCCCTCCATGCATGTTGGACAATCTATTGGTTCTCCCTCTCCATGATTTGTGCAGGTCCTCCAGATCCTTCATGTCACTGGTGCATGCCATCTTCTATCCACTACCACCAAAAGCATGCTACAGTTTGACATGCAGTATGTCACTAAGACTATCATTCTTCATGATGCAACCCCTTAAACTGTTCTCTGAGGCATACTTCGGTTGCAAAGGATGCTACCAACACAACAGCATGAGTCAGAATGGAAAGCACATGCAAAAGGACAACCATATATAACCAGGTACAAAGCAAGCAGGTCTGTCCTTGCTTACATTAGATGCACCCGAGCGTGAAACTTGAACCACTTGTATGTCTCACAAGCTCAAACCTACCCACCAAGTTTCATTCCTCTCAGCTGATTCCCTCTGAGTCAACTTTTTTTTTTCCATGAAAAAACCAGTAGAATGTGGTAGAACAGGAGATGGGTGGCACATAATTGTTCCTCAAAAATATGCAGGACCTGTATTGCACATTCATGCCAACATAAGCCACAGTCATAAAGGAACGTTTCCAATATCTTGAATTTATAGCTGTACAGACGTTCAACGATGCAACGTACACATAACAGCTCCACCAGCTACAAAAAGTCTTCCAGACAGTCGGAAAAACACATAGAGGAAGCTATTGTATACCAAACTCAAACTACTCAAGCACTGCATTACATCACTCCTATTGTTATGAGCTACCATTATCAATAAGACTGAAGTTACACATTATATACTTCACAGTGTTCTGTAGTGCTGCAAGTGTGTTTCGGTATTCGTAACAGAATCTGACTGGAGTGTTCCTCTGTTCCCGACCACTGTCCACTAAAACCAAACCAATACCAGCTGAGAGAACAGTGTCCTCTACTGAAAAGGTTTAACAAATGGCAGCAAATAATTCAACAGCATGTCAAGAGATAATGATTTAAAAAAAAAAAAAAAAAAAAAAAAAAAAGAATTTAATCATGTATGCCATCAACCTGACCTGATGTGTACTTCTGCTGGTATCTTTATAGAACATCAGACTTGCTGCATATGCATCTGCAAATGTGTATCTACAAGAATAAAAAAATACCAGGATCACATGCTCTATCTGGTTGGTCCACCAAGAGGTGGTTGACAGGGCAAAACAATAACAATCTCACATCAATAAGTTGGTGCAATGGTGCTGATAGGTGGGTGCTAGGTAGTTGCTATGGTATCTACAGTGGTTGCTCAGGAGTGGACAAGCGGTTGCTATGGTGCCCCATGTTAACAGCTGGGTGTATTTTTATGGCAAAACATTGGCATCTCATTCATTCATATGGAACAGAGCCATATTAAAACTACAAAAAGACCAGAATGGTCGCACAGCCAGGCACCGTTACTCAGTAGTGCAATGGTGGTACTAAGTGGTTGTTAGCTGTTACTAGGTTATCCCAGGGGGTTGAAATGATTGGTGCTACACTGTGGCAAGGTGATTGCCAAGATATTTCATGCAGCTGCCATGATATTGCTTAGTGGATGCAAGGGTAAGGACAGGTGGTTACTAGGCAGTGGCTATTGAATTTCAGGTGGTTCCTATGGTATCTTGGGTGATTTCTCAGTGGCCAAGTTGTTGACTGTTGCGTGCTTTTTCATATTATTGATACATTGAAAGGGTTCCAGAAACTCATTTATGCACTGCATTCATTCCTATGAAAACAAAAAAAAAGAAGATTCTGCAAGAAATCTGCTGCTATGCAGAAACCATGCATCCAATCAAAAAGCTGTATATAAGCCCACATCACACAATCAGACCAAATGATTTGTAGTTGAAACTGTCAATCTCGCAAAATCTGCCAAATTCAGACAATATACTTAAGGCCATAACCATAAAAAGGCCCTTCACAGATTCCTTTTTTTATGGACACACCAAAATATCCAACAATGATGGACGGTCATGCTGTGTAAACTTTTTAATTAGAGTCTGCTTGATTTTTTGTGATATCAGATGTGATAAAATCAGGCTGACCAATCAGAGATTCATTATCGTGGCTGCAGACCATAAGCAAAAGATGGGAAATCAGTTCATCTTGTTTGTAACAGAACAATTTTTCAGAAAAAGCATTTTTGACTAGCTGACTATAAAAATGCAGAGGTTAACGATGTCAGTGCATGAAAGGCTGGGGCATGATGGTGAGAAATTTACAGACACTTTGCGTAGTTTAATTTACATATGTTATTTGGCTGTTTTGGTTTTTAAGCCCAGACCACCTACCCAGGTTCACCAAAGAACACTTTACATTAGACCATGTACTCAACTTGTGTCAAAATACTACATTGGACATTCTTAGTGGCCAGTTATCCCTGTTTTCAGTAAGGAAAGCTAACTCTCCAAGAATGTATGAGCTAATGGCAGCTGGAAGAATGGAGGTCCCATCATACATGCTTTTATACAGTCATCTAGCAAACCAGTAACCAACCCTCTACTGAACTTGTGTTGCACCTCCCAGACACAGAGGCTCTTTGTGTTCTTCTGAAATGGTCCAGCACATCCCCAGCTGAAGTGAGCAAACTCAATTAGAATCAATGTCTGATAAATATGTACATTTCCAGACAATGCCTGTGATTATTCTCTCACAGAAATCATCAGGAATCATCATGAGATTAGTCAGTGTGTGTACAAAGACTGCATACAGTGGAAATTCTCATGATTGGACATAACATTAATCTGTTGAATGCATCATAAAATAGTCTTCTGTGTTATTAAATTGCATAACTGAAGCCAAAACTGTTACAGAACAATAATAATCACAAATCACAGCAAAAGTCTTCAGTCCCATTACTAACACTGATCCCTGAAGGAAGGGAGTGAGTATATAAGGAAGGAAGTATGTCAGTACTGATGAAAGAAAGGAAGGAATAGTGCAAGTATGTAAGAAAGAAAGAAAAAGAAAGAAAGAAAGAAAGAAAGAAAGAAAGAAAGAAAGAAAGAGACAGAAAGACAGACAGAAAGACAGACAGAAAGACAGAAAGAAAGAAGGAAAGAAGGAAAGAAAGAGCAAGTATAGATGGAATGAAGGAAGGGTGAATGGCAAGTGTAGACAGAAGGAAGAAACGAAGGAATTATGCAAGAACGGATGAAGGAGGGATGTGTTATCAAATGATACTTATTTCACTCGGCATAAGACTCGGTTCTGTATCACAAACTTACAAAACGACAGAGCATCGTGCCAGCAAGCAAAGCGTGAGAGGGTGGACAGTCTGTGTCTGTGTCTCTGTGTCGGATTAAGTGGCCTCTCTGCCCTGCTCCTAAACAAACTACAGCTCAAAATCACCAGCATTCGAACGCTTATTACTGCCTGACATGGGTTACACATGTGATGATGGAAGGACGACAGTATGCTGGTAGAAATGAAAGGAATGAAGAACAGAATTATGGAAGGAAAGCAGAAAGGAAGGAAAGAGAGATGGAACGAAGAACAGACAGGTGGATGGAAGGAGGACAGACAGACAGACAGACAGACAGACTGATGGAAGGAAGGACGGAAGGAAGGAAGGAAGTTAGTACAGAAAGATAGAAGGAAGGAAGGTTAGTACAGATAGAACAAAGGAAGGAGGTTAGTACAGACAGACAGATGAAGTTAGTACGGAAGGAAGGAAGGAGGTTAGAACAGAGAGAAGGAAGGAATTATTAGATGGAAGGAAAAAGAGGAATTATGCAAGTATTAATGGAAGGAAGGAAGGTAGTACAGATGGAAGTAAGTAAGTAAGAAATTATGTGGGATGGATGAACAGAAGTGTGAGAGATTAGAGGACAGGTGGTACAGAACACGACTTTACTTTTAACAGCTTTTAAAGTAATAAAAATAATTATTATTATTATATTTATTACTATTATCATCATCATTATCATCATTATTATCTGATAACAGTAGAGATAAAGTCACCAATTTATTTGCACAATGACGAATTGAATTTAACGGAACCACTGAAAACAATGTTTCTGCCAATTCATCAGGAATGGAAACGTGAACTAAGCCCTTTCTGATCATTTTAGCCTAATCGCCTCACATTCCCGCGCTGTCCAATCCACTTTCCCCAGAAAGGTGCGTTTGATACATCATCATATATTTACAGATGCATGCACCGATCGCTCATCCACTTCTTATTCGCCAGACATAAACGAGTACACAACCTGAGCACACTGCAACACTAGCACACCTCAGATCTCTCGTCGTTAACGGCAGTCTGAGCACACAGCACCTCCTTCACGCAAACAGCTAAAGCTTTGGGGACACAGAAACCACACGGACTCTGGCGCCGATACATGCAGATCACACTAACAGAAATAGCCGTCTCTGATGTGCACGGTTCATTCTTCAGGGAGACACGAGTAAGAGGTCACAGAGGACAGCCTTACATGACCTGGGGCTCCTATTCCAGAGGTGAATATGATCCCTCTATTGGGCGCGCATGGCCATGCTCCTTTAACTAGTGCTTAACGCCTTGCACGCAGATTCTCACACATCGGTGCTTACAAAAGGCCCCACTGTTGTCCAGCAGGGCCTGTTGGGGTGCTGTGGAGAGGCACACTCTGCCAGGCTGCACGGAGCTCTCTGGTACTGACTAATGAGGGAGCTGGGTTCAGGCAGCCTCGCAGGGGGAAGCTGTTTTGGCTTCGACGTGCTGAGTTCGCATGTAACCCCGGGAATAGAATAAACACGGTGCTGTGGGAGGCTTGAAGGCACAGTTAAAGGAAGACTACACTGAAGTATTCGCAGACTTGCTTCTCAATACATAAAAAAAAAGATCTCAAAAAAATGTAATGTCTCTGTAAATTACAGGTGTAGAACAGTAATTTACAGAGCCAGTACCGATTGCTCCATGGCCCGGTACCGGTCCGCAGCCCAGGGGTTGGGGACCACTGGTATAGAGCATTCATACAGATTTTAAAATTCATTAAACTACTTCTCTAAACATTTGTTCTTGTATATTAATATATTTTTCATTTGTTTTCGTTTTCTTATTTGTCTTGTGTGTGTTTGTTTGTTGGTTTTAATGTGTAATCACATTTATGACATGTCGTCGTTTATCATTCAAGTCGTTTGTGGCACTCCAATAGCAACTAATGGGGATCCAAATAAAAACAACAATACACATGGACAAACTGACAGAATTCAGAACTCAGAGGGCCTGATGATGTCATTAGGGATGTTACAACGCATCACAAATGCATTATACTGCTATGAAAACACACAGCACTACTATCTTGGAGACCGTTTACACCGGTCATTTCCAATGCATTTCACATCTGGATAGTATCCTGATATACTCTGGTCAGATTCTGGCTACAATTTTCACTAAAATTCACTCATCGCCAAAACAACTGTTGCACACAAGAGGAATAAACTGATGCATGACTGCAATGGTGTCATGCCAGACTGTCATGGAGAATAGTAGATCATCATTTTCAGTAACACGTCGTTCTTCATTGATATAACCAATGAATACATATGTGGAGGCACTGTGGTCAGCACCAAGATCGCTCATACAGAAGGTCTGGAACTGCGTGCGATGTCATACAAAGCACAGACACCTATAGTCTTCATTACAGACAGTTTGACAGCCCAACGTTACATTAACGATGTCCTGCAACCAGTAGACAGACTGCTGCCCTCTCAAGAGCTCACTTTGAAGACACAGATACTATGCCATGGCCAGTGGCGTCACCAGACCTGTCCCCGATTGGAAATGCCATTGGGTACGAACAATCCATGCCTCCCGCAAAATCTGCAGGAAGTGAGTGAGAATATTCAAGCTGAGATGGATTATCACAGGACACCATCAGGACCTTCTAGAACTCCATTCCGAGATGTTTAGCATGTGGCATTATACCCCACACCGTACTGAGAGACAACTTCTGTATGTGTAGCTCAGGAAATATTGCCCGTATCAGCCTATTTTTAATAATCTATTGTTCCTGGTAACCTGTACCTTCCTTCCCAGTAGCACTGCAATACAAACATGACAGCACTACACTGCTCAAGAAATTTTGTGCAGCTCCCCAAAAGTTAAAGAGTAGTAGCCCATGTTCCAAGTCCTCAGTGGGAATTAGACGACATTCTCCCGATTACAGTCTGATGTAGAATCAGAAGGCTTCTGAAGTTTTTATTTGGGGGTAAAAGAGCTACATCATGTTTAATGGACATATAAGTAATATCTGCATCAATGAACATGACTGGATATTGGATATTACATAATGAGATATGCCTCATAAAATTAAGGCGTTCCCAGGCCAGCTGAGAGATCTAGTCCCTCCAGCGTGTCATGGGTGAAACTCCGCGGTCTCCTCCCGGTGGGGCGTGCCTGGAACACCTCCCTGGGGAGACGTCCAGGGGGCTTCTGAAAAAGGTGCCCGATCTTGTCCTTTCGGTCATTACCCACAGCTCATGACCAAAGGTGAGGGTAGGAACATAGACTGACTGGTAAATCCAGAGCTTCATCTTTCGGCTCAGCTCCTTCTTCATCACGATGGACTGCGGCGGCCGCACCAATCCGCCTGTCAATCTCACGCTCCCTCTCACCCCCACTCATGAACAAGACCCCAAGATACCTGAACTCCTCCACTTCGGGCAGGACAACACCACCAATCTAAATGCATTATCATCGGTAATCATTTTCCCCTCTCATTCTCCTCGTAGCACTTTGGGTAAAACAAATGGTTTTTCAAACCCAAAATATTTTATGCCAATATGTTTGCTGTTCCAAATGTACTGGTTAAAAGTTCAGTTCCGGTGTGTCTGAGTGAGAGATTCGCTGAAAATTCACATTAGGCGGTAAGGAACAGGCACTTGGGGGCGGGTCTTAGTGAAAAGTGAGCAGTCGGCAGCATCTCTGCTTTGTATGCTGTAGTGATGACCAATACAATGCTTTTGCTGGACAAATCACTTCTTTTTACAATGCTACAAACAATATCAGTTGTAGATACAATATAAACATATTTAACGTTTACTTAATGTTAAATCTGCCTGGTGTGGTGTGTTTAATGCTTTATAAAGGGGCAACCTTGGTGTTTAACTGGGCACAAGGCTGTAGCCATACATAACAGGACAGTGGGAGCTCTCAGTAGCCAGGCATATATGGCAAGGCAAGAAAAATGATACTGGAATTCACAATACAGCAGTGACTGGTTTGGAATGGGTAGACTTAGTTAATTAGAAATTAAGAATGTCACAATTCTTCACCATAAATACAATAAACCAAGCCTTCAGGTTCACCACCGGAACACAAATCACACACAGGCTCCACCGAGGGCCTTGTGCTACACAGTGCTGATAACACCAGGCCAACACATCGCCACACACTGGATCTGCAACACTATCCCACACTCCGGCCTAGTGTTCTAAACACACGACTGACATGGTTCACACAAACATTCAGAATTGCTTCCAATTCACATCACAGCACTCAGAAGATATTTCAGCAAAACACAAAACCAATTAAAAGAGAAAAAGGTCAAAGCAGAGCGATGCAGAAGGGAAGCTTTTACGCTGTTTTTCTCTCCTCATGTCACTCACGGCGGTTTTCCTGGCAGGCGGCAGTAGTGGAGTCATAACTGATTACTCCGTCGCACTGCCAGTTATTATATCAGCAAAGCTCAAGACCTTAATACCTCTACTGATAACACTGGCTGTCATTTATACCCCCGTTTTCCACTCACAATGGTGCGATTGTGCACAAAAAGAACACAGTACTTTGGCGAGATCACTTCAGCTTCTGAACCAAATGTAACCACACTTTATATGTGGAGAGAACCCTCAGACCTGCACTTCTCAGAACAGTGGAAAAGCCTGACCGCTCTCGGCCAACAAGAGATCTGTTAACAAGGGTTTAGGGTGACTATCTGACCACCTATACTGAGCCAACAGAATTCAGGGCTGAATGTTTATGTTTCAGTGACAAAAGTATAAATCCTGTTTTCTGTCCACAATGCATTCAGAAATAAGGCTATAATATACATTATAGTCTATTTCAAACATCTATCTACATCAAAAATCTTGTGTTTAACAGGTTCTGTTTCACTTGTTTTAACTTTCCCAAAAGCATGGGAAGAGTTTTGTTGAACGCATTATGGAGAGAGAGATATGTAGACCCTGGTATTTCTGCAGTGAGGCATTTTTGATTGAACATATTTCCTAAAAGGATAAAACACAAAACCACGAACAAAATAAAGCACACCTACAACCGTGCTTACACCACTATAACAAAGTAACCTCAAGTAACTGTAAATCTGGTTTAAATATGTTTTTGATGCATTTCCATTTGCATTTTTTGTGGCTTGGCTACATTCAGATACAATCCTGAAATCAATACAGATGAAGTAGCCAGGTGTAGACAAGGAGAGTGGAAACTGACACAGGGAGTCCAGAATGAGTATGTGGAGACTAGGCTTAACTGTCCTGTGAATAGGGAAGACAGCAGCCAGTCAGAGGCATCTCTGCTTCCTACGATGCTGGACCTAGGGTTTATTTCATAATCAATTATATTGTAGATGTACAGGGGCTGGACAATGAAACTGAAAAACACCTGTCATTTTAGTGGGAGGTTTCATGGCTAAATTGGAGCAGCCTGGTGGCCAATCTTCATTAATTGCACGTTGCACCAGTAAGAGCAGAGTGTGAAGGTTCAATTAGCAGGTCAGAGCACAGTTTTGCTCAAAATATTGCAATGCACACAACATTATGGGGGACATACCAGAGTTCAAAAGAGGACAAATTGTTGGTGCACGTCTTGCTGGCGCATCTGTGACCAAGACAGCAAGTCTTTGTGATGCATCAAGAGCCACAGTATCCAGGGTAATGTCAGCACCACCAAGAAGGACCAACCACATCCAACAGGATTAACTGTGGACGCAAGAGGAAGCTGTCTGAAAGGGATGGTGGGGTGCTAACTGGATTATATCCATAAAATATCATTCCTAAGAGGAATTGACGGTGTATTGGCCGCAAAAAAAGGCCCTAGTACACCATACGAATAAACGATTGTGGTCTAAAACCAGGTGTTTCATTGTCCTACAATCCAGTGTTACTACTCTATGTTTACCATTAATAACATGTCATAACATTCCCTACACTGGACCTTTCATTGTGTGACAATGGTGTAGTGGTCAAAAAAACAGAAGATTCCAGAATCTGTTCCAGAATCAGTTTTCTATTCCTGATCTCACATTCGTAACTGCTTTATTATTAGCCAAGCCACTGAGATAAATGACAAAGGTTATAGAATTCAAATACTTTATAAATGAATAAATAAACTGAGTTTCATTTTCTTTTCCTTTTTCTTTAAGGAAATATACATGATCAAAAAAGCATTAGCTTACCATCTTAGGACTCTACAATGTCCTATTTTTTGTTTATTGATGACTTTGAAATATATTCCAATTCCAATATTTGAAAAAATATTTCTGGGACAATATATCAAACAATATGGTTATCCTGACAAGCCCTGCCACCACACTATCCCAGCTGCATTATGTAACAACCAATGTAAATGAAATACTGTCATTTGGAAGAGACAACCAGATTCTCCCAGAGACTCTAACCTAGATGTCGGACAGTCTCCAGTCATTAGGAATGATGTAACCTGATTTTGTTTAATAGATCACAAATCTGTGAGTGCCAACTACTAATCCCTTAAAATACCTTAATCACACTCAATCCCAATTCATCATCTTAAAATAGGCTATGAAATCCTTTAACAAGGGATGCATTGTTATACTAAAAACCCTCATACACAGTCTGGATATCAACCCCCAGGAGAAAACAGTCAGATTCGGTGTTGTCACTTATTCATTTTGATGTTATGAAGTCTTCAAGACATTACGCAGAGGGACTGCTACTAAGGGCAGTTCCTCCACAAATGTATGCACATGTACACACACACACATACACACAGCTACAACGCAAATCCGCACACATGGCAATCCAGAGATATCACACAACCCGAACAATAAAGTCCAATATGCTGATAAGCTCTATACGGCGTAACTAAACTTTGACAACACTTCCACAGAGCTGCAAACATGTCATTCAGGCTGTCCTTCACAGAAGAGCTTAAATGTTCACTTTTTATAAAATACTTGGCATTTCTATTTACATGCAAACCAGTACCAGAAGACTTCAAGTGCAACTTTGTCCTAGACAGTTTTCACAACCCTGGGCATCAATCAGCCCAAAGGCCTAAGCTATGAAAGGACGCACCCTTACATGTGTACCAGTACCGGCATGTACATCTAAACACAGGCATAATGGAATCTTCCATTAGGCTGGTTGGTGATATGATGAAATCAGGAGTCTCTGGTAGAGATCACCATGCAAGATGGAGGGCTTTGGCAATAACAGCGTCTGATTACACCATTAACTGTCTAAGAGCATAGCATCTTCACATCGCACAGAAAGTGGCATACAACCCAACAACCTGCTCTACATTTGACATGCCAGCACGAACACATAGCTTCATCAATGCTTCATACGCTTTCGCAGCACCCACAACACACAGGACAGGAAGAGGCCCTTTACAGGAGCCCAACAAAATGCAGCATGAATAGCGTATGTCTCTGATGACAACATAATGAAATATTAAACCTGAATTACTACAACCAATGAAAGCAAGCACCAAGAATGACACTGAATGTTGTAATATAGGGCATTTCTTGATTTTCACACTGATCTGTCAGGTAGGGCTCCAGACTGACACACTGAGGCACCGTCTTTGTCCCAGCAATATCTGTTCCGCAAACAGCTTACAATAACAAACAATCTACATCCAAGATTTCAGAGAAGAACTGGCCCACTTTCAAACACTGTGGTAACTACATTTAATTCCAGGAGAAACCAGACCAAGTCTCTGTCTACACGTAGCCAGTTACTTTGAAAATGGAGTGTTCCCACTCTCCGTTTTTGAGAAATAGCTCCATCGACAGAGGAGAAAACGCTTACATTAGTATGCTCGCCCCGTATTGGGGGATGGTGCCTCATAAAGAGAGACATCAAAACACCATGATAAAAGATTCATGTCAAATTACACACTACTCCCCATCACAAAATTAGACTCTGTATCTAAATAGATGAGTGTCATTCTATCAAGTTTTTAAACAACATTCTGCTTCAATCTTACAGCCTTATTTCTTTTCCCTGGCATTCTTCTCTGAGCTCCTCCTGAAAACAGTTTTCAAAAAGCTACACGTTCAATTAACAAAAAAAAAAAAACCCTGGAAGAGTGGGTAGGGCCTAAAGTAACTTCACCTAATTCAAGTATGAGAAAGTATGACAAACTTTATGGTACTCTCTACTATCGGTTATTATTACAAACATTGTAGTAGAGCTGATTGTTTAGAGATAAATCAGGCTAATATTATATTATGCTACACCTATTTTACAGAGGAATCTGACTAAGATTACAATAAATAAACAAATGAATAACAGAAACTGCAGAAAAACAGTTTGTCAACAGGAGCTCCTCGCGTCAGTCGCTGTAATTCAGCAGATTCAGCGTAAACAGGAGCTCCTCACGTCAGTCGCTGTAATTCAGCAGATTCGGCGTAAACAGGAGCTCCTCTCGTCAGTCGCTGTAATTGAGCAGGTTCGGCGTGAACAGAAGCCTCACGTCAGTCGCTGTAATTGAGCAGGTTCGTCGTGAACAGAAGCTCCTCACGCTAGCTTCTGCACTAGGAGCAGGTTCATGAACAGGAGCTCCTCACACTGGGAAGTCGCCAGCATCCAAAGAGGGTTCAGCTAAACAGGAGGTCCTTTCCCTTTGCTGTTGCCAATTCAGCAGATCTGTTAGTGAAACAGGAGCCTCTCGGCCAGTCGCCAATTCAGAAGACTCAGCGAACATCGTGCACCCAGCAGATTCAGTAAACAGAGTTTCTCACAGTCGCCAGCACCAGCAGACTGAGTGTAAAAGAAAGTTCTTCACATCTCTATAATTCCAGTGTTCAGCGAAACACAGAGCTCTTCGCCAGGTCGCTGTAATTCAGCAGATCTAGCAGAAACAGGAGCTCCTCTCACAGTCGCTATCATTCAGCAGATTCAGCGAACAGGAGTTCTTTCGCCATTTCAAGTGTCATTCAGCAGATCTTGAAGGTAAACAGAGCTCCTCTCACAATGCTGTAATATAGCAGATTCAGTGTAAACAGGAGCTCCTCTCGTCAGTCGCTGTAATATAGCAGATTCAGTGTAAACAGGGAGCCCTCAAGTCAGGTGCTGTAATTCAGCAGATTCACTGTAAACAGGAGCTCCTCTCACAGTCGCCAAATTTTATCTAGTAAACAGGAGCTCCTCAGGTCAGTCACGCTGTACTCCTGCAGATTCAGCCAGGAGCCTTCAAGTCAGGCGCCAGGATTCAGCAGATTCACTCGTAAACAGAGCTCCTCTCTCGTCAGTCGCTGTAATTCAACAGGTTCAGTGTAAACAGGAGCTCCTCTCGTCAGTCGCTGTAATTCAGCCGACTGAGTGTAAAAGAAAGCTCCTCTCGTCAATCTCTATAATTCAGCAGGTTCAGCGTAAACAGGAGCTCCGCTCGTCAGTCGCTGTAATTCAGCAGATTCAGCGTAAACAGGAGCTCCTTCCTTGCTGTCGCTAGAATTCAGCAGATTCAGTTAGTAAATGAGAGCTCACGCCAGTCGCTAAGTCTAACAGATTCAGTAAACAGAGCCTTCACAGTCATGTAATATAGCAGATCTAGTGTAAAACAGGAGCTCCTTCCTGGGTTGGGCCGCTAATGAGTAGCAGATTCAGTGTAAACAGGGAGCCTTTGTCAGGCGCTGTAATTCAGCAGATCTACTAAACAGGAGCTCTCAGGCTGGGGCTGCCAGGCCTGCAGATTCAGTGTAAAACAGGAGCTCTCAAGTCAGAAGGCGCTGTAATTCAGTAGATTCACTGTAAACAGGAGCTCTCTCGCCAGTCGCTGGTAATTCAATGTTCAGTGTGCAAACAGGAGTTTCCGGCTAGTCGCTGTAATTCAGCAGACTGAGTAAAAGAAAGTTCTCTGGCTAATCTCTTATATCTGGCAGGTTCAGGCCAGAACAGGAGCTCCTCTCATCAGTCGCTGTAATTCAGCAGATTCAGCGTAAACAGGAGCTCCTCTCGTCAGTCGCTGTAATTCAGCAGATTCAGTGTAAACAGGAGCTCCTCACGTCAGTCGCTGTCATTCAGCAGATTCAGTGTAAACAGGAGCTCCTCTCGTCAGTCGCTGTAATATAGCAGATTCAGTGTAAATAGGAGCTCCTCAAGTCAGGCGCTGTAATTCAGCAGATTCACTGTAAACAGGAGCTCCTCTCGTCAGTCGCTGTAATTCTGAAGATTCAGTGTAAACAGGAGCTCCTCAGGTCAGTCGCTGTAATTCTGCAGATTCAGTGTAAACAGAAGCTCCTCAAGTTTCTAGCCCTCATTCCAAGAAATCAGAGTATGCTGTTTAAATGACCACCTGAATAATCAGAAATCTTTAGAGATCTGATGTTTACATGAAACAAAAATTTCACTGTAACAAAACAGATTCCTCCAGACATCTGTCTATTTTATGCCAGTGCCACCAAACCATGTGGGGGGGAAAAACACACACATCTTTTTTAAGACAACGGCCATACCGCCCACCTTTCTTTGGTTTTGAACCGGTACTGAACAGTACGCTAAAACCAGAGTAGTAGGTTAACACACACCCACAGATGCACACCCATAGAAAAACAAATAAACACAGCACATTTTCAACACCAGTACTGTACGCACACATCTATACACACACACACATTATACATGAAACATGAAGTGATTACACTGAAGCTTTTTAAAGTATCTAGGAGTTAAAGCCAGTCAGATTGGATTATATGATATTAAACACAAAATTACCATTTTAATAAATTTGGACAGCAAACTAAAGAAATCAGTCCAGGATGTCACTATCATGGGAAATATGACATTTCATTTCAATCATAAATGTGATAAAAAAAAAAAAAGACACTAGATATTTTAGATATGGTCAAAGCTTATATACACACTGAACTTTTGAACATTACATTTCAGAAAGTGCAATTAGTGCCTTTTAATTAGATAGTGACCTGCATTTTTAAAGAATCTACTTGACTGATTTTTTTACTAACATTCATTGAAAACATTTTGAGATTCATACTGTGTATTGTAAAAATATCTTCAAACAGACATCATATTTTACCATATTGCCCATCAAAATGAATAGCAGATTGTTAGGGCCCGTGAAATCTCTAATTTTTTCCCCAACTTTTCCCTCACCATTCATTTTGAATAAATCTGAATGAGGGGGCAAAATTTCTTAAATTACATTTAAGAAAATTGTTATCGGACAATAATCAGCATTAAAGTACTCCAATCAAAGTGGGAGGCAAAAATAGAGCGGGGCATCCCTGATCAACTACAAACATTGTGGTAAATGCATCTGAGACTTTAGTCAAAAATTATATTACAAACACTGCTGAACTACATATTTACTATAGAGAAAATATGAAACACTGTGGACAAACTGTGCAAATAAGCCAAGTTTAACCCTGTTACAATTATTACATACTATTTTGGTCATTAGTGCAGTCACTTTGTAAAAAGTTCATAATATTATACAGCAAATAAATGTAGGTTAAATAAGTGGTTGCATCCAGAGACACGTGATTCGTGGAGGGAAAAAAAACACAAAACAAAACACACAAAAAGGTGTAGATGTTAAGCCTCTGTGTCAGCAAACCCCAAGCCCCATTTCACAGGAGAAATTCTGTACATCATTTGCTTTGTTGCCAAAACCGTAACTATATCAGCGAGAATAGCTGCCTGCGTTGCTTAATGCCTGACCACAGGTTGTACACGTTTGAGAACTCGATTTTCCGGACACGCACCAGAAACAGACTGCACGGACAGCTTTGTTTCAACTGAAAACCTTTCAGCTGCTGCCAGCAAGCTGGAGGTCACAGCAGAATGCAGGCCCCACTGAGGCCACCTTTTCAAATTGGGGTTTGAACTTTTCTCCCCACATGGGTCAAGCCCAAAATAGGAGTGTGTGCCTTTACCTTAAAGAAGAAAAACAAACCTTATTTGACCAATAGGCTACAGACTGCTGCCTAAATGGCATTTAGCCCTCACTGAACCATGCATCGACTCCTTCAAAAGCCCCACAAGAAAACAAACATCACATCAGAAAAATACAAGAACAACCTGAAGAAAGAAGCTACATCTCTGAGAAGGGGTGCAGTGGTCTGATATTTTCATGGAAAGTCTCAGAAAATATCAGTTTGACAGTGTTCTTCGATCCTGGTCCTGGCAACCCCCTCCCCCATCTGCCCTTCAGGAACGCACGTTTAACAGCACCAACTGTTCCAAGGCCTAGCCTGCAACTGCGGTAGGACAGGTCCTCAGGAAGACTTTCTTATGAAGACTCCTTCTTAGGAGCCTAGTGTTCATCCAAGTGGGACAGTCTAAAGAGGCTTCGAGGTGATGTCACAAGAACGGTCCAACCTCTTGCAATTGCAATGCAAAAACTGAGGGGACTCAAATCGAATACTTCAATACTAAACCTAACCCAAACCCTAATACACGAAAACGAATATTTTAAAACAAACTCTGCTCTAGAGACGTCATAATCCACCATATTCATGGTTCTGTTTTTATCCCCTTCAAGTGGTATGCAAGCTGCAGCTTTAGTCTACAGTAATTCTTCTTCTTCTTCTTACTATTATTATTATTATTATTATTATTATTATTATTATGACACAAAGGAATTCAAACCGGTTGTTAAAAAGGATGCTTTTACTACAGTAAATGTTATGAAAGTATATTCATGCCATCAATATTTCTGCTTTAACGCATGCAATTAATCTGGAAACCTGTTAATGTTTTTAACCAAATATAGCCTCAACTTCCTCCCATAATTAACTCTCAACATTTCCCGATATTAGCGGTTTCATTTAGCAACGTAAACACAGTACATTGCAGGTGGGGGGGCAAGATGGCTTTACTGGTGAGTTGGGAAGGTAGATTACATTTTATTAATGCTGAAATATGAATTAAATCCCATAACTAACTCTAACACAGACCTTCTCTCCCCCGCTCTCTTCCACCCAGACAGTCCTGTTTCCATTTCAACAGAAACCCCCCCTTCCCCCAGTCGAATGAAAGAACTTGTGATTAATCGTGATTAATCACAGAATGTTTAAATAACAATTAAAATGTTTAACTGCTTGACGCCACTAAAGTACATGTACAACGTCTCCATTAAACTAAATTAATAAATAAAACCCACATATGAAGTGGAGCTCTTTTAAACCATTGTGTCCAGTTAATGTTAATTTTCACCATTAATCAAATGATTATTGATGTTTTTAACTCTGAAAACAGGAAGAAATTTGTGAAATTACTTGTTTACACTTATAATAAACATGCATTCAATTCATACTATGGTACACCTAAAACAGCTGCAATCCTATTACCTAGACTTTAGTATTGCATGATCTGAAAACCACTACTTAAGCTTCATACTAGACAGAGAACACCACTCTGTCATTTTAATTTTGTCTGAACTTTCTGAGGTGACAAAGTTTGTTATTTATCAATTTCTTACTGGTTTATCAGTTTTCGTAACATCTATCAGGGGATGATTAAGAGCAACAGGCCCCCTGCAGGCCTGGGTAATGAAAATCAATACTTTTATAGTACTGACTAAATTGCACCAACACTATTGAAAAATTACATTGTTGCATTCAATTCCAAATTTCATTACACACACAGTCAGTGTGATCAGGTTCACAGAGCTAATAAACATCTAGGCTGCTGATTGGCTGCTTCTAAATTGCGTTCTTTAAAGAAGTTATAAATGTCACCACCTCTTACCATCTCGCAATACTTTTGGTAAATACTTACTTTGGTAAATATTTACCCCATAATGTCTGTGTAAATCAATAGTTAAAATCTATAGTCACAGAGAGCAGTTTGATGTCAAATATTGATCAGACATCTGCCAGACATCTGGTGCCAGAGACAAGGGATAAGATTTTAAAAATATCATGGAAAAGAGGTAGATGCTGGGTGTTAGAAGACAATTAATCCAAGACAGCATATTGGGTTGGGATATAAGACTATTCTGCCATCAGCAGCAGTCATACCAGATGCTACATTCACCTTACCGGGCTGAGGTTGTTTAAATTATTTTAACCTTAATGAGACAGATCAGATTTCTTCCGGGCTGTGAGGATGCATCAAAGCTGATCATTTCCAATCGGTTTTGAGCCACTTTCTCATTACAATCCTCATTTCTCAATTGTGATTAGGTCATTTTGATGGTTGCCATTCAGAACGTTTATATACGTGGCCTCTGCAGAGACACTGTAAATGAACAAACCAATACTTGCTCAAATAATTGAGTGGCAATAATGTTCAGCACGGCATTTGTTTACAGATAAAATTACACTCCAACAAAAAGAGCCAATCAGCTTGTTCTCCTCACGATGGAGAACTATGGACACACAGTAGCCAGCAGAAGCTGAAAAGTCATTTTTAGATATGATTGAACCAATTTCAAAAACTATTCACAAAGGTCAGATTATGTTTTTAAACTGGTCATCTGAACCTGTGGTCAGTGTTGAGTATATGGGTCTCTCCCCATTCATATCGGCCACTGAGTCAACAGTGGGGCTTCTCATTAAACGTGTGTGTGCAGGCAAAACCACTCTTGAAATCGGAACGGACCATTCACATTCAGATCACATGCCCCCCAATCGAATACATATCTGATCTAGGAACACACGAGAGTGTCTCAAATCCAGTTTGTAAAGATCAGATCGGACATATCCACACTGCTATGAAAAGGTCAGATCAGGGTCACATTAAGACAAAAAATCGGATTTGAGTCTCTTTAGTCGGGTAAAGTGAACATAGTCAGAACCCAGAAGAGGCACATACACGAACGGACTATTTTTTAATATCTAATAATATGGCTCTGCAGATCGTGAGACCCCTGATTCCCATAACCGCAGACATCCCTTAGTACGTCGGCTTCTGTAATGAATCATTTCACATTATGACACGCAGAAAGTGAGGCTGATTTCCACGCTCCAACAATCTGAAGACCTCATGCACATCTAATAAGCCTGGACATCTTGGAAGCAGGTAGGTTCATGGATCGGGTCCAAATAACCCTCCAAACTTCCCTCCAGCACTAACAAAGGAGCAGAAAAGTTGAGAAAGTGCCAAAATGGAGAGTCCTGATGGGATTAAGGTGAATGACAGAACATCAGCCATCCACAGCTGATGCTCTTGATCTACAAGCCAGCAGCAAAGATTGATCACTGATGTGGCTTTCAGCCAAGCGTTTGGGCTGACAGCTTAATATTGCCATCAAAGCACGGCCTGGCGGGCTGTGTCCGCTTCTTCTGCTGTAAATCGCTCCATTACATCAAGGCATCTCCATCAGGCTGACTTGTGGCTCCAGCTGCTTTCCAGCCTGGTCAGAGAACAGGTCAGTGCATGCGTTTCTCCGGGCTTTCAACTTTCTCCTCTGGACATCATCGTGTGGACCAGACGATGGCCTTCGGTGCCTCCCAGGAAGCCCGGTCCCAACTTTTAAAGCCCTGGAGTGGGGTCGGAGGAGGAGGAGGAGGTGGTGGATCGATGGCTTCCCCCTCCAAGAACATTCCAGGCTGGAGCAGAGAAAGCAGAAGTGCTCCCCCTCCCAGCCCACCTACCGCACAGACCCCCGCAGGACACAGCGGCTCGGTTCAGCCGAACTCCAGCTTCCAGCAGACCGGCGCGGACGCGCAGGGCCCGGCGTCGCCATGCCAGCACGACCGCACGCGATCAGACCCGCGACCAGCCGCTCGGAGCCGCTCGGAGCCGCGCAGCCCGAGCACAGCAAAACACGGACAATCACACCAAACTCCCAGCCCGAGCCTCCGAACCGCCCGGCCCACACACCCCAACACTGCCGGACACCGCTCTGCCGCACTTAAACCCACTAACCTGCGTCTCCGCGGAGCACTCCGGCGGATATCGGGGCTCGAATCCGAGTTAAATCCACTATCAGTAAAACAAAGAGGCGAAATTTGCCGAACGCTTCCGATACAGGCCGAAGCGCCGGGCCGTGCTGCGCATGCGCACAGCGGCGGGAGGCCTGGAGGACTGAATAGGAGAAATGCGTGTGTGTGGGTGGGGGGTCATCTGCCCTATTCACTTCACTGTGGGCATTTTAGAGAGGGGGTACTTCAGACTTATATTTTACATCACTTTGTGACTTCCAAGGTCATTTCCCAGGCATTAGTAGATCACCAAAGTGATTTTTAAAAAACCAACAGCAGTGAAATGAATGAACTCTGTAATAAAGTGTGGTAGCGGTTTTGTGGCTTTTTGTAGTTTTTAACTTTATGTTAAAATAATGGGCCTGCGAATGTCAGGGGAAGTTTCAGCATGTTAGTGATGTTGGAGGAGGCTGGTAGCCAGTATGTGACCACTACGGCCACTACAGGGTCACTTTGGATTCAGTAGTTTACAAATATCTGATTATTTACTAATTATTTACATCACCGAACTAATTATTTACTACATCACCGAACAGATTATTTACTACACCACCAAACTGATTACTTACTACATCTCCAAACTGATTATTTAGTACATCTTCAAACTGATTATTTACTACATCATCAAACTGATTATTTACTACAGCTCTAAAACTGATTATTTACTACATCTCCAGACTGATTATTTACTACATCATTAAACTGATTATTTACTACATATCCAAACTGATTATTTACTACATATCCAAACTGATTATTTACTACATCATTAAACTGATTATTTACTACATCTCTAAAACTGATTAGTTACTACACCACCAAACTGATTATTTACTACATCACTAAACTGATTATTTACTACATCACGGACGGGTTATTTACTACACCACAGACTGATTATTTACTACATCACCAAACTGATTATTTACTACATCTCCAAACTGATTATTTACTACATCACAACTGATTATTTACTACATCTCCAAACTGATTAGTTACTACATCTCAAAACTGATTATTTACTACATCATCAAACTGATTATTGACTACATCATCAAACTGATTATTTACTACATCACCAAACTGATTAGTTACTACATCACTGAATGGGTTATTTACTACATCACCAAACTGATTATTTACTACATCTCCAAACTGATTGTTTACTACATCACTGAATGGGTTATTTACTACATCACCAAACTGATTATTTACTACATCTCCAAACTGATTATTTACTACATCACCAAACTGATTATTTACTACATCTCCAAACTGATTAGTTACTACATCACTGAATGGGTTATTTACTACATCACCAAACTGATTGTTACTACATCCCAAACTGATTATTTACTACATCACCGAACGGGTTATTTACTACATCACCAAACTAATTATTTACTACATATCCAAACTGATTATTTACTACATCACCAAACTTATTAGTTACTACATCTCCAAACTGATCAAAACAGCACTTTTTCTGAGCACTTTTAAAGCATAAAATTAATGAAAAATGTAATAAAGCTTGTTATGTGTCTTTTGATCATGTTTGAGTTTACATTAAAAAACGTGTTTGCTAAAAGTTTCAGGATAGTGGTAACTTAAAATCAGCTAGGGTAACAGGAGGACAGAGGATGAGAAGGAGCAATACCCCCTCCTACAGGACTTTTTTCATATACTCTCTTTTTTGAATATTCTAATGCATTGTAATAAAGTCCCTATATTATACATTCTGTATATAATATTTTCTATAGTGTTTTACTTCTAGATTATTACTATTATTATCTATTAAACACCTTTAATAGAAATTCAGGATATCATTGACAATTTATAAAACCGTCCCCATGTTTTGTCAAGTCCAGTAAAGTATACATAAAACGTGTATGAGTGCATTTAAGGGTTATGGTTTGGAGGAATGACATGACCCCTTGATCAAGGTGATGCTGGTATTGATGTTGGTCATGTCTTTGAATTTGATTTGTGTTTTTGTTGCAAATTAAAAACTTTTTCTTTTTTATCTTATATTTGTCTTCATGCTAACATTATCAGCCTCAATAATCACAGTTAAAATGGCTGGCTGCTCATGCCTATCAGGCCCCATCACAGCCCTGCATTTAACAATCCTTTATGTCAGGGCCTTACAAATGAATGGCACTTTTTACCTTTACTGAATACACAGTGGTGCTTGAAATTTTCTGAACTCTTTTTATTTAAATTATATTTAAATTATATTTAATTTAACTATATAATAAGAACCAACTCAAACATAAGACAATTTTTTACAATCATATTACAATTGCTCATTTATTTATTCAGCAATATATGGTAACTGTCCATTAGTGCTGCATTAATTTTAGCCAATTTCTTCATACAAAACAGCTCCATCTCTGTTAGGTTGGTGGGTTTCCTCCCACAAACTGCTTGATTCACGTTCTTCCACATTTCTATTGGATTAGACTTTATTCTTATTTAATCATTTTTGGTACAATGACTTGTGTACTTAGAGTCATTGTCTTGCAGAATTATATGCTGGTATAATTCAGAATTCATTGTTCCATCGGTGATGACTAGCTATGTTAGCCACATGCAACAAAACAAGCCCAAACCATAATACTACTGCCACCACATTTCATAGACAGTATAGGGTTTTTACACTGGAATGTAGTGTTGTCCTTTTGCTAAACATATTGTTACTTTTATTCAAACAAACAGTGCTATTTTGGACTCATCCCAGCACAATAATGGTTCCAATAGCCTTCTGGCTTGTTCATGTGATTGTCAGGAAACTGTGGATGACAGCTATGTTCTTTGTACAGCAACTACCTTCTCCTTGCACACCATCTCCTTACAGTGGACTTGTGAACATTAACATTAGTCAATGTGAAAAAGGGCTTTAGTTGCTACCTTGATGCTGGCCTACAAAGCCAAAAATGGACCAGCACCTCCATACATGGTGGCAATGGTCAAAACTTGAGCTGTACCAAGAGCCCTTCGAGCTTCAAGTACAGTTCGGTTGGACCCACCATCCCTCAAGATGTAAGGAAAACATGCATCCAGACTCTTTTCTGTTCTGGCACCAAAATGGTGAAATGAACTTCCCCTGGGGAAGCCCTCACTGTCTTCAAACACAGACTGAAGACTCTGTTTCAGGAGCATTTGTTTTCAACAGGATCTAAGTGTGAGGAATCTCTAGATTCTAGCCTTGTCCACTAGCTAAGGATATTTTCTGAGTGAACAGCATAGCACTTTTGTAAGTCACTCTGGATTAGGGCGTCCGCTAAATGCCATCAATGTAAATGTAAAATTAAGTTACATTGGGTTCCTTTTTTGTTGTTTGACTACTCCTGGGGCGGGTAATAACAGACCTGAATCTAATCCATTTGTACACAATCTGTCTGACTGTGGATTGCTGCAGTACAAACACTTTAGAGCTGGTTTCGTAGACTTTTCCAGCCTGATGAGGATGATCAACCCTTCTCCTGGGTTCCTCAGAAAGCCCCTTTGTTTGTGACGGTAGATCCTTGTTCTAGAAATAAAACCAGACTCCCACTCCCACCTGATTGTCTCCCATTGATCAGAAGCCCCTCACCAGCAATCGATCTGCTTATTATAAATGTTGGCATACATTTTCCACTCGCAGATATACAATACTGGATCATTTTCCTCCGTAAATGAATAGACAAGTGCAACGTTTTCCACTCGTTTGCTTGACTTTGTTCTCCAAACCTACTTTTAGGACTGCTGTGAAAATATGATCGGGTTTTAGCTCACATTTAAGGAGAAATGTGGAACAGTCTGGAGGGTTCATAAATTTTCAAGCAGCACTGGCCATGAAAATGTGCTGGCAGCAGCTCTGGCTCAGGGGTCACGGGGGGAGGGCGTGGCTACACCCGTGCCCCGCCCAGTCTCTAACTTGTCCGGCGCTCCTCGCAGCAGATTCCTATCACCTACAGGAGAACAGCGGGGCTGTAGCGAAGGTCGTGCGGACACAGGGCATTGAGAGAGGTTAGGAATGCTTCCTCCTGCCGTGTGGACCTGCCTGTGGGACTGGGAGAAGACATCTGGGCTGTGTTCACTGCGCCTCCAGCCTGACTCATGGACGATGGAGGACTCGACACCCAAACCCGAGCGGAGCGCAGTCCACTCCTGAGGAAACCCGGAGAGTTCAGAGTCTACCCGAGAAGATGGTTCATCCTGTGTGTCCTCTGCCTCCTAAACTGCTCCAACTCAGTGGTAGGTCCCTCTGGAATCACCTCCTGCTCATTCCAGCTTCTACTAAAGCCCACACTGTCAACAGGCTGGATCCGACGTCGATAAGACGTTGAGATCTGGGAGGTCAGGACGTCACGACCACGTCCAAAGTCATTTTGACCAAGAATAAAGAAGAGGCTGATTTATTGTCATTCCTGTGATTTAAAGGTGAGACGGGACCAAAATAACATCTCACAAACGTCACATGTCAACATCAGGAAGAGAAGGGTTACCAGGAACAGTATGATCCAACCCTGCTCCTGGAGAGCAGATCTGACACACCCTATTCCCATTCAGCCAATCAAGAACTTCTGAAGGCAGCCACTGGTTGGATCTAAAGTCTGCAGGAGCAGGGAGATCCCCTGACTTAGACAGACACAGGCAATATCTCTTGAGCTATAACTCACCAGACATCTCGGAATGGATTGTACAGGTTCCTAATGGTGTGATAATCCATCCACTGCATCTTGAATATTCTCACTCGGGTCCTGTGGGTTTTGTAGTAGGCTTGGAGTGCTGGTAGTGCGTCCAGTAGTATCCCACACATGTTTAAGGAGGGATAGGTCTGGTGATGTAGGTTTTGGTGTAGTGTACAGGGATTTGTTGGTTGTCTCCACCAAGACAAACACAGAACTGGTCACTGAAGATGACCATGATAGTTTGGCATGACTTTATTGCAGTCTTTGGCGGTGTTGACGTGGTGTTTGTTGGGCAATTGTTGTAAGGGTATGCCAGCATGAAATCCTGCATCGTACAGCTGTCTGTCAACAGTACTGGCACTAACAAAGTGACCCATGGATGGTATTCACGGCTCGCTGAATGCCCACAGGCTTTGTGCTTGCTCCATTCATGCTGGATAATCTGTCTGTTCTCTTTTTTGGTTTGTGGAGATCTCCTAGAACCCTCAAAGTCTTCTCTGAGGCATATTTGCAAAGGATTTTACCAACAAAACAGCAAAAATCAGAATGGAATGCATACAAAATGGAGCGAATTTATATAGTCAGTCACGTGCAGTGGTAAGACCCACCTGTGATCTTGCATCACATGTGCAGCCGAGCATGAACTTTAAATAATTTGATTGTCGTACAATATCAAACCCATCCACCAACTTTCATTCCTGTTGATTTCTGTTGGGTGCAACATTTTTTGACAGTGAGTGTAGATTAACAACATTTAGTTGGTGACCAAAACCTAAATAAACTTCTTAATGTTTATATCTGCACAGTGTGAAATTCTAACATTGTTGGACTGCTCATTGGTATGTTGTTGGTTTTAAGTCATGGTGGTCAATAACCAGATTTCTAAGGCTGTCTAACATTAGAGCTTACGGTCAACCCATTGTTAGTTTTCGACAGACATGTAGCTTCAATTTTTACCCAAAAACTAAATTGTGGGAGGAGGAACATGCCTGAAGCCCCTCCTCCCAAATTAACATCACAAGTTTAAGACAATGCCAAACTTTCCACAACCCCATCTCCTCCTTTTAACCTTGTCTTCTCTCATTCCTTGCTCTGTTTATCAGAGGATGGAACGGCTTCCTACCACCAAGCAGAAGCCATAAGTCCTCTAAATTCACTCCCTTCTCTTACCATCTCCTCCCAAGTCACCATAAGCTAAAGGAATGGTCCAAACTAGCAAACTAAAATTCAGTGTCTATCCAGCATCCTTTTGATGTCAAATTTAAGGCTCTATACCATCTCATGGCCTCTTTGTAGAATGTTTGTTTGTGGAAGAAGGTGCTTTGAACTTTTAAATGGTTCTTCACTCACATTTCATTTACTAACCAACCATTGAAAGTTTATTTTGGGAACCAAAGGGATTTGATGTGTAACTCATGACATCTTACACACTAGCTCATATCACCCAGTTATCTCATTTGGTTAAAGCTGGGGTTTTTTTCAGCTGGGGGCCAATGTACTGATCAGTACACCCCTTATCACACCAACAGTATAAGGTGAGGTCAAACTAACATTATTGACCAGAACAGACTATCCCTTGTTGGTTTAGTTTGACCCACAGTTGCTGAAGAGAACATTCTCCTTCTCCATTTAGTTATATTTTACAGAACACCAACAAAGCACTGATGACCATCAGCAATTGTTATTTCTCTTTATATCCAGATAACCTCTGGTCTCTGTGCATGAGATCGCTTCAAACCAGCAGCCGGGCTGAAATACAGACTAATTCTCAGCCAAAAACCTCCTAACGCTGTTCCCGGGGGGCTGCAGCCCTGCTGAGTCAACTTTATAGTGAATTTCAAAAGCATTCATGAGTGAGATCAGGGAGAACACTGCTCTGCAGTGATGTGGCCTTCTGTAACCTCAGTTTGACATCCACAGACTGGCCCTGTTTTACTAAGTAAAATACGGCTGCAAGAATAATGCCCTGTGTAAGTCCTAAGGGAAAACCTGTGCTGATTATGTTGAAGAAACTTTGAAACCTTTAATACATACAGAGGGGTAACGATTCACAAAAGTAAACACTTTAATGTGTTAAAAGTACACTTTGAAACTGAAGCTGGGACTTATAATGTACTTATTAGCTAGAATGAAGTGCTGGATTGCAATGCTATTGTGAAGGAAGATAAAGGTTACCAGGAACAATAATTGATTATAAATTTAACCTGATCCAGGCAATATTGATTGAACTACACATACAGAAGTAGTGTCTCTCAGTATGGTGTTGGGTATAATGCAACACTACAAAACTCCTCGCAATGGAGTTACAGAGTTTCCAATTGGTGTCCTGCAATAATCCACTTACACCCATAGTTCTTGACCAAATTTGCACACACTGTAGTAGGGATTTTGGCCCGATACATGGCCTCATCCTCCTCCCTTCAATGCGGTGCAGTCATCCTGTCCCCTTTGCAGAAAAGGACCCCAAAGTATGACTTTTCCACCCCATGCTTCATGGTTGGGACGCTGTTCTTGGGGTTGTACTCATCATTCTTCCTCCAAACATAGCAAGTGGAGTGGATACAAAAAGTTCTATTTTTGTGTCATCTGACCACCTGATCCTCTAGATCATCCAGATGGTCATTGGCGAACTTCAAATGGGCCTGGATATGTACTGGTGTGAGCAGGGGGACTTCAGAGTAGGAGGCCTTTTTAAGGAAAAACTTAAAAGAGCCGGAATTCTTGCTGGCTGGTAGGTGATCAAATATGTATTTCATGCAATAAAATGCAAATGAATGATAAAAAAAACATAAAATATGTAAAAAAAAAAAAAAAAAAGTACCTACAATAAAAAATACAGACCTCTTCATTCTTTGAAGGTGGGAAAACTTGCAAAATCGGCAGCATATCAAATCCTTATTTTCTCCTCTGTATATAGTCAGTCAGGTACAGAAATGAGGCCCAGAAACTTGAATTTTTTGCATGTCTCACGGTGTCCCCTATCCACCAAGTTTCATTCCTGTTGGCTGATTCCTTCCTTTTTCTATAAAAAATGTCTGAGGGCATTTGAAAAAAACAAAAACAAAACTAAAGTCATGTATGTACAAATGTCATTGCACATTTAGTATGTTTTATTTTTTCAATATGTTAAATTTAGCATTATGATAGTAATTGTGCCCAATAGTTAGCAGAATATGTCATATTTAAGGTTGTTTGATGCAAATCTCTGCATAGGTTGTATATGAATATACTAACATTGTCCAGCAACATAATAGTTTTACAGTGTTGTGCTCAAAACACACACAGTTAACATTACATCACACAGTGTAAGCTTTGTCTGGCTATATTGTTTCCGGGATTGGATCGGATTAATTTCTGTTAAGCATTTTCTGCTGATATTTTCCTGATAGCCATATATTATCCATTAACAGCAGATTATCACAGTCTAAGTAGATTATCTCTCTGTTTACATATTAATTACATACACTTTAAGGGTATGTATGCAGGTGCAGAGGCTACGTCCTCACTTTCTGTGCCTGCGCATATTCATACTGGTCACTGAGTATTTCATTCAGTAAGATGGCTAATCATCATGATCAATGTAAATTTGCACGCTGGCTTAATCTAAAAGTGTGTGTGTGTGTGTGTGTGTGTGTGTGTGTGTGTGTGTGATGGTACGGATAAACAGTGGGGGTATTGTGAAATCATATCAGCTGACCACAGTCCTGCACTTGGCTGCAGAAATTCAAGATTTTGGAATGTCAACAAAAGCTATTGTGCAAGGTCTCGTGCAGCCCTAACGCTGAACATGAGAACTGGTCATGATGCTTCAGGTCTAAATAAATGAACAGCGTCAGGTCATGTGAGTGTTACACGTGGTTTTCTAGTTTCACATTGTGTCATGGGGAAATACAAGTCTGACTTCCACTTTTCTTTAGTCATGAGTGACACTATGATATTTTAGTGATCATTTCTTTTTTGTGTGTTTTTTATCTATATCATATTGATGTTCTATTGATATTTTAGTGTTTTGCTATGTTGTTAAAGTCAGTTGATTGATTCAGTAATCTAGAGTAAACTAACTGCAGTTGAGGGAAACTTCCCAAGCCATTGTTTTGTAGGTGATAAACAAATCATCAGAACTGGACATAGAAGGAGCCACACAGAAATCAAAGAGAGAAATAGCTGTGGTGTTGCTAAGTGGTTGATATAGCATTGCTAGGTGGTTGCAGTGGTATATCTTGTGGTTGCAGTGCTGCTGTCAGTTGCTAATGGGTGCTCTGGTGTTGCTCAACAGTTGCTGTGTTATCCCAAGTGGTTGCTGTGGTATTGCTAAGTGGTTGCTGTGGTATTGCTGAGTGGTTGCTGGGTGGTTGCTATGGTATCCCAAATGGTTTCTATTGTATCCAAGTTGATTTGCAGTGCAAAACCAGAATAAAAACTGCAAATATCTGATATGTGTGTTATTAAATGGGTTCTTTGCTTAGGTACTTTGTTAGGGTTGCACGATACTAAATGACTGACTCGTGTGTTATTTATATGTTGCTCTCTAGCAATGGCTGACCTTTGCCCCTGTGGCCGATCTGACTGCAGAAGACCTGCGAGTGTCCCTGGACATGGTCAACTGGCTCTCTCTCGTCTATATGGTGGTGGCCATCCCTCTCAGCCTCATCTCCACATGGATGCTGGATACCCTGGGACTGCGACTGACTGTAAGGAGAATAATAACAGTTTATTAGCAAGAGCATTACATTTGAGAATGTTTAATGTTGAGATAGAATTAATTCTTAATAAGTCTATGAGTATTAAAACATAAAGTATGTCTCTTTAAATGTGAAGATTATGTTTTTTCAATTAAATTATGAACAAAAAAAATTTCACACATCTTCTCTGTCCAAACATAAGAATGTATCTTCAGAATGTTAAATTTACAGGAGAAGGAAGCTAGTAAACATTTGAATACATTGAAAGTGTTGAATACGTTTATATACAGTAGTATATAAACTGTGCATACATTTGACCTAAAACGTCATCAGAAGTCCTAAAAGCAAATAAGGAGAACCACGTTAAACAAATGAGACAAAATATTAGGTTAAAAAAAGGCTACAAAACCATCTCTTAAGAGTTTAGACTCCCCAATCCAACGTCAACACCAAGAGCATGTCAAGTAATAGTCTGTGAGGTCACAAAGGAACCCAAAATAACTTCTAAGCAACTAAAGGTCTTTCTCACATTGGCTAATGTTAATGTTCAAGGGTCCACCATGCAAGGAGAAAGCCACTGCTCTTTTTGGTTGAGTTATTTAAGCATAAAAACTCACTCACCTTTGAAACTTGGTGGTGGTAGTATCACGGTTTGGACCGGTTTTGATGCTTATGGGCCAGGACGGCTTGCCATTCATGAATTCTAAATTATACCAGCAAATTCTAAAGGAAGGTTTGGACATCTGTCTGTGAGCTGAATCTCAAGGGAATGTGGGGCATGCAGCAAGAAAATGACCCTAAGCACACAGGTTGTTCTACCACAGAATGGTTAAAGAAGAATACAGTTAATGCTTTGGAATTGCCAAGTCAAAGTCCTAACCTTAATCTAATCAAGATGTTGTGGAAGGACCTGAAGCAATCAGTTCATGGCAGGAAACCTACCAAAACAATAGCTGAAGCTGTTTTTTATGCAGAAATGGGCTAAAATTAGTGCAGGACTAATCAAAGGTTACCAGACGTTTTGCAGTGAAACACATACTGAAAGTAATTCTCACTGCTATATAATATTCAGAAAATCTGATGATGTTTTAGGTCAGATTTATGCAGAAATGTACAATATTTTTCACAAATTGTTAAGCACCACTGTATAAAAACATCCCTTGGTGCTGTATAGAACCATCAGAAAATGTTTTGCACCAGTCTGAAGAACCAGTGTCTGTCCAAACAAAATGTTTACAGAATGCCAGTTTTAGGGGAGATGGGGTCTTTTAAGCATTTAGAAAATGTAGGTGCTATAACGATTCATCAAAAAATGTTTTTTTTCCATTAATAACCCACCAGAACCCATTCTATATGGATCCATATCCTTTACTAAAGAACCTTTGGAGAAGGCTTTGTTTTTCAGAGTTTACCAGAATTAGCTGATCTCTGTCTGCTTGTTTACACAGCTGATCATGGGGTCTTGGCTCAACATGGCTGGCAGCATAATACGAGTGGTGGGAGTACTCAGCTTTGTCCCAGAGTGGGCCATGTTCCCTGTGGTGATGGCAGGGCAGACTCTGGGGGCTATATCCCAGCCTCTGGTCATCTTCTCTCCCACTAAGCTGGCAGCACTTTGGTTCCCCGAGCACCAACGGGCTACAGCTAACATGATTGCCTCAATGTGTGAGTCTCTCATTAAAACTTTATTTAGTGTTGTGGAAAAGTAAATTACTAAGTAAAACTAACAGTGATATTTCTTTCCCAGCAAACCCCCTTGGACTGCTGTTTGCTAATGTCCTCTCTCCTCTGATCATTAGTAAGACCAACAGTCTTTTTAACCTGGTAAGATGTAAATGAACTGTCATTAATGTCTCAGCTTGTTTGACTTGCTGTATTCTTTATACTGACACACTCTTGTCACTACTGCAGCTCCTTATATACGCTATACCTGCCATCGTGGTCTGTTTCCTAGCAACAGTGGGGATCCGGGAGAGTGTTCCCCCAACGCCCCCCTCTGCTAGTGCAGAGAGCTCCAACTCTGAGCCTTTCTTTGAGGGCATTAAACTGGTATTACACACACACACACACACACACACACACACACACACACACACACACACACACACACATATATATATATATATATCAATATATATATATATATATATATATATATATATATATATATATATATATATATATATATATATATATATATATACAAATGTTGTAGTTATTACATAATAACATTGTTAGTATCACACAACAACCTTGTATGTCCATTTTGATTGATTGATTATTTATTTATTTATTTATTTAGCTTTGAAGGTTTAAAAGTTCATTTCAGGTAAATACTGTATATATTTAGACAGAAATACACTTTTAAAATCTCAGGCAGGAGAGCTTTTGAGTTTCTATGCATTTGAAATGTATGTTTATGCAACGTCATTTTAGAGCATTTCTATTGGTCCATCCATCATGAAATTGGACACAATGTAAAGAACAACTCCCAGATTCACCTTATCCGACAACAATTGAGGAAAATGATCCAATGTTACATATCTGTGAGTGATAAAAGTATGTGAACCTGCTTTCAGTATATGATTTACTTGTGCAGTAATAACTGCAATGAAATGTTCCTGGTTTATTAATCCTGCACTACGTTTAGCCCATTTCTCCGTACAAAACAGCTTCAACTTTGTTATATTGGTACATTCTTCTCATTCCACTTGCTTCAGGTCCTTGCACAATGTTTCTATTAGATTAAGATCATGACTTTGACTTGGCCCTTCCAAAACATTAACTTTTTTCTTCTTAAACCATTCTTTCATAGAACGACTTGTAAACTTGTGGTTGTTGTCTTGCTGCATGACCCACATTTTGTCTTCAACACCTAACTGCAATTTCACCTCTAATTTATCTGCTAATCAAAGATTCACATACTTTTGGCATTAACAGATATGTAATATTGGATTATTTTCCTCAATAAACTTTTCTGTCTAATTACTTTGATTTGGTTCATGTGTGCTTGAAATTCTGATGACGTTTTAGGTCAAAAAGGTGTAGAAATATACAAAATTCTAAAGGGTTCACAAACTTTCAAGCACCTCTGTAGATAACACTTATACAGCATCTGAAACTACAAAAACCTCATCAGGATTAGAGCAAGATTTAGTCCTGCAGTGAGTCTAACTCTAATTGGTGGCTATACACGTCAGTTGCTTGTTCTCCGGAGTTAGAAACTGAAGAAGCAAATGTCTTTAAATGACTGAATACATTTTGGCTGGTTTGTTGTTTTTAAGAAAGCAGTGCTTTATGTGAAAGTGCTTTCATCACGTAACTGAGGAAGCTCTGTGTTTTTCCTGCAGCTGATGAAGAACAAGTCGTATCTAATCCTGCTGGTGTGTTTCGGCTCGGGCATTGCCATCTTCACCTGCTTCTTCACATTGCTGGAGCAGATCCTGTGCATCAAAGGCTATTCGAATGTAAGTCAGCAGTGAAGTCAGTCTGCAGTGCCTATAATAATAATAACCCCCATGAATATTTTATTGCTTTAATAAATGGAATCATGACCAATGTGATTTGCCTTTTTGACATGAATTTACAATAGGCACCAAACACTGCACAAAACCACAAGCAAACCATCTGGTGTGGTGAGGTGTGGTGGTTCTAGCATTATGCTGTGGTGATGCTTCTCAGCAGCCATCACTGGAATGCTTGTGAGGGTAGAGGGTAAAAATGAATACAACAGAATATAAGGAAATCCTGGAGGTCAGTATGATTCAGTCTGCAAGAGAACTACAACTTGAGTGTATTGCTGGAGAATACAATTTCACTTACCTCCATGTAGCCTGACAAAAGAAAAAGCAAAGAGAAATTGAGTACAATTGCGGTGTCCAGGCGTGCAAGCCTAATTGAGACCTTTGTCGTTGTGGCCAAAAGTGCATCTATTAAATACTGATTTGAAAGGGTGAATATATTTATGCAGTCATTTACTTTACCTAACTTTATGTTCTTGATAATTGACAATTGTCAAAATCTATTTTCATTTTTCAGTTTTTAATGTAAATCATTGTGAAAAAAAAAACTCATTCTATTGACCATGATTCCATTTATTAAAAGTTAACACAGTTAACAGCCTTTTACAATATTTGAACTAAAACAAGCATCATTGTCTTGTTCAGATGTGTCAGTATTAGTGATAAACTTGTCCCTAGTAGTGTTTCAAATGTAATTAATGGGCTGGCACATCTGTCTGATTGTTGCCCCTACCATCAGGAGGTCACTGATGCCTCCTTGATCCCTTTTGAGGCTATGGCCAGGTGTTCTACACATTTAAAAAGGATGGTTCTTCAAGGGTTCTGGGAGTGACTGGGAGTTTAAGAGAGCATAATTGACATCGCTCTGTCTGGGTGATAAAGTGTCCCTCTGTCCATCTGTCATTCAGTGCAGTGCTGACCAATGCAAGCTTCTTTAAGGTCCAAGGTGGCACATCATAGGATTCTGAAGCTGGTAATACACTTCCTCCTCTCTCAGTGCTGGTAGCATTATGTGATGATGGGGAGTCCTAGCTAATGAGTGGAAACTGCTAAAAATTACTTAATTAGATTATGACTAAAAACAAAACACACAAAGAAAGAGCTGTTGTCATGAAATGAAACTGTATATGTGTGAATATAGTGATAATGTATGTGTAAGTGATTATATTAGATTGAAAGTATAGTTTATTGGGAAAACTGATCAGTGTTCTTTATAGCATCCTGAGGCACATCTGCCACACTGTAGATGTGCCTGTAGATCCTGCACACTCATTGGTTACCAAAGCTGGCCTCCCAGCTGGTCTCATAAATGCTCAATTTGTACCAACTGTGGCAACCAGGCAGGCCAAGGAAAGTTGCAGTGTGGTGGAGACATATCTGGGAAACCCTTGCTGTGTGTGGGTGAGCATCTCTTATCCTGCAATAAGAGGCAACATTTGTGTCTGAAGGATATCCTGCACATACTACTGAGCTAGTAGAGCTGTAAGTGATCCTTGTATCACTACTGGATTGACCAGCTGTCCTATGCGATGTCTCCACAGACCATCACACCAACAGTGTGCCGCTCCACAGCAAAGGCAGAACTGAAAGCCTCTGAGAGTCTTTTTATAGGGCAGCGGGGGGAAGCACTTTATGCCCTCTTGTGTCAAGAGCCAGTACCTAATCAGAACACACCTGTAATCAGTTACATATCTGCCTGAGACATAACTGGATTATAGGGTGTGTTATTTTCTTGTCAGTGAGTGTACGTCTGTGTCTTTCATGCTTGGTGTCTTTAGCTCTGTGTCTTTTGGGGAACCTCTTACATGTGCTTGGTCATTTTAGCTCATGGTGATTAATCAACCTGTTAACAAAACAACACAAATAAATAATAGAAACTTGTCGATTAAAAAATGCCATAGACATTTTTGTATGATGCAGATAAAAACAGAACATCAACATTTCTGTCAAATCAGTTTGTGTATATCCGCTATTTGATCACGGCAGGATTTCTCCGGAGTGTGTGGAGCTCTCTTCATCGTGTTTGGGGTGTTTGGTGCTGCTCTGCTTGGCTTTTTTGTGGACAAGACAAAGAGGTTCATAGAGGCCACCAAAATAAACATGTGCCTTACTTCTCTGGCCTGCACTGCATTTGCGGTGGTAAGTAGAAAAATTAGACCCCTGATACTTTTAAAGCAAGGGTTTGCAGTCGTTTCAGCATGAAGCCAAAAGATGATGTGTGAAATTGTCAGCATGAATATATATTTTTACCTTTCATGCCACAGATTGGAGAGCCCTGTGTATTTCACTCTCTGTTCTTAACAGGTTTCTCAGATGAGGGAGCAGAAAGCTGTAATCGGTGCAGTTTGTGCTCTTTTTGGCTTATTTGGATTCTCCGTCTATCCGGTTTCCATGGAGCTGTCGGTAGAGTGCTCCTATCCAGTCGGAGAGGCAACATCAGCTGGTTTGGTCTTTATTTCAGGGTAGATCACATTTTATATACATAATGCAGAACATTGTCACTTTTATAAGAAAATTTTAAAACCTTGTATTGTTTTTGGTATCTGACTTTTTGACCCAATTTGAATTTATATTGAATCACAATTTCATGATGAATGCACCAATAGAATTGCTCCAAAATCACAAGTGAGCAAGCTTGACAATAATCTGGACTATAACATCCAGTGCTTCTTTATGTTCATTGGTTGATGTTTCACACATGCTCATTTATTATTTCTTGAAAAATCAAGGATGTTAAAAATATTTATAATTTAATATTCTTGTTGGAGTAACTGTCTTTACTGTCCAGGGAAGGCTTTCTACTTGATTTTGGCACATTGCTGTGAGGATTTGATTGCCTTCAGTGAATTCAAGAGTGAAGTGAGGATGTTTGATCACTACCGTAGTGCCAGATTCCCAGCTAATCTCAAATATACTGGATAGAGCACCGTCATTTCAGAGATCACAGTTTCACTGCTCCACAGCTCAGCTACAAGGATTAGACCATCTGTGTGTGCATTTGTACATCTGTGTCAGCAATGCATGCAGTTTAAAGTAGATGAATGCATTCATTAAAAAGGGTGTCCACAAACATTTGGGCACAGTGTATGTGGAACTTCTTTGCATCAAAATAATACCATTCATCACAATCGTCTATCCTTGATTTTTCAAGAAAGATATTTTTGATTATTTTTGAATAAAAATATATATTAAAAACAAGCCCAATTAATAATCCTATGGTCTTATTATTGTCAACCAGAATACAAGCTATAGTTTAAGCCTCACCACTGTAATGTTCACCAATAGACAATGTAAGTGTATTTTAAGGATCTCGGTTGTTCATTCACTGTATGACAATAGTCTATGTATAGTGTAATGAGACCGTAGAGTCTTCGTTCATTCATGATGACATGTTTATACAATATAAATGGCAGTAGCCATTTCCAGATGGGGTTTGAAATGTGAGTAATTAGAGTGCCTTACAGTTTTGACTAGAATGTAAACTATTTGGCCTCCTCACTAAAGCCATTCACTCTTTATTGTGAATTTATTAGGCAGGTCCAGTCCATCATCTACATTGAGCTCTTGCAAGCTCTGACCAAGAAGCTGGCAGACTCCCCTGCCTCCTTGTGTGCTGCTGGTGGAGATGCCAACTTGAGCTGGAAGGGTGAGTACACCATACTTCTATCAAAGAGCAAAAATAAAAAGACATAAAGAGTTACTTTGGTACATAAACAGCATAAATAAATGAAGAAGAAAACTAAAATATTTAGAAATTCATCTGGGAAATTAAAATAAAGGAGCTTTGAACATTTGAATTATCAATAAATATGAGTGAACTAAAATTTAAAACAAAATCAGTAATGGAGAAGGGATGACATAAGATAAATGTATATAAAGTAATAAAATGAAAGTGAAATTTAAAAATAAACAATACATTTAAAAAATCATTACAAAAATTTAATATGGTATATTAGTATAATGAAAAAACAAGGTTAAAAAAAAAGAAAAAATGAAATGGTCATCTAAAACAATTACTAAAAGTTATTGTAAAAGTTTATGATACCAGTGATCTGTGTTTTGGAGTGTACTGTAGTGAATTCCAGCTCACTGGTGCATGTGCGCATCACATGCTACTTTAGTGTAAGCCTTAGAAAGCAATTATCACTGTTTTACTTCACTACCTTTTCATCAAACCACAAATGAGTAGAGTTCACAGCTCAGGCTGTTCAGGGTGTGAGCTCATTTGGAAACCTGCAATGGCTCAGCAAGCAGCGTTTGCTATGAGCCCCCAAACCACAGCAGGGCCAGTGTTAAATACAAAGTACCTCAGAATAATAGTCCCAATCCAGCGTCAGCCCCACGAACCCCACCCTCTACTCACTTGTGTTTGCAACCATTAGCACATGAAAGGCAGGTCTACTAAAGATCACACCTCACACCTGCACAATTATCGCCTTCCCCTTGCTCAGATGGCCATTGAGCTGCTGGTTTAACGCCGGAGCAAATGTAGCCAGTGTTGCTAACAAATAATAGACCCTTAAACCCCAAAGTATACACTGACATGCCGAAGGTCATGTAAATTGATTATGAAATGACATTCCCTCAGGGGGCAACTTGGGAACACCCATATCTGTATAGGTTGAGGTGTTGTGAGGTTGAACACTGACCATTGAGCTATTGGCAAGGCAATGGTTGTTCTCTGCAATCAAGTGACGCTTGTAGTATGTACTGGATGGAAGGTGAAAATTCCATTTCCAATGTTGTCCAATAAAACCAGTTGTGGACAGCTTGGATCTATGTCACAGTGTAAAATTCTGATGGAACAATCCATTACTGTGAGTACATGAAGTCCAGGAAGGGCTACAAATGGTCACTAAGCAGTGAAACCTTGGGACCACAAGTGACTGGTCAGTGACAAGTTCGGGCAGACCAGTGGACCCAACCTATACAGTGAGAGCACCCGAATGGAACCACTAGTAGTCTGCACAGTGCCTTGTGGACTGGGGTCCATGTCCACACACAAACCATAACATTATCCTTGAAAGAGTTGATGCCATGACTCATCGGACCTCGGCACATGTTACCAGTGCGCTTGCATCCAGTTAGCAACCTTACGAGCCCTGGTGAGGTGCTGTGTCCGGTGTGGTGGCGTTAATTGTGTACGTAATCATACAGTTAAGGTGCGAGGTGCTCGTTTAGGCATGCAGTTTGCATGATGTTAATTGGTGACTCGAGGCTTCTATCACTTGTTAGCTGTATTAGCCTCGAAAGAAGCAAATTGCAAACACCTCTTTACTGTAAACTGCCACTCTAAGGATTTTAATAAGTATATTAGTATATACGTCTCTGTGTAAACTCGTACAGTAGTATTTTATCAATATGATTCATCAGCTATAAGAGCAGTATGTGTGTCATCATCACTTTGTGCTTTCTTTAATATGAGACTGTGTGTGAGTGGATCAGCAGTGAACAGGGAAAGAGAACCGGCCGAGATTGAGACTTCCGCTGGGTGGTATTTGGCCAGACGTGTCTTGATAATGATAGTGTTGGGCAGAGGTCCAGTCATTGATTTGTCCTCTCACGCTTTCTCTTTTCATTTCTACCTACCCTCACACACACACACACACACACACACACACACACACACACACACACACACATGCAGTGCCGGTGCTGGTGATGGCCGGGCTGTGTTGTGTGGCTTCCTGCTGCTTCGTGATCTTCTTTCACACAGAGTACAGACGACTCCGCGCCGAGGCCGACGCTGCCACAGACGTCTCACAGACAGAGTCCGAGCAGACGCTGAGAAGAGAGACAGACAGCTCCATGGACACATGAAAGCCAGCACAGAGCAAGTGGACATACAGCGAGACAAACCTCTGTGTACTGTATTATTAATAGCTTAATTCGCATGAAAAGGAGCACACTGGCTAGACCTGGAAAAGAATTCTGTGATGATGTATCAGCAGGTGAGAGGGAATTAAAAAAAAAACTGTCAAGGGGTGGAGGTTTGAGGGCTGTTTTGAACTGTTTGTAGCCTGAAGTGATGCCAGGTTTGTGCTACATGACTTTCCAAATAGTTAGATCATTGCACTCGTCACACCGCACTGCTCACTGTCTTGTAATTGGGAATCTTTTAGTGGCTGTGGTTTGCAGAATACGCTACTGACCAGCAACACTGGGTCACCAATTAGATCTTTCACGAGAAGGAACCCGCAATGATTCAGTAACATGATTTAAAGTAATGTGATTCCATGTACAAGATTGTCCTCCAAAATGGACATCAGAATGATCTTGAGTTGGCTGTGTTGGGGGCAAGGAAAGCACCAAAATGTGCAGTCTTGTTGATATATAGGTCTGCCCTCAGCTTCCTTTCTTGTGCACTTATTGGCTGTAGCTAGCTGCGGCTGCACGAACACAACATTTTTCACACTACTGGATGTTCAGATGTCAAACATTTGTCAAAGGCTTGTGAGGTAGCCAGCACAGAGTGATTGCCAACTGTTTTCGGGGGGGGGGGTGTAGATTGGCATTGTGAACCTGGCATAACTTGGTGCTACCTGCATAATGGCTTCCAGGTTGGATAGACACTAGAGGGACCTTTTGTGCGGAACTGTAATTTGTAAATGAGTTTTATACAGACGGAATTGATTCTCAGCCATGGATCATGCATGTTTCTATAAAATGACTCCGAGGATATGTTTGGTGTTTGGCCACGTATTTGCATAGACAAACCAGCTGTGCTGTGAATGAAACTCTTCATATGCTTATTAAGTTGCTTTCTATGTACAGCTTCCACTAGAGGGCAAATTCAGTTTATTAAATATATTAAATTAATACTGATCTCTTGCCATCAGTTCTGATAAAGCTCATCGCTGTGCAGCAGTGAGGACACATCATACTGCTGCAGAATAATTTGAATTTAATAGTAATATTCTAAACTTTTCACCATTGTCGTGCTACTGAGTGCCTGCACTGCCCCTACCATTTTAGGGTGTACATACACACAGTGATAATGTCTGACAATGTGTGCAACCAAGGCACCAAACAGATGCAGGGCATGTGAGGCAGCTGTGGCCTGGTGGTTAGGGAACCAGCCTTGTGATTGGAAGGTTGCTGGTTCAAATCCCTGAAGGCATTTATAGGGCTGCTCACCACTACAGGCGGTGTGTGGGAATCACTGTGGGTTCAATGTGGAGGACAAATTCCAGTGTGTTTGGGGAGAATGGTTGAGAATGAGCCTGCGCAGGTGGGACTTCTTGAGAAGTCAGCTGTTTAGAAAGCAGCAAGCCTTCTCTGCCTCCTATTTTGCTGTGGTGACTAAGAGCGTTCAAATTTGCGTGTCTATGCAAATGCACGGCCAAACTGCAATTATATCTGTCGGCTAAAGCGGCCTGTTCACGTTTTGATACGTCAGAAAACTGATATTTTTGTATCTTTTTTGAGAGTGTTCTTTTAAACCGGCATTAGTGTCATGTTTGTGTTTTTGAGCTTCTTGGTTCTTATTTGATTAATCTACTTGCTTACCAAGATAAAAACTGCTAAAAAATCATTAGCTTTTTTAAATGTGCTGCATATATTTCATTTATAATATTTAACAATGGTACTGTAATCTTTCAAGCAATGTATGTAACTTCTGAATGTCTTGAGTTTAAACTAGGCTCATGTTACATTGTGGTGTTAGTTTTTGTGGTCAATAATAACACCGTTAATAACCGTTTTGAAAGGTCATGTACTGTTGAGCTTTCTATGGCTCTCCTTAATCATAGTTACATACTTACTCAGTGAACAAAGTGAAGAACTGAAACTCACTTTCCATGCTTTTGCCAGTACGATCAAAATAAATGTTGGTTAGTATATAATGGTTGTAAAATAATATGTAACTGTGCCATAAACGGGTCTCAGATGAATGTTTAGTATGGATTTCGTTTTTCTGTTGCCTTTTTAAACAATTTTTAACATCATTTTTACAGCATTTTTGTTCATTCTTGTTCTTTCACTACACTACCCATCAGACATTTCTCGAATATGTCATTCACCCATTGAGATTATTAGTCAAATACTAAAAAACTAAAATAATTAACGTACATAACAGGCATCCTTTGTCCAAATGTCCCGATTTAGATGCATCAGATACGGATGTGTTTAAACTTGGGAAGCACTGAAATTTGACATTTTTATCTGAAACTGAAACCAACCAAAATAAAACATTTGGCCAAAGGCATGTTTTTTACAGGTTTTCATTAATTTTGCTACATATATTTTTACCATTGCACAAAATAAACACCATACATGTATTTTCATCTTGATTTTCAACAAAAAAAATAAATTACAATTTAAAAATATTTACTTAACATTTTAACCTCCCAGCACACACGCCAACAAAGCTCTACTGTGACTAAATTCAGCAAAAAATTGTCTGCACATCAAAATGCCTCCACACAGACCTGTTTACTGCAAGTGAAGATTTGATACACCACTATTTGACAGCAGAAAGTCTCAGAGATGTTGTGACACCACTATAGGAGGCCAGTAGGTATGCTTGTAACAGATGTAATGATGGTTAATTATTTCATTTGTGCCTTAAAGTTGACTGTTTACTTAAGCAGTTAAGTTGTATTCTGAGAGATGACCTTGTTTAGCCTTAAATCTTTAAAATATTGTGAACCTGTGCATTATATCTATTAAAATATGTGCAGATCCTGATTGTGTCTGTGGGTTTTTCTTCATTAAAAAATAAACGATTAGTCACACAACAATACTGGTTTTGTTTTTCTGAAGGCTAGGTCCTGATGACCTTCAGCCCCTCTAGGTGTACCCTATCTCGGTCAACTCTATACAGCCTCGTAAACTCTTCTGAATGCTTCAGTCTGAACTGAGCAAAGCAGTGTTCCTGGGTATATATTTAGAGATTTTGCATGCAGTCATTTGATTCACAAATGTGATAAAGCCCTTTATTATTGTATCAACGTGACTGGACATCACCTGCTGATCAGACCTATGGACAATTTATCTTGATGTGTAAGAACTGTTTTCTCAATAAACTGGTTACTAATACATTTTTACGAACACCATCATGTCCTTAAGGCTAGGTCTTGACCAATGACCAGTTGTGTTAGGGATTCATTCGTCTGCACATTGTAGATCTTTGGATCTTCCAGTCCTTGGCAATGTGGCTACACCTCCCAATAACTTATAATTACATACTGTACATAGATTAAATACTGATGAGGCAGGCCTTGTCTATTCTGGCCCAACCTAAACTAAGAATATTCCTTTTCCAGCAAACCCTCTCTCCACTGATGGCTACTAAGGCCAGTTGTCTTTTGACCAGGGTAAGATGTAAATGAACTGTCATTAATGTCTCAGCTTCTCTAGCTATATGCGTTTTCTTTATTCTGACACTCTGTCACTTGCGGTTCCATATATATATATATATATATATATATATATATATATATATATATATATATATATATATATATATATATATATTATACTGTATATATATGCAATACCTGCCATCGTCATCTGTTTCCTAGCAACTGTGGGGATCCAGGAGTGTTTCCCCAACGCCCACCTCTGCTAGTGCAGAGACCTCCACCTCAGGATCTTTTTACAGGGCATTAAACTTTTACTGTACACACAGACAATCACTGTGTAGTCATTGTATTGGAACATTCTATGCAATGGAGGAAATAACCTAATGAGGTGATCTGACCAAACTCGAATTTAACAATTTTGCCTTAAATGTAGTTCAGCACCCAAGACATACTGGGGCCTTACATTCTTCAGGATAATTGTTTTTAATTGGTGTTAAAAGGCTAATGTGTAATATGTACAGTCATGTGAAAAGAGGATATCCCTTATTATCTTATGGGTGAAGATTTTTTTTATTGATTTGCAAATTGTAATTAATAGAAATGTCAGTTTCTTCTGGGGAAAAAACACTATGTGCCCTAATAGCTCCTTTGGCTGAAATGATGGAGTGGGAAAATCTATCAGCTATGTGATGTTTCAGAGTCTGTCTTTGTACAAACAGTCTTACTTTTTCCTAAAAGTACTCGATCCTGAATACTTACCAGATTTAATCCACCTTTATGAGCCTTCACGATCACTCAGATCACAGGATGCTGGCTTCCTATTAGTTCCCAGAATTCAGAGGGCCTCAGCAGGAGGAAGAGCCTTTTCTCTCAAAGCCCCCCCCCAGCTCTGGAATAACCTTCCAGATAATGTTCGGGACTCAGACACAGTCTCAATCTTCAAGTCTAGGCTGAAAACGTACTTGTTCAGTGCAGCATTTGGTCATTAATGTCTTAGCTTAGTTACACGCTGCAGATCCAGGTGTTCATGGACACTGGGATTTATAGTAAACTGGGATCACTCAGGTTTGTGATGGTGGAGAGGTTAGATGCCAATGTTTCAGGATGCTCTCATGTCTGGTTCTCTCCTTAGTTGGGCTGTTGTAGTCAGATCTGCCGGAGTCACTCACTACACTCTGGTAATGTTTACATTCTCTATTCTCTATAAATCTAAACAGCAAACTAATTACATCACTGTACCTTTTCCGAGTTAATGATGACCCTGATGAAACACTAACCTTGAGCTCCTCTGCGCCATCTGAGAAGGATCCCAAGCTGCCCTGCCACAGTTTCACATTGGCTTCCCACCTTCCAGCTACTGGACCTGGATTAGTTGCCCACCCGCCATCAGCAACTATGTAGACATTTAAATAGAGCCAAGTTATTTGCTTATAATATCCACCTGTCATTTTAGTGGGAGGTTTCATGGCTAAATTGGAGCCGCCTGGTGGCCAATCTTCATTAATTGCACATTGCACCAGTAAGAGCAGAGTGTGAAGGTTCAATTAGCAGGTAAGAGCACAGTTTTGCTCAAAATATTTCAATGCACACAACATTATGGGGGACACACCAGAGTTCAAAAGAGGACAAATTGTTGGTGCACGTGTTGCTGGTGCATCTGTGACCAAGACAGCAAGTCTTTGTGATGTAGCAAGAGCCACGGTATCCAGGGTAATATCAGCAGACCACCAAGAAGGACCAACCACATCCAACAGGATTAACTGTGGACGCAAGAGGAAGCTGTCTGAAAGGGATGTTCAGGTTCTAACCCCGATTGTATCCAAAAAATGTCATTCCTAAGATGAATTGATGCTGTATTGGCCACAAAAGGAGGCCCTAGTACACCATACTAATAAACGATTGTGGTCTAAAACCAGGTGTGTCAGTTTCATTGTCCAACCCCTGTATGTATAAGTAGTTTGACCAGAGGAGGAGGGGTCCCCCCTTGTCAGCATGGTTCCTCCCAAGGTTTCTTCCTCCAGCTCTGAGGGAGATTTTCCTTACCACTGTCGCCCATTGGCTTGTTCACAAGGGGGTCTATTTCTTATCCTTTGTTCCTGTGTTGTGAATCTTTTTTATTTTTTGATTTCTGTAAAGCTGCTCTGTGACATCAGTTGTGAAGAGCGCTATTCAAATACATTTTGATTTGATTTGATTACCTTTTCATCAAACCGCAGATGAGTGGAGGTCACAGCTCAAGGCGTTCAGAGTGTAAGCTCATTTGGAGGTAGTTAACTAAGCTATAGCTCTATTTTCATGCTCCAGACCACAGCAGGGCCAAAGGTAATTATAAAGTACCCTTACAGCCTCAACCCCACCCTCCACTTATATGGATCTGTCTCCATTAGCATATGAAAGGTACAAAAGATCACACCTCAGCCACACACCAGCCCAGCTGTCCTGGGCCACATTTAGTTAAATGTCTGAAGTTTGCGTTTTCACTTTTGTACTGGAGCAATTAAGCTAATGTAGAAGCTTTGCTTAAACCTGATGAAGTAATTGTAAAGCAAATAAACAATAAACAATTAGACCTGCTTTTCCCTGCAGGTTGTTCTGACTGACCATCTTATAGGGGGTTTTTCTTTTAGTAAACAATGACCAAAACTAACATGCTACATATACTATGCTGCTGAAAAGACTAGCTTTTGCTGGTGCCTGGTTTCACGTGGGCTACATTACATTCTTTCACTTTGTTAAGGTGGCTGAAATGTCATTATGGTCACTCATGTTCTTGCTGTTTGACCAGCATTGTCTTGTTGATCACACTAGTTGTGGTTTTGTTAAGTTATGCTGGTTGACCAGCTTGGTCATACTAATTAGAAGGTAGTTTGACTTGCTATGTCAGGCTGGTCAACATAGGCATGTTTGTTCCTACTGGTTTTCTAGATTGATCTACACGCATAGGATATTTATTCACCTGGATTGCCAGCTTTTCAAGCACCTTGAGTACTAAAGACCCCCTTAAACCATCTGTAAAAGATGGTTTGAGCTGGATTTTTCAGCCAAGTTCTGACAGTGTATGATGCAAAATGTCCTTTTTAGTTGTAACAGTATATTGATGCAATGTCAGAAACCATATTGGCTAGTTATGTATTTTCCATTAGGCTAAAAGGTGGACACTTCTTTGATAGTTGCATTGGCCTTGTAACTTCAATGTAAAGCTACAGAAGGAAACCTCCAGAAAACGTGTAGGCAAGTATGGCATAGACTAGGGGGTGGAGAATTTGGGGAGTTCCCTAATCAAGCACAGGTCCACTGGTACATACAGTGGTCCTTGAATGTTTACACAAGTAGATTAGGGACACTGTGTGGTGAACAGCCAATCACAGGGAATCTGAGCTGCTGGTAGATCATTCAATTACAGCCTGAGTGAGCTTTAATGTGGGTGTAGCCATGGGATTAATATACTCTAACATTACCTAATGTAGGGTTTACCAACCCAGCTCTTGGAAGAGTGAACATCCTGCAGGTTTCAACTCCAACCCAAATCTAACATACCCCATTCAGCCAGTTTAGATCTTTTGAAGGCAAAAAAAAAAAAAAAAAAAAAAAAAAAAAAAAAAAAAAAAAGCTCTTCAGGTACAAGGTTGGTGGCCCTTTCCTAATGTTTGGGCTGCTGTTTGTAACCATGTTGGGAAATCATGATGCAGCAGGGCACTGGATGTAACACTAACCTAAATAAAACCAATTCTAAGAGTTCTATGAACACTAGGGGGTATGAAGGAAATATCAATATACCTACCAATAGACGAAACCTGAACATGCATTACTTTATGGTTTTGGAAAAAAACTGGAGGCAAATAGTGGTTAATCTTGTGTTGTGTTTAAATCCCAGCCACTAGACAGCAGTGTATGCTGTCTTCAGATGCCACTGTTCTAAGTACATAAAAACTGAGCTGTTCTTTTACTCAGATTTGATGCATATGGTGGTGCTTTATACTGAGTTTTCCAAAAAGTTATTTTTAATCAGCTTGATTACAGTATTGCAATACACTGAAAATACCCCCGTGTTGATACATATCATATTGCAAGGTTCCTTACAATGTCCTCAGATTCTGAACCAGCAAGGCAAACAAAACAAGACACTGCATGTTTCTTAAAAAAGGAAGACAATGTATTTCTTTACAATTTCAAAATATGGCAATACAGTGGCAGAAGAGTTTACACAATGCAGACTGAGACTCACGACTCCTTTTAATCATTTCTCCATCAAAATGACATAAAATACATATAAAAATGCAGAGTTCTCATGTCAGGCTTGCTGGAATTAATCTGAAAGCCACTTTTTGTCCACTTAAATTTTGTGTTTAAAAAAAAACAAACAAAAAAATCAAAAAAAAAAACAAAACAAAAACCTACAGCTGATACCAAACTATAAATCGGGTAAAATGGAAAAACAATGAAAAAACTTAAAAGGAAAAAGGGTACACATACACAGTCACTACAAAAATATCAATGGCCATTCGAGATCTCTACTTGGGAAAAGAAAATCCATCTCCATGACTTTTGGTGAATGCAGCCAATACTCTGAATGCCACAAAACATACAAGCAAAAACAGAGTCTAAACCGGGTGATGGGCTTAGCTTGGCGCTGAGCTGCTGGTGAGTTGCTCAAAGCTGCAGGGCACAGAACTGCTGGTACACAGCCAGGATATGGTGGTCCAATTCAGCCGTGAACAGCAGATTCTCCAGGGTCCCCACATATTGCTGAATAGTCACATGATGCTGTCAATTTCACACAGAGAAAAAGAACGCAAATCAGACGTGACGACACCACAGCTTTTAATGGGCAAAACCCAAAAAGCACCATCTTTAGCCGTTTTTGAGAAGGAGAGTACTGAGCAAAATGTCTTGTAACACTAAACACGACCTCTTAATATTCAACAGATGTGTGGAAACAATTACCATGAGGAAGATCTGCTGCAGCCGTTCAGTGCAGTTTTTATACCAGCTGGTGTTTATGTCCATGCTTCCTGTCTCACAGCGAACTAAGTGCTCAGTCAACAGCATGATGAAACGCTGGAAGAGAAACAGCACGAATGAACAACTGAACCACTCAATTCAGATCCATGAGCCGCCACTGAACCAAATGATACTGGGTTAAAAAAGGCAATATTTCAGAAACTGGCCCTGACATTGTCCTAAGCTACCAGACCTTGTGCTCGCAGTCATGTAGAAAGAGAAAAAGTTGACCAAATGAAAAAACATTTCAATATATGAACATTCATACTATTTAACAATCAGGTTTAGCAGCTCAAATGCAGATTATTAGAAGACCGTCTTATTAGATGTCAGACTTCAGTTTGGTTTGCTCTTGACTGAAGTGAGCAGTATCAACATGACGAAACTATTGATGCCCTTCAAAAACAATTAGAAATCAGCCACTGCACTGTCCAGAAAACATTGTACAAGAGGAGAACATTTAAAACACCTGCCATTTTGAACAGGTCATGCTGTCCTAGCAAGTTAAACCCAAGAGCAGACCAAGAGATGGAAGTCTCACACCTACACAAAGACCAGGACTTCAGGAACAATGTGCTTTGAACAGACGAATCCAAAGCTGAATTATTAACTAAACAGCATTTGAGCACAAGAACCTCTGTGAAGCATGGAGGTGGAATTGTCAGGGTTTGGAGCTGCTTTACCTCAGCAGGGTCTGGAGAGCTATCCATAATGGAAACCACTTTGAAATCTTTATAGTAAGAGAGGGAGTTTGAGGAAAATGTAAGACCATCTGTAGGAAACATCTAATTGACAATTTCAGTCAAAAGGTGGAAATACCAGCTTTTACGGCACATTCTAACAATGTCAAAGACATTTCTTCAGTATGTGTTTAGTTATATCACATCCACTTTTCAATATAGCCCCCCAAAAATAAAAATAAATAAAAAATAAAAGGGGTCCTAACTTATTCCACATGACTGTATTACAAAGAGGCTAAAGAACAGGCAACTCTAAAAACCTTAACTTCCAGAAAGTTGCTTCACCTGGAAGATGACAAGGAAGAGGTTCTTCTGTTCGCTCTGTGCCGACTCCACTTTCTCCTGCAGCCTCTCAATCTGCTCCTCCAGCTGCCCATCCTCATCCTCGCTGTTCTTCTCCATGTCCTCTTCATCACCACTATCTTTCTGCTAAATAGACACAAGTAGTTGGAAACCACGCTTTCGTCCATTTCACACTGACCCAGCGTGTGTGTTACACACTCAAGGCTGCAGTTTCATCAGTGCAATTTCACATTGTATTAAACTCCGTGACACCCTAAGAGAGGCTGCCGGCTCATTCACCAGGCTCTTACTTTCTTGTGCTGCTGTTTCTCCAACTTGTCCTTGGCTTCCTCCAGCTCTTTCTGAATCTTCTGGACATGTTTGTTCATCTTCCGGATGGTGGAATGAAGAATCTCCCACATATAAAACCTGGCGAAAAAAAAAAAAAAAAAAAAAAAAAGAAGCTTAAATTCAGGTAAACTGATTTAATGGTCACAGATTAGGGTCTGATCCTGGGCTGATTGAATGAGGCCAATACTGGCTTCATTATTCGGGTAGATTTGACAGAATCCACTCAAATACACAAATGTGAGTCACAATAGGGGAAAGAGCTGCATTATTAAAATGGCAGAACACATATGAAAGAGTGTGTGCTCTCAAAAAAAGTCAGACTATAAAGATGTAAACAGGACTATACAGGCATTTTTCATCTCTACTAAACATACTGGTTTGATAAAAAAGAAAGAAAAAAAAGAACTAGTCTGGCAGTTGCATGCATATAAATTTCATAGGTCATCAAAACATACCTGGTGAAATCATGAGCCATGTCAGGAGAGAAGATCCAGTTGGCAACAGCAGCACAGTCAACAATCTGAGTGCGAATCATCTTGTCCACCAGCACTGATATCATCTGAAAAGTCAGACAGGTGATGCATGAACGAAAAGCAATAAGCCAGTTGCAGTTACTTCACATCATATTTAAAAACACCGTTTCTGTCTAACACACAGGGCAGGCAACACATTGGACCACATTTTTAGCAGACCTGCCCCTGCCTTGGACACAAGTAACACCCCTTGATTTTTCTGACCATCACTTGTCCTTCACACTCTCCCTCCCTTGTTTTCCATACACCGTCTCCTCAACTTCTTCCACCACTCACCGTAATATTCACTCCCTCTCTCCCTCTTCTCTTACCTCCACTATTCTAACCACCCTTCCACATTTCGATTCCTTCTCCTCCCTCCCACTGGAAACTGCTACAAGCACTTTCCTCTCATCCATCTCCTCTTCCACCTTCTCTGTCCTCTCTCTCAAAGACCTGCAAGAACCTCCAGACCTTCCCCAGGGCTGACAGAGGTTCTGTGCAACAACCAAGGAGTGTTGAGACTGGCTGAAAGAAAGTGGAGAAAAACGCAACAGGACTCAGGAACCATTGGCATCTGATCCACGCAAGCTCTTCTCCGTCTTCTCTCCTAAATCCTCCTACCCCGTCCGCTAAAACAACCCTCACCCCAGAATATTGTCACCTTCTTTGAAGAGAAGGTTGACAAGATCTGCCAATTCTTTCTACACACCTCTACACCTCCCACCAGACACCCTTCTCCTCCTCCTACATCTGTCCTCTTTCTCTCCACAGATGACATCTTACAATGACTTCTCACATCTAACAATCCAACCACCTGTCCTCTACACCATATCCCTTCCTCTCCATTACAGACAATTACTCCTGACCTTCCTTTAATTACTTTTATCATAAACAGCTTATTGTCATCAGGTCATGCTCCATCTACCTTCAAGTCTGCCAGAGTGGTTCCAATCTTCAAAAAGCCAACTCTACCACAAACATTAGAAACTTTAGACCAGTATCACTACTTTCCTTTCTCACAAAAATCAATGTTCTATCTATAATCAGCCATCTTGCTTTTTCTTAACCAGAACAATCTACAGGATCCAAACCAATCTGGTTTCAAAACGGCACACTCAACAGCCACATTTGCTCCATGCAGACTTTGCACTTGTGTACCTCAAGGCTCAGTACTTGGTCCTCTTTTTTCTCTCTACATTAATTAACCAAGAGAAGTAGTATCTTCTCATGGTTTTGCTTACCACTGCTACGCTGAGGACCCTCAACTCATCCTCTCTTTCCCACCTTCTGACACCCAGGTCTCATCCCGTATCATGGGGAGCCAATAACCTCAAACTCAACCCCAGCAAGACTGAACTACTATTCATTCCTGGAAGCACTGGACCTCATCCTGACCTTACCATGTCCCTTGAGAACTCATTGGTCACTTCATTGGCAGAAGCACGGAGCCTTGGTGTAGTAGTGGATGACCAGTTATTGTTCTCAGCTCATATTGCAAACCTGACTCAGTCTTGCAGATTTCTCCTTTACAACATTAGGAGAATTCAACCCTTCCTGTCTAGAGAGGCCACTCAGGTGCTTGTTCAGTCGTTTCAAGACTAGACCACTGCAACTCCCTTCTAACTGGCCTTCCTATGTGGACCATCAGACCCTTGCACCTTATCCAAAATGCAGCAGGGTAGCTCGTCTTCCAATGCCCCCAAATTTAGTCATGTAACTCCTCTGCTGTGTTCCATTCATTGGCTCCCTCTAGATGCCTGCATCAGATTCAAAACCTTGATGCTGGCCTACAAACCCAAAAGAAAAAAAAAAAAAAATGGACCAGCCCCTCCATACATGATGGCAATGGTCAAAACTCGAGTTGTACCAAGAGCCATTCAAGCTTCAAGTACAGTTCAGTTTGACCCACCATCCCTCAAGATTCACGGACAACATACATCCAGACTCTTTTCTGTTCCGACACCAAAATGGTGAACTTTCCCTGGGGGTCCGAACAGCTTCAAATGCAGACTGAAGACCATCTGTTTCAGGAGTATTTAAAATTTATTCTGAACCTTGTCAGACTGGAGGCTAACCTTTGTTTTTCGACAGCATCAAAGCGTGAGGAATCTCTGGATTCTAGCCTCATCTACTAGCCAAGGATATTCTGAGTGAACAGCAAAGCACTTGTGTAAGTCGCTCTGGATAAGGGCGTCTGCTAAATGCCGTAAATCTACATGTTCATCCCAAAGTACAGAAAATTAATTAATTAATTAATTAATATAAACAACAATGATTTTATAAAAGTGCATCAGTCAACTATGAATATTTCATCATAACAAAAAATGCAATAAGCAATATTCTGCCAATTTCTGTAGTTGGACGATGGACAACAATGGACAGCTGAAGGAGGACAACAATTTTATGGACTTGGGAATTTGTTAAACACAAGCAGTGAAAACTGCCACCATTTAAGTTTATAATCATCTTTTCTTACTAATGTAGCCTATGACAATGCTAATTTCTATAGCATTTCTACACAATTTTAAGCATTAATTAGCATCAAGCTAACAGTTTCCCAAATCCATTTTCCCCACACTGGATGTAAATCTCAAATGGTTCAACTCTCCCTAGATATTCTAATATACAATTCTTAAAACACCTGTTGGCAAACACAAGCAATGCACAATTTTTCTAATAAAAAGTAATAGAAGGTTCACTTGTGTTTACAAATACTTTCCACCATCAAGGAATGCTTGAGAAGCTATAAGCTCCTTGGTTTAATCGAACCAGAGTTCTTATTAGGGTTGGGTACTGTTCACAACAGATACAGTATGGGTACCTGGTACCAATGGGTTCTGGCACTAAACTGTTCTTTTTGGTACTTTTTGACAAAAACCATTATTTCAGTTGTAAAAAAATTCAAAAACATTTCCATTTTTTATTTTTATTTTACACATCTGAGTGACTCACTTCAGACTGGGTGATGTTTGAATCATTATGGCAAAAACAGACTGTACATTTTTTCAGGTAAGAAGCACAATGACCAGAAACTTTGCGACGGATAGATTTTAGATAGACTTTTTGGTTGAGCAGAGCAAAGGAGCAGAATATTTTTGGAAGTACTCGTGTGGTGACCCACCCCAGTTCTTACTTTATATGTCAGTTTACTCAACAGACCCCATGGGCAGCATAACAAAGCTTGAAACACTCAAAACGTTAATTTCACACAGATAAGGACAAAGCAGAACATAGCACTCTGTATACAAACACACGTGCATCATCTAAAGGAGCTAACCTGTGGGTGATTCTTCCATGCCTCATAAACCACTCTAAGAATGTGCAGCTTTCCCTCATCAGTGTCTGTCAGAGCCTTCAGCACTTCATGGAACCTGACAAATGAGGAGACAGGAAAGCACGTAGGACAAAAATGGAACTGATTCAACCTCTATACGAGCCATGCAGCTTAAATAAATTTGGAGACAAACAGAGGTTTCTATTTGCTTAAAGTAGTTTATCAGCCCTATTCCTGGAAAAACACCACCCTACACATTCTAATGATTTTCCTGCTTACATAATCACATTAACAAGCCCTTTCAGGGTTGCAGAGGATGTGTTAAAGCAGGGAGTCCACTAAAATGTGCAGGACAGGGGTACCTCCAGGACCCCTTGAGAAACACTGGCTGAAACCTTCAGTAGTCAAAACACTCCACCACATACTACTTCTGTGGAGTTACTCTTTATTGTCCAGCCAGGACAGCAGAAAGTGGGAGAAAACCCAGAGGGCTGCAGGCCAGCCAGTGTGAAGTTCTGGAACACTGCACTCACTTGGCAAGGGCACTGAAGGAGTGACTGAAGGACTTGGCAGCCAAGTGGAGCAGAGTCTGCAGGAACACATCTATTTTCAGTGGGTTGAAGCCATCTCCTTCATCTTAAGAGAGGGAAGAACTGGGTTAAAGAGAGCAACAGCCTTCATGTACACTATATGGACAAAAGTATTGGGACACCTCCCCACTCTGTTTCTTCTTGATATGAGAAAGTATTTAATATATCTTGTTTTTTGTTGAAATAACTGCCTACTGTCAAACGAAAATATTACAAAAAAAATAAAAAATATTAGTGTTAGTTAAGGGTGTTGGATGATCCCCCCTCCAAAAATACTGAATGGAGCCCCATCATTCCAGAAAACGCTGTTCCACTGCTCAGTGTTGGGAAGGATTTATATGGCGCTAGCCTATGCCTGGTCCTAGGCATTAGTCATTGTGCTAGTAGTTCTATTCTTTTGGCAGTACTTGCTTATAAGGCCTAGACAAGCTATCTGTGCGCATGCATTTGCGCATCTGTCAATAATGGGTGCAACTTTAAACAGCTGACTACATTCATTAGAGGGGGTGTCCACAAACATTTGGATATATAGTGAGAATCTCTTTACATATTGGTGTTGAATTTCACTATAAGAAATGGAAAGAGGAAGATACTGTACCATCATCATCTTCTTGGTTGGGATTTGGAACGTCTTTCAAGACAGTGAGAAGCTCCTCATTTGAAGCCCGGTTTTTGATGGCATTAGCTACAGTTCCTGCCATCGCAAAACCAGGCAAAGAACCTGAAATACAATCAAGAGAGGCATCCTTTCAACACCTTACTAAAAATGGCCTTTAGAAATTATTCACCTAAGCTGCAACTGTACTAACCAATATTGGCATGTTCCCTGTTTCACTTTAAAAGCAGGCAAAATATTATAATGTACAGGAAAACAAACACCAAAATAGACCAATTTACAGCCAAAATCAGTAAAATTGTTAGAGGACAGTTCTCTCAAGTGGGTTAGTAATTAGTCATCTGTCAAATAACACTGCCAATGTACACAAATTCTAAAAGCTTCATATTAGGCAACCAAGCCTGTCTTGGTAATGCCATTATCGAGTGAAGACTGGTTCAAATGAAGTGCAGATGAGGCACAGCACACATGCCAGACCGTCTGCACTGCTTGATATTCATCTCTTGCACCATCATCTCTGGTGACCATTTGCTTTGAAGCCAGAGCAGTTGTAGCACAAGGCATTAAGCTCAAAGCTGCTTTTTAGTGCACCAAAAAAAATGAGGAACAAAGGAGAAAGACCCCTGTGTTTATATGTAAAGGAATTATGGGATTGCATACGTAACTGTGTGAACGTGAAGTTACAGAGTTCTCTTTGAGTTAAATCATAGCATAAATGCCAGGGAAAGAAACTTTTCATTATATGAATTTGAATTTTCTGATGACACATAACAGGTTCTTCACATTATTAAAAAACGGCCCCCAATGTAAATGTACTTATTGCACAGTCAAACACTGTTGAACTGGCTGTTGCTGACCAATAAAAGGGAAGATTTCTTTGAAGCTGGCTGAATAAAATCTGGCTGAATGTGGTGGCATGTACTAGGGCTGGGCAACAAAGCCAAAAACCATATCCCCAAATAATTAACTAATGGCAAAATGATAAAATGAGGAAAAAAAAAAAAAAAGAACACCCAATGTAATCCTTCTTCCATAGTGTGTACATGAGAGCACACCAGGGGGCAGAGGAAAGCAGAGTAGTCAGCAAGAGATAGAGCAGAGTGAGGGACCAAAAAATAGGTTTTCTGCCAGCTTCAAACAAAATATTTAAAAACTTAAGACTCGATATAAACGATACCGCCTGTCTATATTTTGCCATTTGTATCCGGATATAAATATCGATATATCGCCCAGCCCGAGCATATACATCCTGAAAGGCTACAGTGTAAATTTAGCCAATGAACAAGTGAAGCATATTCATCTTACCATGGAGACTGGCAGCAATATTTCAATGGCATCATTTTTGATATTGCCCATGTTTTTCTTAGCACATTAATAGGAATGAGCTGGTATGTTGACTTGGTTTAAAACCTATGGATTAATTTAACTAATCAAATATTTTTTTTTTTTTATTTTATTTCCAATGTCTGATTATTGATAATCATTTAAAGTGGGTACAAATGGGTTTCACTGGATTATACTAGTATCATTGTACTAGTAGCAGAAAACGATCTTAAAATACACTCAGCATCAAAAAATAGTTACTCATTGAAGGAATCAATTGATTGACTCCTGAACAGTCTGACATTGCACTCAGAATTTCATTCGTCTTCAGTGTTGGATTTGTTGATTATCTCTACCCAGACAAAAGAAGTTGTCATGGCCAACTTTTTGCTGTCATATCACACTTTCATCTGAGTGCAAATATTTGTATTACTACTTTTTTTGACGATGAGTGTAACATTGTTTCTCTTAATTTTTTCTGGAAAACAAAACACTTTTTAAAAACAAGATTTTAAATCTCACATAAAATGAACTAGACAGTCAAACTGGAGCGGTCTTACTGGAAGCAGTCTTGTAACTGGAAGAACTTACTCTTGCTCTCATCAATATATTTATACTGGAACAACGGCTCAGCTGGGATTAAAGCAGAAAAACTAGGAGGCACAATATCTACAATCCGCTGGTGATAGGACAGTCTGTAAGTATAAAGAAATTGTAAAATTAGTATTAATGTGACACATAAAATAATCTTCTAAGAAAGGAAACCTCCACACACACACACACACACCTCATGCATTTCTCCAGCACTTCTCTGACAAATTTGGGCTTGGGTTTTTCAAGGTCTACTGTTAAACAGTCAGCCCTAAAAGAGAAAAAGAAATTAGTGAACAACTGATAAAACGTGGCTTTAAAATTATGAAATAACCCATTTTAGTTTGGCTGATTCTGTCATTACAAAAAGAACAGACCACCTGCAAGTTTCTTTCAATCAATCAATAAAAACACACTAATATTAGACCAAACACAAAGGCCTAGAACTCCCTCTGCCCAGCCACCTCCTCCAAAGGCATTCTCAGGCCAGCCAAGACTTATCTCTCCAGTGAGTTCTGGGTCTTCCCCAGGTTCTCCTCTTAGTTGGAAATGCCTGGAACACTTCAACAGGAAGGTATCCAGGAGGCACCCAAATGCCCGAATGACCTCAGCCAGGTTCTCTCAACATAGAGGAGCAGCAGCTCTGCTCTGAGCCCCTCCTGAATGACTGAACTCCTCACCCTACTTCTCTGTAGTGGCATTCAGTAACATTAAATGTATTTAATAATAATAATATTGTGCTATATTAAAGGGATCGATCTAAACAACTATAGTCTAACATTACATAATGGAGAGTCCAGACGCTTCTATCAGGGATCACATCATCTGTCACTCCCCAAAGCTCATGGCCATAGGTGAGGCTTGGAATGTAGACCAGTATGGAGAGCCTTGCCTTTAGACACAGCTGTCTAAAGTTTATTAGAGGAGAGCAAAACACTACAATACACAAATACCCCCAAAAATTACAATAAGTCAGGACAACTGCTTTTCTGAGTTCTGGCAACATGCTGTAGGTGAGACAAAAAACAAACCCTTGCAATGGCCAAGCTAAATCTAAAACACAGCCTGAGCTAGGTTCCAAATGAAAATTTTGTTTGACACAAGGTATGAGGTTGTGAGGATTATATTCCCATGTGTTCAGTCAAACATACCACTTGAACAAATGAAGATTAAAGGCTGTACAGATTGAGGAATACTGCCAGAAAACGAGAGCAATTCTCGTCAGACTTGATCTCTCCAAATTTTGTAACGGATGCAGTTCTTAGAAAGATCCCTGACTAAAAGTGTTCTATACACACATGCTTTTATTCTTTGCATGTCTACTTCACTCAATCAACCGGTATGCACCAAAGTAACGAATGCAATAGAATAGAACTTTATTGATCTCTTGGGAGGGTTCCTTCAGGGAAATTAAGGTTCCAGTAGCAGCATCAGTACAGTACAAGTTCTGAGCCCTGATGAACAAATGCACATTTTGTACAATTGTATAACCATTTTTAGTTACACTTAATCATTACAAATTATTTTTTTGCAATAAAGTAATGCAATTTTGTTGCTCTTATAATTGCAGTTGTTTATGTATATTATATAAAATGGGGGGGGAACGACAATAGGGAAAGAATAGGGAAAAGTTAAGTCAGATACACACAAAAACTAGAAAAAAATGGAATGTGCGAAAAAATGAAATCGTTTTCAGTGCCACAGTATGCAGACAAAGTACATATGGATCTCACCAGTCTTCCCAGCTCCATCTGAACTGAAAGTTGCTCAGATGATGAGAGAACCAACTGATAAATCTGAAACAGAAACATGAAGTTGAGCTAAATTATGAGAATTTGTAACTAAACAGAACACACAAATACAATGAATATTTAATATTTGTTGAAAATTTAAAGTTTTAAGTAAGGAGTAAAACACTCAATGTTCAACATGCAGATATTTAGACTATACAGTCAAATAAAAGCTCATTAATTTTTGCCAAATAAATAAAGGGACAATGGACCAATGGTTTCCTTGTGGATTCTGTGGGATTCCCAGATCTACATACTCCATTCCTGCTGCAAGCTCGTTTGAACTAATGTCTGGACTGTCTGAAGGCCCCTTTCCACCAACACGGAACAGGTTCTGTCATGGGTCTCAAACCTAATTTTGAACTTTTTGCTACATTAGCACCAGAAGAATGTTCCAGAAACTGAAAAATTTGTTCATAGTGGGAACCAAAGATTAGTAGGTTTTTCAGTGAACACTGCTGTGGGTGTGTCTGGTTGTACAAGAGCAAGGAGCAATGACAATTTGCTGTAGTCGTGTAAGTGCCACAATTTGATCTACGTTTGTTTTTTGGAAAAAAACAAACATCACTAACAGCACAAATGTTCACAGGTTGTCTTTACGCTCCATCATCTCATGTCTGTTGATGTATTCTGGTGGAAATGTGGGATGGTTTGCTAAGAAAAAAAAAAAAAGGTTCTTTAAGAACCAGAGCTCTTTTGATGGAAAAGTCCTAGGAGTGTGTTTTGGACTGGTTTAAGATCCACTGGTTAGTCTATGTACTACTTGTTTATTTAAAAAAAAAAACAAAAAAAAAACCATACATTACCACTCCCCTCCCTCAACTCACCGGTCTATGCATGTTGTGTTCATCGAGTCCAATCTCATGTACATCATCTCTGTAGCTTGAGCAAGCTGAACACACAGCTTAAGGTTTAATAATATAGCTTTGAACACAGATTGTAATATCATACTGATACATATTCAGATACTGATTAGGCTAAAATTAGTAGCTTAATGTTCATTACATGCCACAAAACCACACGGAATACAAAAAGTCCAATAATAAGAATTACATATCTAAGAATTGTTCTTCCTTGATTGCTGAATCAAGACAAATATGCCAATATTAACAAAGCAGAGAAAAATCTTCCTCAAAATTCAAAGATGAGCTCAACATGGACCAGAATGAGTCTTGTTACTAAGCAACACAGAGGAACAAATGGAGCTAATCACATTTGCTCTTATAGCTGCTAGCTAGGCCAGTAATGGTAAATTTAGATGTCTTGCCATGTAGTTCATTAATGGAAGGCTAATGTTTTTAAGCAACATAATGGTCAAAGATTATTTCATGAAAAGTGCATAGCTTCACTAACTTTAATTCACAATTCAATGTGTGTGTAGATTAAAACATGGCACACAATCATGTGTTTACACAACTGATGTGGACAAATGATGATGTGTCCGAACTCATCTGTTTTTATTCCTACTTTCTAAATTAAACAGTCCCTCCCTATATGGTGCAACACTAATGAGAGTGTGAGGAAGGAAGAATTGTGAAATACCATAAAACTGATATCAAAAAGACTGAAAAGCCAAAAAGAGGTGCAAGTCCAGCAATATGAAAGGATACAACTTGAGGTAATGATCCCGGTTGCAGCTTACAGAGCTCAATCAGTAATGCTGTATACATGACATCAATATGAGGAGGAGAAGGCAGCTGGAATAGCTCACCAAAGATCACCTACAAGATGATGCCAAATTCAAACAACTATCAACACTGATTTACAAGACAATCCAGACATAAAACATTTAAAAAAATGCATCATTATTGCTGATGGAGAAAAGACGACGGAAATAGGCCATGAACCATCGTTTCTGCTTGGAGGAGGAAGCACTTTTATATGTAACATCAGTATAGTAATTTCATGCTTCCCTGTAACATACCTCAACAATATGATAATTTAGAGGAATCTTGTTTTTGCCAGGGTAGCTCAGCAACTGAGCAGCACTAAAAAGTAAGAATTATTACACACAATATCAGTCAGAAATACCATCACAGTGGAAAGGGCAACACAAAGTACTTTCATTTAAACTGCATAAGGACCTAGACAGTAATTAGAGCTCACCAGGTCTTCCTCTCTCTCCAGTGAGATTTGATAATACAGTGCAGGTTCTCTTCAATCACAAACCTCTCCACAGAATGACTGCCAGGCATGACAGGACCCTGACACACAAAACAAAACACACATAGAAACTGGACTTACTGAGTTACAGTGCATGCAATATCACACGTTATTAACACAGAGCAACACCTCGATCGTGAGGCCAATTCACCTTCTTACACAAATAACCACACCAACCAATAAAAAAAAATATCCTGTCTATGTATACACAATAACGTGTGTACTCAAAAGCTTAAATGCTTAGCCTCCAGTTCACACGTTTTGACACCCAACATTGGATTGGTAGGAGGTTCCCTGCTGGCCTCACCATTGGCTGCAATACAGCCCTGCTCAGGACGCACCTCAGGAGCATCAGTGTAGTCAAACATGCGAAAGACGACGCGTGGCATAGGGTAGATGGCATCATCCGAGTGGGCTGGTGGGGTGAAGGGGGGCAGGTTGTGCTGCAGAGCCTCACAGAGCACACTGTCAAAGGCAATGTACGGTCTCAGGATGTGACGTTCTTGCCAGCGATCCTTCTTCAGCTTCTGCACTTGAGCCCACAGACAGTCCAGATACTAGGAGAAGGGGGGGGGGCCTTTAGATTGAAACTATCAGCAGTTTTCATCCTTATCTATTGCTGCTTTGTGTGTGAACACCTTTAGAATTGATACTCATTAAATGTTGTTCTTGATAAATGAAACCAATGAATATATCAATCAGTATCAACTTAAATTAGTATGTAAGAATACACTTTACGCTTTTTGAAGAATATCTAATTCTTTACGTGAAGTGCAGAGTAGTGGCAAAAACTGCAGATTAAAATTCAATAAAATCAGCAAACTTTTCAGCATCCTTTAAAAGCAAGTAGGTTACTTATTGTATTTGACAGATTTTGCATAATCAGTTGATACTATATAACATGTATGCTAATTGTGAACTCAAATAGTGGTTAACATTCACACATTAACTGCTAAACCAGTCCTAGCCTAAAGTGAGTTAGGAGTAAGTAGATCCAACCTCTTCTTGAGGGTGTGGCTTCTCTGCTCCCCAAACCTGCAGCATGGGGACATGGGTCTTCTGTCGTCTCCTGAAACATCACATAAGATTTATATACACAGCAATGGATGCAGTTTGAAATAGCTAAATGCATTTATTAGAAGGGGTTCGAAAAAACTTGACACAGTGCAAGTTTGTAGTGAATAATGCATCTTAGACAGCCTTCACGTGTCCCCATTTTTAAAAAAGATCAAAAAGCAAAACAAGGACTCACTTCAGATAACCATCGATCTGGTTAAGTAGGCGATCCATTTCCACATCCTTCTTCTCATAGAGCTCCTTCCCAACCCAGGGCAAACTGGACAACACAGCATACGCGTACCAGTCAGAGCGCACCTGTAAAAGAGCACAAAGTTATGGATAACCTGAGGTATTACTACAAGCACACTCTAAGAGAGACTTAATTTCTCATCAACAAATAGTTGCACATAGAAGGAAGTGTCCGTTCACAAGTCTTTTCAGAAGGAATACATTTTTAGACTGATATGGACAATAACTATTGAGCTACACATACAGAAGTAGTGTGTCAGTGTGACGCTGGGTATGATGATGTGCAAACATATCAAACTTCTCACAGTTGAGTTGTATGTGTCCTGTGATAATCGATCCCAAACAGCTTGCATATTCTCACTTCCTGCAGATTTAGCGGTATGGGTGAAGAGTTGCTAGCACGTCCACATTCTCAATCAGAGACAGGTCTGGCAGAGGGACTGTGCCTTCAAAGCAATCTCTTCAGACAGATACAGGCAGCAGTATGCAGATGAGCTTCTAAACACAGACTGGTTGTCTCCACCAAAGCAAAACCAGGACTCTTCTATGAAAATGACCTGCTAGGATGCTGAGTGACTCCATTACAGTTTGGCACAACACCTTTGTATTTATGCATTGTAATTGGTTGATTCCATCTGGGATGCAACTATTTTTTGACAAAAAGTGTTTCACATCACCTGTGGAATGTCCTCATCCTGTGTGACGCTAACAAAGTTTTCAAACATTGCAACCATGGAAGGAGCAGCAATGACATGGCAGTTCACCAGATCGCTAAGGAAACGGACCTATAAAAGGAAAGTGCATGTCAGAACAAGGAACAAAAATAAAGAATAGAAAATAAGTAAAAAAAAAATAAAAAATCATAGATTCGGTCTTGGAACACATACCAGGTACACAGCTTCAGAGTAGAGGTTGGACTTTAATGTTTCCTTAAGCTGTCTGATCATGGCCTCAACAAACTCCCCACCAAAGTTATAGTTCCGTGCATTTAAAAGGCCCACCAGTGTTGTGTACACAGTCAGCTTCTCAGGCAAAAGTCGTGCACTGTTGAGAAGCATGAAAGTCAGCTATTCACTTTATTCTGTGCTTTTTTTTATTTTTGTGCCATTTAATGGTGTGTTAAAAAATAAAATTACAAGCAAAGCATGAATAACTTACACAGCACACAAAATGCGCAGGATTTTGTTTTTGTAATTGGGCAGATCTGCTTCCAGGACACCTGCAAGGCCTTCCAAATTACTCTCCAAGGAGGAAGTACTCTGGAAGCAAAAGAGACATAAACCAATGGGGAAAAAAAAAAAAAAAAAAAAAAACCACACAGAAGTTTAATTATTCCTGTTGGCTTTGGTATAAAAATGATTACAAGAATGCTGCTCTTGTGACAAAAACCACAAATAGTGTCTTAATATTTTATTAACTTTACATTCTTAGCCATGTGGAACAGCAATAAAATGTGCCATGGTCTTACTTTTTCTCCAACTCTGCATATCAGCGATTCAAGTCGGTCCTCGATTTCAATAGGCTCAGATGTTCTCCTTCTTTTGTGAGGCTGACCTCCTGTATTACAAGGGAAAAGCACAAGTTTTTAATTCAACTCCACTCAAGAGGCAGTTCATCTGTGTGACATTTCAACAGTAAACCAACAGGCAGTAAAGCTACAGTACATGGATGCGGTTCCACATCAAATCTTCAAGTACAAGAAATACCTAAAACAAAACAGCCTACTATGAGGGTTACTTAGCTATATAGAGCAAAAGACTTTTCTTTTCTTTTAAGCAGTGATGCGTGATGGTGAAAATTTTGCTAACGTTAACCGGTGGTTATATGGCTGGGGTAGGGAGTGAAGTGGGCCAAGTCCACTGAGGTTCCCATTTGTGCCATCACAAGGGTAGAAACTAATGTGGGCCAAGTCTGCAAAGTTTAGCCAGTGGTGTTCTTGTCAGGGTAGGAAGTGATGTGGTCTATACCTAGTCACTAGTTTTTACGCAAGTGCGGTGTATTGGAAAATGTAAAAATGAACAGAATACTAGTATGAATTTGACCATGTTTTCATAAAAAAAATTCTTCTGACATTAACCCTGGCCCCTTTCGCTGATCAGTCACTGGACGCTGCTTTGTCATTTAAACTGGGATTTAAATTAGCTGGAAACAAGTGAATTTGAGCTGTTTTCTGAGCTTGATTATTATTATTATTATTATTATTATTATTATTATTATATGGATAAGTGATCCACCACCATATCTTCAAGTATCTTTGTTGTTGTTGGGTTCATCGATCTTGTAGCTGGACATCCTCTTACATCTCCAAAAAAATGGCTTTTTCCATCATCCTGATGTAAATAAGACAGCTTCAGCCTGACCATCTGGTCTTCCAGCATGATGTTAGGCTGGATTTGGTCCAGGATCCATTTATTTGTTTTCTTTTCTGTCCAGCCCCCAACACCAAAGCGCAAAGGCATCTACAGTCCCTGATAACTCATCACACAATGATGCTGATAGGTAGATCTGTGAGAGTAGGTCTTGCAGTTTGTAATGATATGTATATTATGCCTGCAGGTTACACAGATCCTGAGTTATGAAACCTAAAACACGGCCTGTACAAGCCCGCAAAGTGCGGGTCTCGGGTTCTCCGATTCAAAGAAGGAGCGACTCGGCGGAGAGCACCGAGCCGGGGCCAGCATTCACCTACAACCAATTCATGAACCTAGTGCCGTGTAAAACCCTGCTGGGACACGGGGCTGCTTCGTTTTTTGGGAGAAAAGGCATCGAAAAAGCATGGCTGGCTCGGGATACGTTCGCTATTCCGTTAGCTTCGCGGCTAACTGCAGCCATCCTTAAATTAAAGTTGACCTTGGAGACGTGGAAAAAACAAACGAAGTCAAATGTGCTCGTACTGACCTCAGTAATGTAGCACAAACTAGCTGCAATATTTATCTGAGATGATAAACCGCAGTGAGCGCGAAGCTAGCTCTAACTCTCGGATCCACCTTAAATGGCGCGTCGGCTCCATTCAGGCGGCAGCAGGCAGCGGTCGAGCCTTAGCGGAGCCACGGCGCTTTTTAAGGTGGACCGGAAAATTTGAATGAGAAGCTAACGGCAGCCGCGCCGAACAACGCGCGTCCTACAAAACGGACACTGACCGTCATTCTCGTCGCTGTGTCTTCTCCTCGACATGTTTCAGGACACGGTTAACAGCCTCCAGACGCGTTCAGCCCTCCTGGGTTTGTTAGGGTCCGGGCTAGGGTCCGGGCTAGGGTCCGGGCGGAGGCCGGAGTTTGAAGCGTGCCGAAGCTGCAGTAGAGAGGCGCCGTTGCGGGACGGAAGGCGGGGCTTCTTACATACACTTCCGGAGCAGCAGACCCTCCGCTGATCCTGGATCAGCTCAGAACAGCTGCTCTGATTCTGCTCTGACTGCAGGTCCCGGCTCCTGTCCCGTAAGAATGGACACTGAAGACCTCAGCGACAGTGCCCTGCTTCGTTTGGATGTAGAGGGTCTTACTTATGGGACCCTCAAACACGAGAAGTCTGGCTTCCCCACAACGCGCAGGTCTTACTCCTGCATGAAGAAGAGGGTGAGTTCCTCTGCTTGGCTATTCACACTCCGTCAGACGTGTGCTGGGGTCGTTGCACCACCATCCCAAATGTTTCATTTCGGCGGAGAAGTAAACATTCTGATCAGTGTTTGCAGATTTCCACTAAGTTCCCCTCAAGTCTTTTGCAACGCAAAACCCGAGAGCCGCACGTTGCGGGCGGTCACGTGTTGACCTGCATGCGCCGTAACTTCAGATCAGAGTAAAATACAGGCATGACACAAACTACAAGGCTTCAAATAAAGAGCAGTCTGATCACAGAGGTCACGTCGTTATGTGATGAATTGTCAGAGAGAAATTCATCTTGGAAAACTTTAAAAATGGAGAAAAATGTCCAGGTGTATAGGCTCGACTTACATGCAGACTCTGACTGATCAGTGAGGGGGCGGGGCTAATGTGAGAATTGTCTATGAAAACTTGGTCAAGTATCATTTTTTCCATTTTTACATCTCATATGAAGACAATTTTGAGCAGCTTAAGATCTCCTGAAAATAATATCTGGCATGTGTGAATGTCTCCTAGAAACACTTTCCACTTTTTGGTGAATAAAAGTACGTCAAACTATGAAAACACCCAAGGTTATCTAAAGGTTAATAGACTGACAGAAACTGATTGAGTGTTTTTGTCCTCAGTTTATTGAAGATCAAACCATTCCAATACAGATACATCAAAACATTTGTTGTTATATATTTCTTCCTATAGAACCCAACAAACCCAATCCACTACAGCCTTTACTGTCTTTCGTGTAGAAATGATTGAAAATTAATGATTGAAAAGCAATTTAATAATTGCTATGACTTAAGAAAGAGAAAGGGAAAAGGTTAATTCAAAGGATGACCATCTGTTGTAGTAAAATTCCCACTGACTATGGATGTTTGTATTTATAATTATATTTAAATTAGTTTATAGGAATATGTTTGTCAGAATTGAGTTATTCCTCTTAAAGTGTATTTAATCTTTTGTCATTTTAATTTTTTTTTTATTTTTATTTTTATATATCCATTTCAGCATTTGGCTGTACATCCAAATCAAATCCTTCATTTAAAATATTGACTATAAAGGACCAGAAACTCCTCAATTATTTGAATGTTTTGTCTCAGACTCTCACCATTCATTGTTTAGTCCCTCTGGAAAAAAAAACATAATGTCCGAAATCATCAATAATTAGCCTCAATCATTGCTGATTAATCAATCAAGTAATTGAGTACCCCACACACTTAGCAAAAGGGTTCTATAGGCATATACTGTGATGATTAATTGTTCCCTTTATTTTTTGAGCAATGTAAGAAACAAATAAATAATTTGCACTCCAAACTCTCCTATGTCTCTTTCAGACTTTTGCAACATTTGTGGCATCTAAGAGGCTCCTGACATTCCCCTCTGATAGCTCACCACTTTGGCAGTGCTGTGATGAGACTTTCTCTGACCCTTCCTTAATCCACAAACATGTTTCAAACCTCCATGTTGACGAGATTGAACAGCTCACCACACTGGCCTTGGATGCAATGCTGAACCAAAGCAAGGAGGCTTCTCCAGAGCAGGAAGACTTGAACAACAGTCATTTAGAAGATATGTCCTCCTGGATACCCAATATAAGCCACCTCTCTGAGGAGCAGCTTAGCAAGTAGAGTATCATCTGGCCCCCGCTTTTACTAACACACCTAACTCTGTATCTAAATATTGGATCATTTTTTCTGTTATACACTGATCAGCTATAATATTATGACCACCTCTTTTTTTCTACTGGAGCACTTTGTAATTCGGTAATTACAGACTGTAATGTATCTGTTTCTCTGCATATTTTCTTACGCTCCTTTCCCCCTGATCTTCAGTGAGCCCTCAGGATGCTGTTGGAGGATATTTATGGTTGGTGGACTATTCTCAGTCCAGCAGTGATACTGAAGGGTTTAAACACACCAGCAGCATTGCTGTTTCTGATCCCCCTCATACAAGTGCAACACACACTAACACATTAGCATCGTGTCAATGCACTGCTTAAAATGACCAACTACCAAAAAAATACCTGCTCTGTTCTGGTCCTCTGGAGGTTCTTATTATTGAACATCAAGGTGAAAGGAGGCTGACAACATATACAGAGAAACAGATGGACTACAGACTGCAATTATAGAACAACAAAGCACTCCTGTATGATAAGTAGAGCTGAGAGTAAGTTATCTCTGTTCGGATGTCTGTCTTTTTCTGCCTCATTCCAAAAGTCCATGCTTTTGGAAAGTTATGCTCCTCATAATTTGGAACAGAATGGGTGGAACTAAATTACTGTAGACAGAGTAGAAAGATATACATTAATGTGCCAAACACACTGTAAACGACTATTCTGAATAATGTTGAATGGGGTTATGTTGAGGTCTGAGATGTATGGTACACAGTAGTCACATATGAAGACTTGAGGGAATTTGACAAGTTCATTATGGTCAGACGACTTTATGAGCATCAAGTCCCTCCAAACTGGCAAGGCTTGTGGGGTGCTCCTGGACAACTATGGTGAGTAACTACAGACAGTCTCAGTTGTCTGAGGTGGTATAAATAAAAAACAACAAGGGTATATCATCTCAGTTGTACCAAAAGAAGTGCTACTGTGGAACAAGTCAACAAGACATTTTTAATCATTATTCTAGATGGAAGACCTCCCAAGCACAGAGTGCATCACACACAGTTAGAGTGCCCATGCCAACCCTTGTCCACTGTCAAGTATACAGTACATACAATGGGCACACAATCTGGATCAGTCATATCTATGGTCGGATTCGTAGTGCTCACAACTGATAGATGTTAAAGGATCTGCTGTAACTTCTTATTGCCTGATACCCCAGAGGACCTTCATAGGTCTTTCAGAGTCAGCTGTTTTGGTAGAACACCAATGACTCTCAGCATATAGGATCTTAATGTTTTGGCTGATCTGTGTAAAAATATGTATGCAAATTGTGTGCGTTTTTTTTGACATCACACTCCTTTATTGAAAAAGCTCTGAAAGTTTTCCATATATGAGGCCTTTAAAGGAAAGCGAGAACATGAAGTATACCCACAAAGTAACAGCAGTGGGACATTAAAAAGCTCTTAAACCATTGTTTTTGAATCTGTACTTTTGACATTTGTTTTGTTGCTCACTTCCAGAGGTCCAGGTGAAGTGCTCCTCTATTACTGCTATTGCCAGATACAAGATCCCAAGCTCATTTGTTCTTGGCAGTCAGAGCTATGTTCAAAACTTCACCTTACTGGAAAGGTAAACACGGTGCTCTCCTCATGGTGAGAATCTGCACAGGAACTGTCGCAGTACACTGTTACACTACTTTGCAATTTGTGCCCCAACAGGTACGTGTGGCCACAGAAGGCATTAATGGAACCATTGGTGGAACTGAAACAGCCACAAAGCTTTACGTCAAGGCAATGCTGTCACATCCCATTTTCAGAACAATGCAAGTGGAGGATTTTAAGGTAATCTAGCGTCATAAATATGAAGAAAACAAATGAGATTAGGGTTACTATTTAATGTAGGCTGGTGATCAATTTGTATATTGAATACACTCCTCATCCAAAAAAGTTTGCACCCAGACAATATTTATAGAGCTACATGTATAGAAGTAGTGTCTGTCTTTATGGCATTTGGCCACATTTTTGCTAACACAATAAGCCAGACATCTTGGCATGGAGTAGTAGAGGCCTTAAGGTTCTGTGATAATCCATCCCATGCACCTTTTTTATATTTTCACCCAGTTCCTGCTGATTTTGCTGTGGAGTGGAGAAGTGGAGCGTTGATAGCATATCCAATAGCATTCCACACACTCAGGTATAGGTCTTAAAATGTGGTGATACATTTGTTGTCTCCACCAAGTCAAAAGCTTAGCTTGTCACTAAAGATGATCCACTGCCATAGTGTGTGACTCCAAGACAATCTGGCACAACACTGCTGCAGTCTTCGACGACATTGATGTGGCATTAAAGGAAGTCGTTGTAATAGTCTGCCTGCAATGAGAAGCCAGGATGACTCATAAAGGGTGTCACTGCTCGCTGAATGTCTGCAGTCATAGCTGTTTGGTAACTCCATGCATGTTGGACAACTCTATGGTTGATGTAGGTCAGGTGTGCACAACTTTACCACAACTGTACCAAACTTTGCTAGTGACCGGCCCTCCTGGCGTAGGTCCTCTAGATCCACTTTCTTCTATCCACTGCCTCAAAAAGTGTGCTCTGGTAATATCCACATGACCAGTATGGTATGGAATATGTCTTCTCCGAGACATACTTTGCTTGCAAAGGACAACCCAACAAAACCGTATGAGTCAAAATGGAAAGCGTCTGTGAAAGTTTGACATTATGTAGTCGTTCAGGTACCGTGATAAAGCCTGTCTGTGATTGTCACATACTTGAAATATTTGCATCACAATGTCAAACCTACCCACCAAGTTTCCTTCCTGTTGGTTGATTCTGGGTGCAACTATTTTTTAAAAATGAGTGAAAAGTATGTGGTTTTACTCTTAGACGAGTGAAGGTGGTGCAGAGTGCTTTCCTGAACTTAAAGTTGGAGTCTACAAAGAAATTGTCCCAATGGGTGTGGATCCAGATGTCATTTCCTACAGATTGGCAGGTAAATAAAAACCATTTAGTTCAGTTTAAACGAAGTATATAAATATGTTTAACAAAAAGAAAACTCTTTTTTTTCTCCACAAAGGAACTCATTTAGAACCTGAGGAATTTCACAAACAAGTGCAGTTTCTGCTTGAAGATGCTTCTTCAAAGAGTGATACAATACTGCTGGACTGTAGAAACTTCTATGAGAGTAAAATTGTAAGTTCTCCTCAGTACATGAAATGTTGGCAGTTTTATGAAGTTTTATGAATGAATTGTGACCATTTTATCTTCAGGGCCAGTTCAGGAATTGTTTGGCACCTGACATTCGCAAATTCAGCTACTTTCCTGACTATGTGGAGAAGAACCTGGATCTCTTCCGCAACAAAAAGGTCCTTATGTACTGCACAGGGGGTATACGGTGTGAACGAGGGTCGGCTTACCTTCGTTCAAAAGTGAGTTTTCAGTAGTTTTAATATGATGTGAACTAGTGACAGTTTCTGCCATTATTAGCTGCTTTGTAATTTGCACCTTTGATTGAGCAGAATGTATGTAAGGAAGTGTATCAGCTAAAGGGTGGCATCCACAAGTATCTGGAGCAGTTTCCCGAGGGCTTCTACCGAGGCAAACTATTTGTGTTTGATGACCGTTATGCAATCTCGTTCAACAATGACATAATCTCAGGTACTTTATATGAAATTACATTACACAACATTTCTTCACTTTACACAAACAGTTATACAAGTGGTGTATGTTACATATGCTTGAATGGATGGTCTTACAAAGATGACAGTTTGATCTGGTTTCTACTCTTAAAACCATACCATGGGAAGTCTCAGGTGGTAATCTAAGGGTGCTTTCATACCTACATTGTTTGGCCCGAAACGAAATAGCAGTTGTGAAAGGCGCCGTGAACCACGGTCCAGACCACAGGAGCAAAATCTCAGTGGCACATGGAGTGAGCAAGAGACAAAATCTTTCATTGAAATTTGGTTCAAAGGCCTGATGTTGCTGCTGCTGGTATAAATAGCATAATAACAGCACTACTATGGTAATGAAATGACTGTTCATTCATTTTATCCTGGAAAGACTTCAACATTGAACACACATCCTTCTACAAACCAATCAGTGTCGAGTGTAGGAAGATGCAGCCCACGTAAGTGATGATGACAGGATAGAGGCCTATCAAATAAAGGTTATTGCTGCCCTCAAAATGTTGTGTGAATACATAACTAACCAGACTGAATATATACAAGGTAACAAACACACAAGCATTGGTTCGGTCCATGCTAAGGGTGCTTTCATACCTACTGTACATTGTTTGGTATGAAACATAGAGAACTTGGTCTGGCAGTTGACCAAGTTCTAAAAGCACAACGTAGAGTATTTTCATACCTGAAAGTCTGGACCACCGTGTTTTTTCTCTAAACAATCTCAAGTGTCAGGTCTTCCATACCATATATAAAGGGCACAACTGTGAATTTTAAGCAAAAACAAACTGCAGACCTATATTTTAAATTATGCTCATTGACAAAAACTGTCTAATGATGATATAAGTGATTACAATATTAGAGTGACTAATATTATACAAAGTATTCAATTGAAAGGAGGCTCTAGTACCTTGTTGGGCCGGCTCTAGCCCGTGTATAAGATGTAAAAAACATAAATGAAGCATACAAGTTCTGTATGGCATCCATTTGCTCATGGATCTTATAGATGGGCCTGTAGATCCTGCACAGCCATAGATTATCAAAGCTGGCATCCCAACTGGTGCCATAAATGCTTGATTGTCTGGACATATTACTGAGCTGTCAGTGTCCCTCGGATCACTTCTGGGGTGACCACCTGTCATGTGATGGCTCCCCTGATCGTCACACCAGCAGTTGGAGCACTGTCACTCCACAGAACAAGCATGGTTGAAGCACTCACTCTGAGGCCTCCATCTCCTGGTTTCCACCTGGATTCATCACTAAAGATGATACGATTCCAGCCTGGTTCACCACGGGTATGTAAACAGTGCACCTCTAAAAAGCTTGGTCAGAATGACCTAGATGGCAGGCAGTTCATTAAAATGACCATCCTGCTTCTCTCAGTCCAATCATCCACCCATTCTCAAAGTTTGTCAGCTGGGTGAAATGTCTGAGTGTGTCGTAGAGGCCTGTCTAGCAGTTGGCCAAGAGGTATGCTCACACCAAGAGGTACACACCCAAAAGTCACCTCTGGTGAGGGCAGCGGGGTGAATTTTATGCCCTCTTGTGCTAAAACAGTGTCTAATCAGACACCTGTAATCACTTGAGATATAACTGGAGGTCAGATTTAGATATTTCTAATTGGATGTGTTATTTTTTGAGTGGATTTTATCAGTACATATGACACACATCTCTCAGCACTACATTCACAAATTGCTGCTGATGTTAATTATTGTGTATCTCTACAGATTGTAGGTACTGTGGAGCACCTTGGGACCAGTATCAGTTATGCTCTACTGACTTCTGCTGCCAGTTGGTCTTGTCCTGCCTTTCTTGCAGGCAGAAGGGCCTTACAGCCTGCTGTCCTGTTTGCCAAGCCAAAGAGCAGAGGCCCAATTACAGCCCCTCACAAGGACGTGCGCACAGGGAGGAGTGCGAGTGTACCGATTCCCGGCCTAGGATCCCCGAAGACACTTTATGACAAGTATTTGCTGCAGCTTCCAGATGTTCAGAAAGCAGGACATGGACATGGAGCATGCATGGTGTTCAAAAGGACTGTTTGTGTACCATTTGGGACTTTTTTAAAATCAGATTTTACTGTTTAACTCAGTTGAGTTTTTAAAATCTTGGTTCTGTCAATTCAGAGCAACCGACTGGCCTATACCTACTCACTTAAAAATAAATAAAGGTGCTTCTACTGGTTCTTTGCACAATATTATAAAACATAACATCTCTATTATAAGCATAGTTGTTTATGTAACCAAAAGTGCTTCTTTTATTGTTTCGCACCCAGCAGCTAGAGCCCCAAGAAAGCACAGCTGGACACATTTCTCTGGATGGGTAGATGGCACTTTCTTTCGATCACTCCCATTGTAATTGTAATGGCTGACCAAGCATCTGTTGGCTGCTGTCAGTGCTGAAACATGAATAGTGTTTTGAATGAAATCAGCTGTAAATCTGAAATCTTTATTCACAGACATTCACTCTCTTACATAAATATGAAACTAAGGACAAGGAAATGAATCACAATCACAGGGCAAATGTACCATTTAGTCTGCCATACAAAAGCCTGAACAATGGAAAGAAGAAATACCACAATGTTTGGTTTGTTCACTGTATCCTTCACAAGATGATAATGCACACGTCTATACAGACGTACACCTTACTACACAACCATATGGTTTCATTCAGTTAATCACAAAATATACATAAGGCCTCGTGAATAAGATGCATTCCTTTTTTGAGAAAGTGAAGAGTTGAACTTTGGTCAATGCACAAGCACCTGTAGAGAGAAATGTCAACATGTGATTTTTACACTTGTATGATCCATTCTGAAAAGTTTATTATGAAAGGCATCCCATAAGTGTACCTGAAAGATGAAGAAGCTATCCCCAGTGATGATAAAGGTACCAGATGGTGTCGCTGCTCAGTGTTGGCCCAAACAACGGGTTCAGCTGTGCTAGAATAGCAATCAGCCAGCTAAACGGACAGAAAAACCGACACTTAGGTTAAAACAAATACAACAAATTCTCATTATTAGCTGTGATGCACATTCAGTTTGACTCCATATGTGCAGAAGATTTAGATTTTATAAATGTGTCCAAAGATGACTGTTCTTAGGCAATTGGTGCACCTTCCCTGCAGACATCCAGCACTACCAATGTGATCTTGTGCATATACTCTTTTTGGTTGACATATGATGCAGCCAACGTAACACTAATTATTCCTAACACTAGTATTCCTAAGAAGCGACTAACAGGCCCACATTAACCTTTACATTGTAATGTTACATTTTCTTTATGACGTGATATATTCTGCATATATGTAGACACACACATTACTTGCATGTCTGTTACAAGTGTCATTTAATGGGCTGACTTAAAATGACTAAACCATTTAGCTTGTTGCTAACACAGCTATATACCTCAATTAAATCACCTCAAATTCTCTGAACATTTACTGTGTTAATAATTCTAGAGCCCTACACAAACCGACGCTCTTAACCAGAGAGACTTACAAGGTTTCTCACCTTACAGAGGTGGGTAGATACTATGCAGTGGAAAAGCAGTAATGTTCAGACTGCAGACAAACCTATATATTTATATATATACCTGATATTTTCCTCAAATCATATCCATTGAAATGACTGTCCACAGTGTTATTTGCAAGTGATCTGATTGGATGTGTGCCCTCACATCACAATCCTATCTGCTTGATTGCTGTTTAATGGCACGACTCAAAAAAATTGAATATCATTAAAAAGCTAATTCATGAGCAAAATTTCATTGTAAAGTTAAACTTAGATTTTATATTCATTACATGTAAAATGACATTTCAACCCTACTTTATAGTGTTGATCAGTGAGGCTTATAGTTCATGAAACCCAAAATATCTAAATATCAGATTTTTTAATTCAAATTTGAATAGATTACTAATCACAGTATCACCTTTCTAACAAAAAAATATATCACTATAAAATGACATTTTTTATCAAAAACTTTTTTCACAATATTGTAATTGTTGGAGATGCATTAATATGTAGCGTTACTGATTCCATGTTCTTGACTACTAAAATCAATCTGGAAACCACATTGCACATAGCCTTATTCTCTAAATCAGTTTTCCCAAGCCTAAACCTGGAGAATTTTGGAGGTCATGGGGGTGTTTACACTGCTCAACACACCTGATCCAGTTAATCAGCTGGTTATCAAGGCCTTTCTGAAGGTGGTCTGCTTTAGCAGGAAATCTCTAAAATGTGCAGGGCAGTTGGATTCTCCAAGAACAGGGTTGAAAACCATTTGTTCTACATGATCTTAACACCACCACAAAGAATGACTAATAATGCATGTGCTGCCTCCTAGAGGTTCCTTTGACCATGAAACCTGACCCTGTTTTTGAATCTACATAATAAATAATGCAAAGGGTCTGCATTCATTCAGTCATTTCAAGATACGGACCAGTAGGTACAGACCAAGAGGTTTGTGTGGCCCACAAATAAATTTGCAGACTAGATTTAAATGTCAATAAAATGCACATGTCCCGTATTGACTGATGTGTCTTTTTTGGTCTGATCAATAGTCATTGAAAGCCCAATAACCAAAGGCAATGTCTGACATTCAGCAAACACCAAACAGACTACAACTCCAGCAGAAAGAAAGGACCATCACAGTCTCCAACTTCCTGCCCCAGATCAGCTGTCTACCCTCCATTCATAACATCTGCTACTACAGACCTTCAAAACATACACACACACATATGATGGGACTGATTCAGTATTACTATTACTACTGCTAAGCATGTCTATGGTTATATCAGTACATTTGTGCATAACAATGGGCTTCTATGGTGGTCAGATAATCTTATACAACATTTGATGTAGTTTTGGACAGAAGGAAGGTGCCCTCTTGTGAGCCTTGGGTCCTCCTAAGGTTTTCTCCTCCAGCTTTGAGCCAACTTAACCCTCCTCACAGCAGTCACCTCTGGCTTGTTCACTTGGGGTTACATGGGTTAGTGTGCATTTCTTTTGTCTTATTTCTGCATTTCTGTAAATCTGCTTTATCACAACAGGTTATAGAAAGTGCTTTACAAATCAAAACTCTTGACCTCCAATTGTGTGTAATTGCTGAGTTCTACTTACAACAGGTAGCAGCAGACTGCAGTCAGCACCAGCATGGTCACAATGACTCTTGGGTCACAAGGGGAAAAAAAACAAGAATGAAGAGAAGTGAAGCAGTTTCATGTAAGTATCTTAAGCCCTGCTACTCAATACTGCCATTTGACTGTCACATGACTCATGATGCATGTCCAGTCTTTAATGGGGAAGCAGACACGAGCTGATGAATCCTCCCTGCAGGCTGGAATTTCCACTGCTTTGCTCCACAGAGCTCCAATTCTCCAAACTATTTATAACAGCATTTACTATTGTTTACAGACAATACCCTGTTTAACAGCCTCTCTGTATACCTTACTAACTAGTTAACTAAGGCTTTCCTAATCCTGGTCGTGGAGGCACCCCCTCCCTCCTTCCTCCTCCTCCTCCTCAATGAGTTGGGTCAGCTGATCAGGTGTGGTGGGAGCAGGGAAAGCTGTAAATATGCGGGGTAGGGGTGCCTCCAGGCCCAGGGCAGCTGGTTTTGAGTATGTTAGTCGGTGTTTACTCAGAACATTCTTTTTCTCGCCTCCCGACGTTGAGCAGACGTAGGAAGCGTGCTGGCTGTGCTCTCTAAGCGACCTCTGCTGAAGTTGTGGAACTTTATCAGTTGTTGTTGTTGTTAGCACGAGAGGCTAACTAAAGTTACCATAAACTCACCCCCGATTCGGCCCTTTAGGAACAAACAACGGAGCCACTCCTCCAACAGCGGCCCAAAACAACGTCATTACGCACATCGGGATCACGAACGACAGCTCGGCCATGGTCCAGCGGGGTTCTGAATACAGACAGACAGATGGACTGAGAGTAAACAGAGAGTGAGTCTCACAGCTCGGAACTCCAAAACTTCACACCGGCGGAGCGCGCGCCCGGCCACGTGACCTGATGTGGGCGGACCCTCAGTCTCTGTAAAATCACCAGTGTCGGAGAACAACCTCGTATCTCCCACAGGCAGCTTTCACCTTAAATGGAATCAAACGTAAAAAATAAATAAATTATATATTAGTTAATTACTTCATATTTATTTTTATGTATGTAGGTGTGTACTAATGAATTAATATATGCATTTATTCATTTATATATTTAGATATGTATTTATTTATCTATTACTAGTTATTTAAATTAAGTTGTCTTGCAGCTTTTTCCTCTACTCTGTTCATCAGGAAAGAAAACAAACAAAAAAAGAATAAAAACATTTCAAAGTGGACAACTGCTATATTTTTAATTAGTGTGACCAGATGTGCTCTTTTAGAGAATGTGAAAGCACCCTGAGTGTGTTAAACATTTTTTTTTAATGTTTTTAACCTTTTGCAATAGGAGTTATTTGTTACCAAATAACAGTATACATATAACTCATTAATTGTTTGAAAAAGTCCTGGGATTTATTTTGCCGAACACAAATGGCTAAATCAAATGCTGCACGTGTGACTTTAATCTTCCTTTCTGTCCCCTTTGAATTTCTGTCCCTGGGAATGAGCGGGTTAAAAGTTATACTGCAGCCAGCCACCAGAGGGCGGAAGAGACGTTTCGGCTTCACTTTTTAACAGTAGTCTCCACGCTATGTTTTAAACGTGTCTATTTAAGCCCCGCCTTCTCACCCACACTATTGGTCTACATGTAGCTGCATCTACATCAATCACCCCTCTCCACAATCCAAACTCTCCATACTCTCACACTTCAAACTCTCACACTCTACTCTCCACACCTACTATCTCCTTTATACACACTCTCACACCCCACTCTCTCCTTCATGCACACTCACACCCCACTCTCTCCTTCATGCACTCTCACATTCTCACTTAATTCTCCATACTTTCACCCTCCACCATCTCCATTCTGCACTCTTCAATCCCCATTCTCCACTTTCACACTCCACATTCTCCACTCTCCATACTCACTCCACACTCTCCACCCTCCAAACTCACTCTTCATTCCCCATTCTCCATACTTTCACACTCCACTGATTTTTAATTTATTATAGATTATTTTTCCAGTAGTAAGAAAAAAATGTAAAGGTGGAAAAAAGTTTTAAGACAAAGAATTAAGGAATTAAGCCAGTAAGACTGTTTATCAGTGTTGGACATCATCTGTTGGGCAATAAAATGCATTTGTTCTACCTTCACATCAATAACTGGTCTACAAGTAGAAGAAATAAATCTGAATACCATTAAAAATGTTTGTCTTACATATTATATTCATTACACACAAAAATATTGTTTTATTTTTTAGATTTCATCATTATAGCTTATAGCTTCATTATAGCTCATGAAAACCAGAATTACAAATGATTAGAATATCATTAAGATATATAAGCCCATATATAATGATAAAAGCATAAGGTAATTATACCCTTTTAAAGAGCAACTAACTTTGCATAATTAAGAATATTCAAACACTGGAATATATAATAAAAATGTATTATTATTAATACAATTTGGTAATTAAAATAAATGCTAATAAAGCTATTTAAATGTCAATTCAAGAGAGTCGAGAGATTGTACAAGACATACAGTAAGGAACTGCAGCCTAAAAACAGCTAAACACAGATGTAAATAGCGAGTTCTAGATAAAAATCTTGTAGTTTTGTCTGATTGGAACAAAGTATCGCAAATATTCTGAAAGGTCCAAACACAAATCAAAAATCAAAGCCCATCAGACACACCAAGACTGTCAACTGGAGTTTTATTACAGCTGACCATGTAGTCTTATTTAATATAATGGCATGACTTTTATTCTACTGGAGAAAACTGAGATGATCCAACGATCACTTATCTTATCAATATAATTTGATAACATGGTTTTTAACTCACCCAAACTTACACGCCACTTGGAAAGTCCCAACATCCTAACATTTCCTCAGTGTCTGCTTTATTGAAAACCACAATATGGTCACGCTACTTTCATTAACTAGACACTGCAAATGCACAGTTGCATTGCAATAAAGATCCACCTTCAATGTGCCTGAAAAGAAAGCTTATTATATCCAAATTACTACTATTAACATACTTCTCGTTAGTTGAACCAATTTTGAGTGGCATACTGGATGATTCTTAATATTCTTAATAAAGTCCTGCTTTAAGAATTCCCCAAACATGAAACGATAAATTGTGAACTGAAGTTCAGCTGCTTTGAGGAACTCTGGAAATAACAGCACAGCACAAGTGGCGTTTGTATGAGCACCAAGTCATACTATACACACTATACTAGAAACTCCAGTCCCTCTCAATAAGGACAACTTCACAGTTCACATTATTCAGTTCCATAAAGGAGTATTTTACTCTGAGGCTTGAAGAAATCAGTGACAGCTATATTTTTTAATACAGTTGACTGTTTTCCTTTTACTACAATAATTTGATGTAATCGCAACTGACAAATGATCAAAAATACACAGATTAATTTTCTCCAGTCTTTTATTATTAGCAAAAGATTATGTTCACTCTTGCATTTTCTCAATGGTCTCCTCCTTGTATTTGCCCTTCTCCTTGCCGTCCTGCCGAGACTTGGCTTTGCGCTCCAGGATCTTCTTGCGATCCTTGTCGAGCTTCAGCCTGGTGATCACGACCTGGTCAAAAAACAAATATTACTTAATATACATAAAAAAAGCTATTGTAGTAAGGAAAATAACTAATTTCACTAAGGCCCTATTCAAACTAACATTTTTGGTATACTCATACTGTGATTATGTCTGTTGGGATTGGTCACATCTGCTTTTGTCCAATAAACTTTTGGAACTTTGTGTCACACTGAACTGAAATTGGAGTCTTCTGGAAGGAGCTATTCTAGTCGGGCTAAATAGTCAAACTCACTACACAAGAGTCTCATTTAGGGACTGTTAATGGCAAGAAATTCACAAAGAAAAACTTTACTGTTGTAACTACAGACATTATTCATCCAAGCCTTTAAAAGAAAGTAAAGCTTACACCGCAACTACCATTTTCAATGCACTAGCCTTGTACTGCAATGCCACAGCACTCACTTCAAAACAGATTTATTCAGCAACAATTACAATCCAACACGGGGACCAATTAATAATGTTCAACCACTTATCAAGAGTTATACTGAAATGTATGTAACCTACTACAAAACAGTAACCTGTATCAGAGCTTCTGTACTTCCAAGCTCTGAAGAAAAGCAAAAAAAAAAAAAAAAAAAAAAAAAAAAAAAAAAACAGGTCAGAAACAAGCAGTCTCTGCAAGAACAACCAAACAGCAAAGAAAGTAGCTTGTCTCAGTTTCAGACACCAAAGACATTTCCCATCTGAATGGTGTGCAGCATCAAGTCACCATGCCTTATATTCAGGCATTGACAAAAATCAAAATATCTCTACAGTGGGGAAAATGAGTATCTGATACACTGATGATTTTGCAAGTTTTCCCATCTACAAAGAGGGCACACCAACTTAGAGACAGGAATCCAGAAAATCACATTGAATTATTTTTTAATAATTAATTTGTATTTTATTGCATGAAACAAGTATTTGATCAGCAAAAATTCTAGCTCTCACAGACATGTTAGTTTCTCTTTAAGGCCCCCTATTCTGCACTCATTACCTGTAATAATTACAGCTGTTTGAACGGGGTACCTGTATAAAAGATACGTGACCACACAATCTCACTCCAACCTCTCCACCATGACCAAAAACAAAGAGCTGTCACTAAAAGACACTAGGAACAAAATTGTGGACATACAAAAGGCTGGGATGGGTTACATGACAATAGGCAAGCAACTTTGTGAGACGGCAACTACTGTTGGCACAATATTAGAAAATGAAAAAAACACAAGATAGTCTCCCGTCAGTTCTGGGGTTCCATGCAAGATCTCACCTCACGAGGTAAGGATGATTCAGGAATCAGCCCAGAACTACATGAGAAGACCATGTCAATGACCTGAAGAGAACTCAGACCACAGTCTCAAAGATTACCTCTAGTAATGGACTACAATATCATGGATTAAAATCCTACAGGGCACACAAGGTCCGCCCTGCTCATACCAGCCCATGTCCAGGCCTATTTGAAGATCACCAATGACCATCTAGAAGAGGATACGGACAAAAACTGTCCCAACCGTGAAACATGGGGTGGAAACTTCATACTTTAGGAGTACTTTTCTGCAAAGGGGACACAGCAACTGCGCCATATTGGAGAGGATGGATGGGGCCTAGCCATTCTCCAGACCCGAACCCAATAAGAAATCCTTGATAGTGACAGCCCCGAAATATGAAAAATTGGTATGAAGGAGTGGGCCAAAGTCTCTGCTGAGTGTGCACAAAAATGGTCAACAACAGGAAATGTCTGACCTCTTAATTGCAAACAAAGGTTTCTGTACCAAATATTAAGTTGTTTTTCTATTGTATCAAATACTTATTTATATATAGAAAATTACTTAATCATACAATGCAATTTTCTGGATTGTTAGATTCTTTCCGACAGTTGAAGTATACCTCCATTATTTGTAGGAGTGAAAACTTTCAAAGCAGTCAGACAACAGTAATTCACTCATGTAGTGCAGTATAATAGCCATTCTTTACCACAATCTCTCAAATCAATTGCTGTTAGGGCATCAATTCCACTACTGGCACAAATGATTACCCAAATACATAAGCACATCAATAATCAGTCACACTATCCTGGTGTGGATAAATGTAAATATATAAGGGTGCGTTCTACAGCAAAGTCAGATTAAACAATCATGCTGTAAATGGACCAAGAATTGTTACTGTAGACATTTTGGATTTGTCGTGTTTTTAGGCTGAGAAATTTGGTTAGTGTGCACGTGTGATTTATACATTCTATAAGATTACAAGTTTAAATAAAGATTAAACATAAAGGAGGCATAAGAAATACGCCACAGTACTGCTGTGCAATACAGCATTGATCTTTTGCATGCAACTCACGTAACTACATAAGGTAGCATGTTTAAGATGACAGTACACAAACACACTGAATAGTTGCAGAACAATACAACTGATTAATTTGGTTAGTCTCTTTTGATTAACTGTACAGCACTAACTCACAGCTTTACAGTGAGTGAATCTAAATCTACTCATTGCACTAATTTTGTCTAAAACTGGTCACACATCTTGAGAAACTGTGGGTCAGCCAACAATAATCCAATTCATGTTATCTCCATGTAAACAAAGCAAATCAAAGCTATCACAGCACATCTTAACATTTTGATGAGATAGAAGCTCTGAGCCAAGTCCTGATACAACTACTAGACTTTGTGAGAATGTCTGACAGCAATATTTAAATCAAATACTTTTGCTCCAATACAGGTTTGTGTTTTGTCAAAACTATTCAAAATTAACATCCTTTCTACTCTCACTCATCTGTACAGCCAGACATAAAGTCATAATATGCAGACTGCTGAAATGAGCATGATCTGGAATTTTAACTCACTGTTTTACAAAGAACAGTGGTAGGTCAGGTTATACTTTCTTGGAGTGGTTGCATAGGGGCATGGCCCAAAAGGTTCCCCAGTTTCTGCCACTTGGGAGTAAAACCTAGTTCCCCTTGTTTTCTAAGCCAAACATTAGGTGAGAGGAAGAGAGAGGAATTGAACAAAACCCAGAATGGCTGATATCTGGACATGCTGATGACCACGCCATGTCAGTTCCTGTCTCCATGTCTGCTGTACACTGTACTCTCAATGTCTGATGTATTATTGTGCATGTGAATGTCACTATTCTGTAAAGCACCCAAAAACACTATAGTAAACACGTTTCTTCCTGAATATAAACTTAAAAGCTCCAGAAACACACACACACACATACACACACACATTATATATATATATATATATATATATATATATATATATATATATATATATATATAAATTAAAAACTGACAAGTTGTCCCTCCCATACCTTGCTAGGATGGATGCCAACGTGGACTGTGGTGCCATTGGCCTTCTCACGCTGCACGCGCTCGATGTAGATGACATACTTCTTTCTGTACACCTGGACAACTTTGCCAATCTGCTGGCCTTTGTAGTGTCCCCGGACGACCTGTTAACAACAAAAGAACATAGAACAAGTTAAAAAGGCTCCATGGAGGATTGCTTTACTAACTAGTAGCTAGAAACAAGAGACTTGACATATACAATGCATTGTAATGAATCAAAGTAGATCTGTAGTAAAGTTGATGGCCTTACCTGGACCTCGTCATCCTTACGGATGGGCATGGACCTCACATTGTATTTCTGGCGGAGTTCTTTTGAGAGGGGTGAAGACATGATCTTTCTGCGGACGTGTGAAGGGGCATTGAAGTGCCTCTTGCGGTTCTTGCGCCGGGAAGAGGTCACAAACGGATTGGTCTTCATGGTGGCTGAAAAAGCAGAAAAATAGGACAATTAGACCACCGGGCCCATTAAGAGGGGCAGAAGAAATAAGCAAGGCCAATGCAACTTTAACAATTCAGTTTCACAGCATTACTCTCGAGGACCCCATGCTCTGCAGGTTTGTTTACCCTGTACAACACAACTGACCCAACATGTGTGGGCTGTGAATTAGTTAATTTCAGCCCAGGTCCACAGCACTGCAGCTGCTGTCTTCAGGACACTGTGAACACAATCTGATCACGTGTTTTAAAACACCATCAACTGGGCTAACACCTCTCAGAGGCAAACACTCATTTACTGTCACTATTTATTACCAAAGCTTGTATTTATCTGTAGTTTTAGAGCCCAAACACGCGCGAGCACGCACACATCTCACACAACTAATCATAAATGAAGTATGAAGCTCTCAGCGTTATTAAACCCGCCCTACACCCGTACAGTATCTCCAACTCAGAGCACAGTACACAGCAGATAACGCGGACCTACTGGAAATCTACACGCTGAACCAGAGTCTTAATTCAGACACTTCTATCCGCCTTCAGCAGCACAGCTAACTGCGCCCTCTGCTCCGAATATCACACACTGGGCCGCAAATAACACCGCCATAATAAACTGTGTGAAGTTCTAAACCGTGGGTTTGTGATTGGGGCGGCACACATGTCACAGCGGGACGGATGGACAGAGATTAAAGTTAAACAGCATTGCCGACATCTCTCACCCTACCGAGTATTCCGCTATGGCCGCCGGAAAAGAGGCTGCAATTCTACTTCCGCCCGAATTAGTCACACACCAGATATCGCGAGATTTCTGACCGAGAACTGAGGAGGAGCTTCAGGTTCAGCTCAGACTGGAGTTCAGACCCTCTTTAATGTCACACGCTCACACACATACATTCATGCACATACAGACACACACACGCATACAGACACAAACATATATGTGCGTGTGTATGTATGTGTGTGTGTGTGTGTCGTGCGTGTGTATGTATTGTACAGCAGAAAAAAAATAGCAGAGGCCTTTTCAAATCAGCAGGTAACATTTGGGTGTGTTCAGCTAAGCTCTCAGGGAACAAAAGCCATTCAAACAATGCAGAAATGTGGGCTCCACTTTCAATGTCAAGAAAAATACAATGAATTATTGTTTTTTTATTACACAATTATAAGTCAAATTCCTTACCCTTTAGAACCCTTGGCCAATTCTGTTGGATGTATTTTGTAATTTGAAATATTTCTTTGCACCAAAAAATTCAAAAAAGCATTTATAGGAGATGGTCACACATGCCACATATTATTGTTTTCAGTAGATCCTAGGCTTCATTTGAGATGCAGAAATGAACAGAATTTGACCATGTTTTCATAAAAAAATTTACTTAACCATACCCCTCTTGCTGATCAGTCAGAGTCTGTATGCAGGTTTAATATTTACAGGTGGACAGAACAGTAAACGTGCACTGGATGGCTCCTTTGTTGTTTAAACTGAATTTCATTCTGTTGGAAACAAGTGAATTTGAGGTGTTGTCTGAACTGGATTACTCACTGATAATTCATCCCAATGGTGACACTGTTAGATATGGTAAGTCTTGTAGTTTGTTGTTTGTTATTATGTCTGTAGGTTACTCTGGTCATGAGTTATGAAGCCAAGCAGGTAAGTGCAGATCTAAGAGCTCTTTCTGTACATCTATCTGTTCACCAACCAAGGAGTTAAGATTGATCTGTTTTTCTATCGGTAAACAAGTCTTGGTGCAATTTACACTCTGAAAAAATACTCAATTTCACATTGTAGTAGTATGGTGTGAATACCACAAGGCAGTTTTAGCACTCCATCTATGGGGAATGATGCTTTTTGTTTCTTTGTTGATTGTGTGCTGCTTTTTTCACCAGTTTCCAAAGACAATTGTTCAATAAATAAACCGTGACCATTCTAAGAATGAAATAATGTAATAATAATAATAATAACAACAATAACATTAAATAATAATAATAATAATAATAATAATAATAATAATAATAATAATAACAAAATCCTGATAACTGAAGTATCAAATTAAAGTTTATTAGTGAAATACATGGTCAGACTGTACACACACACACACACACTTTCTTTGTCCTTTTTTTAATTATTTATTTATTTATTTATTTTCCCCCGTCATTTTTTCCCCAGTCATTTCTGGACCAATCCTAGCGGAACAGATGGGCATCTCTGTTCTTTTGAAGAGGAAATCTTCAGCTGAATTACACTGAACATGCTGGGGAAGCAGGTGTTCTTTCTTTGACCCATTGAAATTAACATGCCAATACAAAGAAGATCAAAGAGAAAAGCTTTTATGGCTCACATCCATAGTAGCTGGCACCATTCTGTACAAGGGAGTTCCCAGAGTGCACCTGTAGACCTTCAAAGTCCTGCTTGTTTGCTTTGTATGAACAGGGTTTAGGCCTTACTGAAACAGGAATAAAAGCCTCAGTGAAAAACACAGACAAGAATGAGCCTTCATGTCTAAAACGGTTTGAGCTAGTTATACTGCAGAATCACATATACTGTATAAAAAGAAGTAATGAGAACTTATGGAGCTAATGAAACATAAACAATAATTGAGGATTCTAATGTACTTTTACTCTGTTTTTCAATGCTTGTAATTATTTCATGACTTTGCAACATCCCTCTTCTGATTCTTTAGCAGCACAGCTTGTTTAAAGTTTATTAAAGTCATAAATATTGTATGGTATTTAGGCCATGAAAGTGTGAGGGCCATTTCATAACTTGTTTGTGTTTTTTCAAGTAGTCAGTGGTGGATTTTGAGGTATACTTTGAATCACTGATGTGTTGATAAACCCATCCTCTTCAATAGATGATATTTGCATCCTGGTCATAACTGATCCACAAGTTCCCTGCCTGAACATGCATTCATGGTTAAAACCTGGCATTGCTGTTAATTGTGGAATCCGTATTTCTCTCTATTTGTGCACCACTGCCAATTCTACTGGTGGCAACACAACCCCAACGGATGACAGATTTACTCTCATACTTCTCTTATGAACAAAAAAACATGTTGAGCAGTTCACTTACAGTATCATCATTTTTGCACATTTTGTTATGTTACAGCCTTATTCCACAATGGATAAAAGACACAGATCTGGGGGAGGGGATGGAAAAATTTCTGCTGCATTGAAGGTCCCAATGATCATCTGTAAATGTAAGACGTTTGGAACCATCAGGAATCTTCATAGAGCTGGCCACCTGACTAAACAGAGTAATCATGGTAGGAGGGCCTTAGACAGGGAGATGACCAAGAACCCAATGGTCACTCTAACAAAGCTTCAACATTGCTCTCTGGAGAGAGGAGAATCTTCCAGAAGGAAAAACATTTCTGCAGCATTCCTCCAATCAGGTCTGTTTGTTAGAGTGGTAAGATGAAAGCCACTCCTCTGGCATGTGACAGCCTCTCAGATAATGAGATTGAACTTTTTGGGCTGAATGCCAAGTATCATGTCTGGAGGAAACCAAGCACTTCTAGGTGATGAGCAATACCATTCCTACAGTTAAGCATGGTGGTGGCAGCATTATGCTGTGGGCTATGTTTTTTTTGCAGCAGGAACTTGGAGAATAGTCAGGGTTGAGGGAAAGATGCAGCAATGAACAGCAATGAACAGCAATGGGCCTCAGACTGGGTTGAAGGTTTATCTTCCAACAGGACAATAACCCTAAGCACACAACAAAGATAACAAAAGAGTGGCTTCAGGACAACTATGTGAATGTCCTTGAGTGGCCCACCCACACTTAAACCCAATTGAACATCTCTGGAGATATCTAAAAATGGCTGTGCACTAACACTCCCCATTGAATCTGATGGAGCTTGAGAGGTTCTGCAAAGAAGAATGGAAGAAATTTCCCCAAAACCTGTGTGCCAAGCTTGTAGCTTGTAGCTTGTGACACTCATGTGTTTAGTGTACTCAATGTATGTAAAGAGATTAAGCACAGCTCTAGAATAAGAACATGAGCCAATCATGAAGTTAGGGCTAACCCTAGAAGTGAATCTTACTGGTCAAGCACTTCATTTTTTACTGTACAATTTGGTACACTTGTTTCCCAATCTTCCTTCCCAAAAAAGGCATCCCTAGAAATTCTGTAGTACAATAAAGTTGAATTTGTTGGAAAATCTAATGACTCTTCCATGAAAATTATATTTGTTCAAGCAGTGCTACACAGTGGACCAGTGTGTCACCACTCTTCACTCAGCTAGATTTTGTAGCTTCATGGTAGTCATATGGGGTTTTGCTTTTCATTCCAGCATATGAGCATATGATCTAAAGTTCCTTTGGTCTTCCCGAACTCACCTTAACTTTAATAGTACACCTGAACTGCAATTTCTTAACAACAGTCTGCACTATAGAAGCTGCAAGCTGAAAATGCTTCTTCTATCTTTGACGATCTTCTAGTAGCCTTTCCCTGCTTTGTGGACATTGATTACTTTTGTTTTTTGATCTTTGGATCTTGGATTTTTTTCTTAGAGGAGACCATGTTTGGTGAATGTTAGTATAAAGTTTACAAGCCACAATGACGATTTGTATTTTTTATTTATAACGTCATAAAAAGACAATGTGCCTTCAGATTTGCTGAAAATATTGTGTATATCTTTCTTTATCTACAAAGGTTGTGTTCTGAATTTTAAAGAAAATGACAAAATATGTCACTTGGCTGAGGGTGCCCATATTTTTGTTTCATATCCAACTCCTTTACTATTTTATGAATATTATATCTTGTCTACAATGCTTGCCAGAAATTATTTTCTTCATACTTCTGTAGTTAAATGTGTTGTTTAAGGTTTGTAATATTTTGAAGTATGAACTGGGCCTTTATAGTCTGTTATTTGAAAGATACACGCAGAAGGACCCTGCATATCCTATTTTTTATTCTTTTGAAGTGATAGTGGATGCAGTGTTCCTCTGGCCACACCTTGAGCTGCCTAGCACAGGTGTGTCCCTGACAAAACCTGGAATGTAATGTGGTCCTAACTGATTCATAAATTCCCTGTCTGAAAAGGCATTCATGGTTGAAGTCTGGTGCTAAAAACATCTTGACTGGAGAACATGTATAATTTTTGGAATGAGGTAAGTAAAACAAGCTCCATCTCAAAGCAAATTGTCTTGACTTTTTAAACCATTTGAGTAGAACTCTAGAAAGATCAGTTTCCCATTGGTTGTCCCCAACAGCTGGTAATGATCCTGATGGTGGTGAATGTTTTGGCATGGACATCAGCAAATAAAGGAGTGAAGATGCGAAAACGCAAACTGGAGAATCATCAGGAACCTCAGTCGCAGAGGAATGGATCTTCTTTAAGGATGCCTTTGGACCCAATCCTGACCAGTGGGACTACAATAGGATCAGGAGACATGGACTTTGATAAAACCATAGAGGACATGGTGTCCCAAGTGAAGAGTAACCCAGCTCTGTCGAAAAGTAAATGTGTGGTGGACCGGCAGCTTTGGATGTCCAATAGTCGGAGTCTCTCCCCATGGTCCTATAGGTGAGTTTTATCTATGCTCTATCTATGGAGATTTGCTTGACTCTAGTACTGTATATATTGCGCAAAGGGTAAGCAATGAAAACAATGTTTGTTTAGTTTAAAGTTAAACCATATCTGTGCATGAGTTCAGAATTACTTTATTAATCCCAGATAGATATTGGAATTTATTTGTACACACTTAAAAATAAGGGTTCCTCAAGATTTCTTCAGTAAACAAAATAGTTCCATGTAGAACCTTGAATACTCAAACACACTTTGCATGATCAAAAAGTCCTTTGCATCATGAAAGGGTTCTTCATATAAATGCACTGTAGATGGTTCCATTTATAAAAGGGTTCTATATAGCACTGAAAACAGTTCTATTATTACGATGTAGCTTGTAACAATAGTAGAACTCTTCTAGGTGCTAAATAGAACCATGATAGTGAAATAAATTTAATAAGGTTTCATTTACAACTTAATATAAATGCATTGATCATGATTATCCAACATTCTATTTATAAGTCATCTACCAAAGGGCTTCCTTCTATTAAACCACAATTTTATTAAGCAAAAATCCATTTAAACATTCCTATATTTTTGCCTTCCCATGGTTCCTTATAGAACCATTAATTTACAAAAGAATTCTTAAAAAACACTGACAATGAAAAATTAGTTGACCACTAAAGATTTCTGGAGGAATAAATCCCAGGAATGTTGTCTTCCAGATTACATTTTTAGTAAAACTAATGTTACACAAAAAGGTTCTTTGATTGTTGTCATTGAAGCACCATTCTGGGTTTCATAAAGCACTGTTTTTGTAGAGCTGAGTGAAGAACCTTTAAACTGGTTAAGAACCTTTCTTTTCACTTCTTTAAACCTAAAAAAGGTTTCTCACTCATATGTCTCTTTTACAAAAATGGGTCTTTATGGACCTAAAATGGTTCTTCTATTGTACTGGACAAATAACCCTTTGCTTCACCTTTTATTTATGAGTGTAGCCACTGAGTAAATTAATTAAATAAATTATTAAATTAATTCATATGGCACTGAAAGATAAAAAAATAAACATTCCACCTAAATGTCCACATACAAGTAGCTTTGCCTTAAAAAAGTAACTACAGGTTTTATGACCTCTGCTGTATTTTGGTCATCTAGGTTTGCCTGCACATATTCTGCCCTCTTCCATCCTCTCACCAAACCTCAGTCATCAATGTTCAGAATACAGTTTACTTTGAGCCAAATATAAAACAAAGTATAATCTGAATTCTGCAACACAACACCTGCTTACAATCAAACTAACTCACAACTGCTGAAACCTCTATCCACCCAGAGCTGACAGCGGAGGATCAGGAACAGGTGCATTGGCTATGGTAAATTGTCCCTAGGTGTGTGTGGCCACTACGTTATAGAAGTTTCCTCCAAAGTGAAGAATCATTTGTACACAACCTAGGAATGCAGAAATGCAAACTGGACAAAACAACTGATGTATCTTTCCAGGATAGGCTACTAAGAAGGAGTCTTTATAGGACAGTCTTGCCAAAGACCCATACTACACTGGCTGCAGCCTAGGCTTTGGAATTTAGACTGGTGACTTTTCTCGGCTGATAGAAATCACTGTCCACTTTTTCCCTGTGCTTCCCTGACCAGGACAAGCAGATCAAAAATGGGACAGAAATGTACTGCTCTATTGTATTACTGATACTGATTACTGATTACCTCCACCACATTAAGGACAACACCAACTGCCTTTTAGCACCACCCCATTTCTCTTTTCAATAGAGAAATAGGAATAGCCACTGGTTGTTTTTTGACATTCATTTTGTGTAAAAATACTACTCAAACATGTTACCCATCATTGACCATGCCTGACAGTGATACATTGGCGATAACAGCCCTCATCCAAAATCACTAGCACAGTGTTAGTATGCTGGTATCAGCCTCCTACCACATTGCTATTGGGGTGTTATCACAGCAACTATGGCTCTCATCTAAAATTGCCAGCAAGCCATTAGCATGCTGGTTACTGGCCTTTTGCACCCTTACTATCAGTGTTGGCATGGCAGCTACAAACCTCATCCAAAATCACCAAAATGACATTAAAAGCCCTATTTTAAAGCTACACACCTTGCCTATGCTCATGTCATGTGAATTAAATGGTATCCTGAGATTTTTTCTTTGAGATTTACTAGCAAACAGACATCATTTCTGAGTCATACACTATCAAAAGAACACAACCAGCTTCCACACTGTGATTTTACTATTTTTTTCAGGAATTTCTATGAAGGACGTAAGCTACACTTGGTAATGTCTGTCTATTTTTTGTGCAGGATCAACCATGATAAGAAACGCAGACCAGTGGACATCCCGGAGGCTAAATGCTCATGTTCAGGCTGTATCAACCCATTCACCATGCAGGAGGATCTGTCCATGAGCAGTGCACTAATCTACACCCAGGTCCCAGTCCGCAGACTAATGTGTGACACAGCACCTGGTCGCAAGGGACGACGTAAAAAATGTGTTCGGCGTTATAGGACCGTGGTAGAGAGCATTGCTGTGGGCTGTACCTGTATAGTGGGTTGATAGGGGTCACAACATAGGATCACATTGAATTTTCAATGTACTTTTAAACATGTATATTGTATGTATGGTTTGACATTAATTGTGTATGGTTTGTATTATAACTGTCCACATTCACATTGTTAAAATAACCCTTAATAAAAAAGCAAAAGCCGAGCTTTTATGATTATAGTATGGTGTAATATCGAAATCTGTTACCTGCAAATTTTGTGATTGTAGAGGGTGCTGTACATATTTGTATTTGGCAAATATATTTTTTTGTATTTGGCAAATATGTGGGGCCCAGTGCCCAACATGTGTATGTGGAGGCTGTAGCCCAACTGGGAACCAGAAAGTTTTGTCCTCAGGTTCTGTATTGGCCCCACATATAGATTCCCACCAGAGTTAGTGTTGGGACCAGGAGGGGTAAAAATATGTAAAATATGAGTCCCATCTGAGTTGTCAACTGCACTTTGGGTCCTAGATGGGACCTATGTAAGAGTAAGGTGGGCTGTAACTATGTGGCCCATTTGGGAAGCCCTTGGATCCCCATTCCAACCAACTCACCTGGAAACCCCTCTTGGCATAGGTGTCACCCAAGTGAAACTCATATAAGCATTTTGGGTGGGTTTGTACTCAAGATGTAAAAGGAAGGTGAGTCATCTATTAAGGTGTTTAACTACTTGAATCAGGTGTGTCCTGATATGCAGGGCAGGAGTCCAGGAACCTGTGCTGTATAATTACTGTTTGTGGTAATATCCACTAGAGGGCAGCGTGTCTATGAAAATGACAACAGTCTCCACCCAGGTCACTCATCCATCCAAGCTGAGGCTTGATTTCTTTACTTTATTCATCACATATATCTCCAGGAATTAATGTCAAATCACAAAACAATGTGTGAAATACTATGTGGTGAGTGGTTGACCATTCTGATAACAATATCGAAGTATGACTATATAGAAAGTTACCGCAATAAACAAGTGTAAAACAAATCGTTTTCACACAAAAACCTTGTATGTCCATTTTTTCCATTTTTCAACATTTATAGAATAGAATAGAATCAGTTGTACATTGTGCCAAACAATAAAGGGCCTAATAGAAATTGACCAAAATGACTGAATAAAACCTTTTTACACAGTCATCCATTGAAAGTTTAGAAGTTCTAATTGTTTTCCAGTGAAGTTACAAATTTAGAGATGTCAGTTTTTTGAATGACATTGATGAAATGCGGCATGCCATTAATTCTGTTGATACAGAAATAAGGAGATGTCTCGTTCCTTCTAACTGCCAACAAACAAACAGTTTTTTATGTTTTTTTTTATCATTTTTAAGTAGATAACAACAAAATAATACATGCACTCATTAGCATTATTCAGTAACATTAATTTTTCAGTCCATCCATAGGCTGTAGTACAAAAGCTGTAAAACATTATAAAAAGCTAAGTACAATCACTGGAGTAGAAAACTGAGAGGTAGGATATGCATCAACATGCAGTCAAGTACTCAACTGAATTTGTCCATAGGACATTCGTAAATAAAGATTGCTCTTTGTCTCTATGTGAATTAAAAATGATGCCACAAAAGAGTCAAAAAAGTTACAAAAGAAAAGGACAGTCTCTATAAATACTGTTAATTTCGTGTTCATCTCATGCATGATCATATCCTATTGGACATCATCCTCGTGTTCAGTTTTTTAAAAAATGACCTAGTTTTGCTCAACTTCTTCTTAGTCTTCTTGTCTTTGTTCCTCCTGGAGTAAACTTTGTTCCAGCAGTCTGCTTCCTCATCCCCAGCCCAAGGTCCCCAGGCCCCACCATGCAGGCTGGGATCTGCCCTGGGGTCCTCAGGTGGGTAGCGAACAGGCACAGCCGTGCGGTTATAAAAGGCCAGTCTGGCCAGCAGCTGCTTCACCACGTCCGGCCTCTGCTCAGCCAGGTCATACCGCTCATACGGATCCCCGCTGACGTTGAAGAGCCACACTGACTTTCGTGGTTCTGCATGGCGCTCCAGTTCCCACCAGCCCCCTGGGAAATTTCCCAGCATCTGTGGTGGGGTCCAGTCCCCATACCCTGGCTCTCCAGTCAGCAGTTTCCAGTCCCCCATCCGTACTGCCGCTTGCACAGCTGTGTTCCAGATACCAAAACCTGCCCGGAGGGAGCCATGCCGTGCCTGGACATAAAGTGGGTCGATATTGTGCAAGATCTCAAGACGTGGAGACTCCTTGCCCTCACTGAGAGTCTCCCACATGTTATACCCATCCAGTCCCTCTGTCCAAGACATATTACCCCCTGCCAGGCTCACCAGTGTGGGGTACCAGTCAGTGATGTGAACCAGTGCCTTGCTGACCTTTCTCCGTTGCCTGAGAAGTGGACTGTGGACAAACCCAACTCCACGGACACCTCCTTCCCAATATGTTCCCTTCCTTCCTCTGAGAGGCCAGTTGCTCCCGCCAAAAAGTGGCTGGCCACCATTATCTGTGGAAAAGATGATCACACTGTTGCGATAATAGCCATACTTTCTTAGTGCATAAGTCACATTCCGCACAGCCTCATCTACAGCTGATACCATTCCAGCATACTTTCGCCGCATGACGTTCCCCATGCTGCGGTAAGGGTAAATGTACTCCTTGGGACACTGCAAGGGCGTGTGTACAGCCTGAAAGGACAGAAAAATAAAGAGAGGCCTCTCGGATGGGTCATGTGAAGCGAGGATCTTCCGTACTCTACGAGTGTACAAGTGAGTGGAATATTTGCCCCCATGACCCCATGCCACTGCCTCCCCCTCGTGGAGGTCATACCCACACATTCCTGGGCCGTCACAGGAGTCATAAGTGTAGTAGTCCACGCCCCCTGTCAGAGAGCCAAAGTAAGTGTGAAAGCCTCTTCGTGTAGGGAGGCAGTCCCTCTTGTAGAAGCCCAGGTGCCATTTTCCCACCATGTGGGTGGAGTAGCCAGCTTCCTGAAGGCGCTGTGGCAGGGTGACCATATCAAAGGGCAGGCAGTTAGGTTGACGTGGCCGGATGATTGAATGCTGGAGACCAGTGTGAATCTGATACCTGAGGGAAGGAAGAGAATTTTATAATTAATTAATTAACATAATGTAGATTTAAGTGTCTATTATCAAGACAATAGAGGTTACAGTTTTGAGATCCTTGGTGGAAAGACTCAAATCAACCACTGAAGCAATAAATCAAAGGATCAGTGCAGTGTGGCAGACTGAGATGTACATACAAATGTAAAATATGGCATCCCACAAGGTACAGTTGTAGGACCACAATTAATTGTGTTATATTGCTACTGGGTACTGTTTTATGCAAACATGGCAACAGCAGCCCCTACATATTTATTTGGTGTGATACTGATATAAAATTGGTGTTGACTGGGTGTCATTGTTGCCTTCCCACCAATTCAATTTGACTGACATTACCCTCTGGTTGAGCCAGAAAACTACATCAGCATGCTCCACCCCCTACCTTAAGGCTGATTTTTGCATAGATCTACTAAAGTCATTACCACTAAATTAACACATTTAACACTTTATTATATTTGTACCATTCCATAACAAATTGTTCAAATAGGATAAATAAATAAAAAGGCTGGCCAACTAACTGAAAAAAGCAGCTGTGGCATACAGTTATGTTCTCTAACAAACAGCTCTAGAAATGTATCCCTGAGGACACCTTGTTACATTTTGTTGTGATACAGATGTGCTGTATGAGAGCTGTATGAGAAATGTCTTCTCTTTCTGGGACCTAGTTGTTCTGAAAGCTTGAAAGGATAAAAATATGAGCAAAACTCAACAAATCTGTCCAGGTACTGAACCAACAGTATCTAACAGAAATGGTTAGTAACATTCTGTATATAGGTTATACAGTAACACACTGTACATTGGTTCTACAGAAACAGGCTGTATACAGGTTCTACAGTAACAAACTATATATAGGACCTACAGTAACATGCTGTGTATAGGACCTACAGTAATATTCTGTATATCGGTTCTACAGTAATGTGCTGTACATTGGTTCAACAGTAACAATAAAAAACACTATTTTTCCATCAAAAATAAAAAAAAATACACCTTTCCATAAGACAAAAAACTATTTTCCAACAGAAATAAAACAAACACTATTTTCTATCAGAAATAAAAATATATTTTCCATCAGAAATAGAAAAACACAAATTTTCCATCAGAAAAAAACACCATTTTCCATAAGACCCCCACCACATTAATTTTCCATCAGAAATAATAAAAAACACAAATTGTCCATCAGAAATAAAAAAAGGATTATTCCATAATACAAAACAATATTTTTCCATCAGAAATAAAAAACACAATTTTTACATAAAAACAAAACAAAACAAAACAAAAAACCCCGCTGAAACTAATAAAAACAACACTATTTTCCAGGAGACAAAACCAATATTTTCCCAAAAGAAATAAAAAACACAATTTTCCCATCAGAAATAAAAATACATTATTTTTCCATCAGAAATAAAAAACCCAAATTGTTTACCATCAAAAAAAAAAAAAAAAACACCTTTTCATCAGAAATAAAACTATTTTTCCATTTGACAAAACCAATATTTTCCCAACAGAAATATAAAACACTATTTATCATCAGAAACAAATAAACCTTTACTAGTAAAAACCCCAGTAGTTGATCCCTCTGTGATCCCCCTTAAACCCTTTACCTGCCGGTGAGCAGCTGGCTGCGGGACGGGGTGCAGATCGGCTGCACATAGTAGTTCTCCAGCTTCACGCCCTCTGTGGCCAGTTTGTCCAGTGTGGGGGTGCGGATCGCTGGGTTGTGGTAGCCGATGTCGTTGAAGCCCAGGTCGTCCGTCAGGATGAAGATGATGTGAGGGGCTCGGTGGCCGGGCAAGGCGGCCTCGGGCTCGTTCTCCACCTGGTTGGGGCTCGTCCAGTCCCAGGACAGGTATCCCACACTCAGCAGACTCATCACAGACAGACTGGTGACCGGAGACAGGGCCATGGCGGTGTTCCACCCGCAGCCTCTACAAAGTACTGTTAAGAAGGAGCAGGTAGGAGGAGGAGGAGGAGGAGGGATGCGCTGTTCCCATGTCGGAGGTCTGCACTGAATGAGGCAAAGCTTCCTCTGAGCCCACAAGCCCCCCTCCAGCTCCCCCCACACGCTTCGTTTGCTTTCGAGGATTATCACAGGTTTCCTTAAAGGCTCTGCTCTTGACCCCGCCCTTTAGACTTCCAAGAACGAGGCATAATTTGGGTCACATGCTTGCAGGGTCCAGATTTCACAAACATTGTAGACAGACCTTCTGAAAGCAGCCTTAAAGCCCATCCTATTTGCTATATGAACTCTATGAACTCGACGTGGCATGTATATCTGGCTGCACAGTCACTCACAGTATCCATCATGAACTTATTACACTCCTTATTACACACGCTTCTTCTTCCATTCCCTCTAACTATTGCTCATATTTAAAACATGCAGCCTCTCTATGGGGTCTCTGCAATGCCTTCAAATCTAAAACAGCCCTCAGACCTCCCCATCAGCATCACAAAACGTTCTTCATGACTCCTCAGGAGGCCCTGTCCTAAAGGCTTGCGTTTTTGGGCCTTTGGGGGGCATTTTGCGGGAAGCTGGGGTCCTCATCAGCCTTCAACAGGGTCCGTGTTCTGGCGCACAAGAGTCCTCTTTATTGGGTTGTGACTGTTTGTGTTGTATATGAGTAGAACCAGAACGGCTGCAGGTACTAAGCTGTACAGCGGCGTCCCACAGAGCCCACACAGGAATAGCAGATAACATCTCTGCTGGAGAGGAACATAAAGGAGCACTGTAATGTGTGGCTGCTGCTGCACAGCTTCAGAAGCCTGTAGGCTCATTTGATAGAGGCTTAAAGTGGAACTCAGATCGCTGAATAGGTACTAAAACTGTCTTAAAGGATGTAATGTTTCGGAGCCCTACTACACACTCACTGTATAACACTTTTTTTTTTATCTCCATGGTACAAATGATGTACAGTGTACCCTCAAAGCTATGTTTAAGTTCTAATTGTGCACCTCAATGGAGTTTTAAAGGTCCACCCTGACTGTACCTTTTCATTGTTTTTAAAAATAAAGAAATAAAATAATAGTGAGTCAAGGCAAGATGTTTGAACACAACACAGCTCTAGATCAAACCAAAACAACAGCAATATAATATGCACTGTAAAAGAAACCATCTTTAAAAACAAGCAGCTGTGGTTGCCAGAGTGAAATTGCACCCAGAAATGAATTGCACCCAGCAATGCTATTCAGAAGGAAGCTAATGGTCACCAGGATCAATAAATGATTAAAACATGTGACCGATATGGGCAATATTTACTGAGCTACACGCACAGAAGTAATGTCTCTCAGTATGGCTTCAGTTTAAACACAACATGCCCGGCATCTTGGAATGAAGTTGTAAATGTTCCTAATGGTGTCCTGTGATAATCCATCCCATACAGCTTGAAAATTCTCACTCAGTTCCTACAGATTTTCCAGAAGGGGTGGAGTGGATAGTGTGTCCAGCAGCATTCCAAACATTTTCAATCAGGGACAGGTCCAGCGATGTGACTAGCCATGACATGAGTATTTGTGTCTCCAAGGTGAGCTCTTGAGAGTGTTGTGCTGTTGGAATAGCACACTGAAGTGTGTGTTCAGAAAAGGTAGGACTAGTTTATTACCTCATTAATGTTACAATGGGATGTTAAAGTGCCTTTAATGACGACCAAAAGTGATCTGGCATCATATGAAATTGCACCACACACCATGACACCCGGCCTTGTTGACAGTGACCACGGTGCTTCCACACACAGATTCATTGATTGTCTACACTAACACAAAAGCACGACTCGTGAATGAAGTTGACAAGTCGCCATTCTGAGTGTCCCGATGACAGTCTGGCATGACACCATTGCAGTCGTGAAAAGTCAGCGTGCAGGGTGGGTGGGGTCACAGAGGATGTAGATGGCTCTCTCCTTGCATCTGGTGCTGTAAATATCATGGATAAGTAATAAGCTGCCCTCGATGCTCCTCTGTGCAGACTTTAACAGTCTCTGCAACATCTGTTTCTCTGCAGCCAGCATACCACACAGTGAGGCACATGGTCAGGATACTCTCCACCACGCAGGTGTCAAAGGACCTGAGGATGACTATGCCCAGGCCTGCCCTCTTCAGTTTCCTCAGGAAATACAACCGCTGGGGGGCTTTCCTCATGACAGCAGGGGTGTTGGTACGCCAGGTGACTGTGTTGCTCAGGTGTACACCAACGTACCTTGTTATGTTGCAAAGGAAATATTTAATGTAAGAAATATGGATGCAGTTTTGGGAAATGGTGGAAATGTGTATTGTTTCTGTGTTTAATTAATGTATTAAAGCATTTAATATAAATAAAAATGTGATTATATATATATATTTCAGCAGACTGTCACATTACCAGAGAAATGGACTATAAAAGGATCTTGTAAAAGGTGGAGGCTCCACAGAAAACATCTCTGGGGTTTCGTTTCCTGTGTGATCTATCCCAGAGTGGAAACTTCGGAGCATATCGTTGTTGTCCAATGAAAAACATGTATCTCTAAAATGGCTGCTTTACAGGAGAAGGCATAAATGCTCTTTGAATGAAACTTAATGTAAAAAAGAGCCTATTTTACAAATTTCAGATCAGTATTTTTGATCAGTTTGGTCTGATCATTGGACAACACTGATATAGGCTACTATATGTATTATACAATAGCTACAAGTGAATCATTAATTTGGAAAGTTATCAGCAGCAGTAGAGCACAAATAATCCACTCATCCACTGCTCATCCTCATAGTGAGAGTGTGTAGAGCTACTGTACAGCTGTGTAACGTACCTCTGAGTCACACTTATGCAGCAGTGTAATTGAATGAGCAGATTCTACTCACAACATATTTACCTGTTCATTTTCCTGTTTGCTTTTATTTCTATGACAACACAAACAAGACGTAAGCAAAATAATTCCAGGTGATTTGGGAAATACAGCACCTTCACTGGCTTAAGGTGGCCTTTAGATAAACATTAGGCTATAACTTAAAGTCAAGAACAGCAAATCCACCTTAATGAATAATATCCAAAGAGTTTGATCCCACACATCAAAAAAGCCAACACCTCTTTAGTTTATACATCAAAGTGTAACAGTTTAATGTGTTTCTAAACATAATCAACCAAATATTTATTTGTGGCATATGAAGGCATGAATCCCCAGAAAACAGGCCCTTTAGAGAAACTGCTCTTATAGTCATCTATTAATGGATGTTTTGAATTCTTCACTTACATTCTTTTGGTCACGCTCACCTGGCTCATAACAACCACTGTTTCAACAGCATGACCAAAGAGAGAAAGAAAAAGAAAGCCAAAGCAACAAAAATATTCTGGAAACACACCTGGCCTTGAAATACACCTTTACCTTTATATTTGTTTTAGTATATTTAGCAAACCCTGATCCTTTCAACTTGAGACTGAAGTTGAAGAATTCCAGCTACGAGTTATCACTGTCCAGTATTTTGTTCTGCAATAATAATAATAATAATAATAATAATAATAATAATAATAATAATAATAATAATAATAATAATAATAAAGGTGTTTCTATGGAAGGTTTATAGTTTCTAACTATGTTTATGTTTAATCTTTATTTTAAGAATGAAAGTTGAATTTTGATTCCAAATTTAATTAGACTGTTAAGTGGTGTTAAAACTTAATTAACTTAATTTTGGGAGAAGGACCACACCCCAAACTTCAATCTGATTATTCCACTTCACAAGTTGAGAAGGGGGTGGGGGTGTGAATTGGTGGATATTGGTGGGGATGCATCAATTCGTACATTCAAATTCTATGACCAGGATTCAAACTATTGGGGGGAACATTTCAACTGTTGCTGGATATTGATGGGGACGCATCACCTCAGTCCAAAAAGTACGGCAATTGGGTTCAAAATCCAGTTTGGCTGTGTTTTCTAATGTTTTTTCTAATTTTCTAACTCATTAGTCCCTGCAGAAATGTAGGAAACAGGGAAGCTTCTGACCACTGATATACAGTGGATCCTAAAAGTATTCACAGTATAGGGTTCCATTCTTCTGTACTGGAACGTTGGACATATTTCAAACATGGATGGATTTGCTGATTGTTCTGCTGAAGTTCATGTTAAACTCGTTTTTTTTACATTAGGTCTAGAGTGACATGCTGCTCCAGAAAGCTAACCAGAGTTATAAAATAGACATACAGGCTACCATGCTACCAACATAAGAACTATCTGTGATGTATATAACAAAACAAATTTGGTGAAATTGGTTGGCCAATAAGGAAGATATGGCCGATGAAAAGAACTCATCATATCTCAAGACATTTGTTTGTGTTTACAAGTGGCTCTACACCAACTTGTCCTGGGGTTGGATTTACTCTTTAGGTGTGATCATGGATTTACTTAAGATATATTCTGTGACACATGTACTAACTAAAACATTCTGTTTGCATAAATATTCAACCTCTATGCCGTGAAAGCTCCACATTTACACAGATGAAAGATAGTGCCCTAAACTGAACATCAGAGCAAGAAGGAGAAGCCACAATGAGACCAACATGAAAATCCCTAGTTTGTATGAAAGGATGGCTAGAAAGATATCAGTACTAAAGAACATATCAAGTTACACATGGAGTTTGTAAAACATGTGCAAACATATTATGTGCAAACATAACACTTCCCATTCCTCAAAAAAGCCTATCTCAACCATGATGCATAGGGGAGGCAGCATCATATTGTTGGATTGCAGAAACATAGGAAGATTTTCATAGATGATGGCAGTGAGAGCAGGAGGCTTACATACATGCAAGGTAAAGTTTAGTTACAAAAGAAACAAAACACAAAATAAACAAAAGAGAACAAGAAAACAAACAAGAAAAAAAACAGAGCACAAAAGCCAACAAACATCATGTGTACACACAACAGCAGACTCCCTCAAACAAAGAGCTACTTATACACTGACAGAGACTAGACACACCTGGAGAGGATAACAAGAGGGCAGGGCTACAAAGATGCACAGATGGGAACACTGATAATAGGGTGGAGCTAAGGCAGAAACAATACAGGAAACACAACAGCCAAGTGCTGGAAAAGCACATGACAAAACTAAACTAAACCACACAAAAACAGATGAGAATAGAACAGAATGGAATAATGGTCAGACAGAAGTGTGACAAAGATACTGCAAAGTGTCCCGCTTAAATCTGCTAAAAATCAATCATTACCTTTCAGTAGGACCACGGCCCTGAGTACAAGCCCAAAAGAAATCAGGTTTGGTTTAACAACAAATATGTGTGTTTCATTTATAATCCTGACTCATCTGATAAATATTTGCACATCCCTGTTGATTGTTAAAAGAATTCATTTTTGGATTCATTTATTTGTATTAACATTTCCATAAGATATGTGATATGTTCATACTTTTAAAACTCCCATCAGTCAAATAAACATTGCTTTATAGTAGCAGGTGTTGAGGATTAGGTTTTAGCTCAGGTCTCTCTAATATCAATGTTTTTAAATTACATTAAGTTCAGCTCGATTTTAATTGCATGGGAACTTTAACGGTGATATTGTTCCAATACAGCATTACAGAAACATAGGTCATGAACAGACTAAAGGGAGTGATGGCTCAATGCCCAGCATTACAGTTCTATTCTTGTGCAAAATTCATCACATAGGTATTGTCCCACTAAAAGCATCCCAATAAAAGAGTTAAGAAGATATTACACATAATTTTCTGTTACATTGGTTTACACTTTTGTCATCATTTGCTCTTCAGGCATATAAAATATGCCCAGCAATATATTTCAATAGAATAGAATAGAATAGAATAGAATAGAATAGAATAGAATAGAATAGAACTTTATTGATCCCTTGGGAGGTTCCATCAGGGAAATTAAGCTTCCAGTAGCAGCATAAGTACAGAATGCAGAAGATAAGCATAGAAACAAATAATTTAGTAGAAGTAAGCACTATATAAATATAAAGAATATATAATATACAGACTATATTACAATATAAAATATAGATAATAGTGCATGAGAAAAAAGAAGAAAAAAGAAGAAAGAAGAAGAAGAAGAAGAAGAAGAAGAAGAAGAAGAAGAAGAATGTCTGTATGCTATAGGTCTTCTATTTTTTTAACTAGTTTGCTTAACACATGCTCTTTTATACCTCCAATCCCTTTACTGTGTTACTAGAGCTTTTTCCTTATAGTTAAAATAAAACTGAGCATATGAAAGGAAATAATTTGAGAAGGACCCAGCAGAGCTGAATGCAAAGTACAGAGCAGATGTTGGACTTGGCAAACATAGAAAGTTACTGAATAGCATTGGCTCCTTCTGCTAACACTAGACTCACTCTAATCAAGGCCAGCAATTCCCGTAAACCACCACACCTTTCACTCTTAAACCACTACAGTCATTTCATCTGATATTGAATGAAAATGTTTATTTAGCTCATTTCACTTGAGGGTTAACCCCTGATTCTGCTCCAGCTGAGCTTATTCTGTCTCTGTACTCTGTTTTCTGTACTTCTAAGAAGGAACTCTATTTTAATTCTTATACAATATTAGAATTCTAGGAAGAAATTCAGTTAGAACTAATAAACAAAATAAATTGGAGTGAGAAGCATCCCCTTGAAGCTGTACGTATCTGATTTCCGAGCAGTGTGGAGTTATTAAGTCTTAAAGGCATCATAGTGTCATTGACATATGCAAATACAAACTTTATGTTTTCTACGTAAAGAGTCTACAATACATACAATTTAAAAAAAACACCTCACATAATGTTAAGAAGTTCCGTATAGTTTCAAGTGTCCAATGAAAACCACTAGAAATCTTTAACAATTACTAAAATCAGGTCATACTTTACATTCATTTCTATTCAAATGTAAGAGCATTTTTGCCTTTTCCTGTAAAGTTGCTATTTTGGAGATGCATGTTTTTCATTGCACAGTGATGATATACATTTTTATAAGAAATGACCTTTCCCTTACTAATTTCCTAACCTATATTCCCTCCCTCACTTCGTAACCTATGTACACATACGTACTTATGTATGCACTCATTTGTAGCCTGTGTATGCTTATGTGATACGCCTGTGTGCCTGACGTTTTGGAATGTGGCACATCAATGACTGGCATGAAAGCACGTTCTGTTAGTTAATCACAGGAAAAGAGTTGCAGCTGGGAATGGAGGAGAGGAAAGGGAGCAGTTGCACAAATGAGAGAGAACCAGAAGTGGTTAAAGACTAGGATTTTAGGTCAGGAAAGAGAGAAATTGGGGCAATTCTTGTGTTACAGATATAGGTGAAACCTGACAAGGGTGTCCAGATGTTTGTATCAGACAAATTATGTTTTTTTTAGATGCTATTCTAGCAATGGCAAGCTTCAGGTGGTTGCTGTCATGTTTGTAGGTGGTTGCTATGGAATCCCAGCTGGTTACTGTGCTGTTGCTGAGTAGTTGCAAGGTGGTGGCAATGGTATTGCTTAATGGTTGATAATGGGTGTTATAGTGTTACAAGATGGTTATTGTGATATTTCATGTCGTTGTTAAGGTGTTGCTGATTTCTGAAATATAAAGAATATCAAAATTTTACATTATACTATGTCAAAAATATCCACACACCCACTTAAAATATCAATTCAGTGGTATGAAGTTCTCAAATATCTTTACACTTGCCAAAGGTAAGGTCTCTAAACTTCCTGTTAGTGATCATGATCATTTGTAAACATCTGCAGATTTCAAGATCATCAGTTCAACAATTTCAAGTGTTTCAGAGGTGTAGCCACATTGCAAAGTTCTGGAAGTCCCAAACTGTCCCATAACAGAGAGAGAATTGATTTGGGTGCTCAGGAATAACATAAGAACAACCAAGCCTGCCATGTAGCAGGCCTGCCATGTTTGGGAAGCAGTCAAGTAAGTTGTACATCAACACGGAATGAGAGGCTGCTGTTCAGAAAATCAACACCTTCAAGCTCAATTAAAGTTTGCAGGTGACAACAAAGACAAAGCTTTCTAGATGAAAGGTTTTTGGTCAGATAAAACAAAGATGCTTAATGTAACTATAAGATATTCAACCCCAAGAACATTGTACCAGCTGTTAAGCATGGTGGTGGTTGTATCATGCTCTGGGGCTATTTAGCTGCCAGTCAAACTAGTACATAGAACAAAGGATGTAGAAGAGGTATTATGGATTCTTCAGCATAACCTCAAACCATCAGCTAGATAAGTGAAACGTGTCCAAAAGGACACTGAACCCAAACTCACATCAGAAGTGTAGTGAAATAAATAAAGCTGACAAACATTAAGCCTTTGCAATGGTCTTCCCTACCTTCCTGGCCCTATTTTAAAAAAGTGTATTGTGCTTTAAGGTCAGATTTTTTGAACAGTATCAGTTCTGCCCCTTAAAACAATCTACTATTTAATCAGAATTCTGCCAGAATCTTGTTGATGGTTACCAAAAGCATTTGGTCAGAGTACAAAATATTAGGTTGTTGTATGTTTTTTATTGTATTTTATAGTATATTTTGGACACTGTATGTGTAACTTGTGCACCAAATCCTTGTTTTGTTCATTAGTAGGTGGTACACCAGGTGGTTACTACGATGTTGCTATATTATTGCTTGTGGTTATTATGGTGTTGATGTGGTATCTCAAGTGGTTGATACGGTGTTGTTAAGTGGTTGCTATGGCATCCCAGGTGGTTACTATGATGCTAATTGGTTGCTAAATGGGTGGTATAGCGTGGCAAAATTGTTATGGTGTTTCAGGTAGTTGCTATGGTGTTCCTTAATGGATATTAGATGGTTGCTAGGCTTTTCAATGCACAATTAAAAAAAAAAACAAGGAAAGGTGAATATTGGCATGACACATTCACGTTGAGTGTATGTATATCTCCGACCAAATCGTAGTCTCATAAATGTTTACTGTGGAGATATTTCAAGTGCTATTCACTCCATCTGACTAATGAGTTCTAAAAGTGGGGATTACAGTGTACAAAAGAGGGTGTAGTTATGAAAGAGACCATCATTTATTCTGTAAACCTTTTAGTTATGGAGAGGGCAACATATGGAGGAAAGGAAAGTGGATATGGGAGGTGGCCTTATTTCATCTTCAGCAGCAGAACCTGAGGAATGCAAGGTAGTTTTTAGTCCACAGGGAAATAGAAACAGATTTGTGAGTGTAATCTGAACTAGCAGAGCCAGGGTACATACACACAGACACCGAGGGCCAGGAAGGGTTTGATTCATCATGAGTGTGTTCTTGCCATACTTCATGAGGAGTTAATCTCTTATTGGAGTACTGTATGTGAGTCAATGTGCCAATATATAATTCCCATTACTACACAATTTATGCATTAGTTTAACTGAATAATTATTAGCATCATACATCTTCAAATAAGCAAGTCTAAGGTTCAAATGGTTGATACTGCTGATCATTGCCACATTATATGCACACATGAATACAAATTAACCTTAATATTGATTATTTTATTGGTATCCCTCATTTCAGCTGTTTGAAAAGCACACTGGAATCTATGCTTTCATTTATGCTACATTTATGTCTGCACTGTATTAATGAAGCAGGACTGAACTCATTTTGCCTGTCTGAACATTTCTTGGTGTAAGGTTTGGAAAACAGCCTGTTTTTCTTTTTTTGCTTATGCTCATGAAAGGAGCTCTTTTACTGCCCTGACCCCCCGGTCACCCAACTCACCCCTCCTCAGGTGACCCATCTAAATGCCCCCACCACACACATGCACAAATGCACCACTACAGCACAACTAACAGTACTAGTACTAGTCATACACACCATCCCTCTAAACACTCTGAACCAAAATCAACACATTAGGCTGCACAGTTTTAGAGGAAAAGCATGCAATAAGACCACCTACATTTTAGTGATTTATACACAGATGAAACATGTGGACTGGTGCCTCTTACATTTTTCTTGTATTTTTTCTTTCCAGAGATCCACTTAAGACATGATCATTTTACACAATTCATTTTCTGCTCTAATTTTCATATATTGTGGTTCATCTTACAGTCTATGCTGAAACTGCTGCAACATGAGATGGATGAGGTAAATTCCTGTAAGCAGTCATCATCAAAAAATAGTTGCACCTAAAAGAATCAACCAATTACAATGCATGCCTGCAATGGAGTCACTAAGAATAGCAGGGAGTCATCTTTAATGATGAGTCACACTTTCTTCTTAGTGTGTGGAGACACACACACACACACACACACACACACACACACACACACACACACACACACACACACTATACATATCTATATAAGAAATATAGATTTTAATGAAAGAAGATTTTTAATGATTTTAATGACTGTGTATTTAAAATTTTGCTTCATCAAAAAGTCACCTTTTGCAGTAATTGCAGCCTGGTAGACCCTAGGCATTCTAGCTTTTAATTTTTTGAGTACTCTGGTGTGATTTCACCCCATGCTCCTGGAGCATCTCTGATAACATTGATTGGCTTGATGCAGTCTTCCGCTGTACCATACAGTCAAACTGCTCCCACAACAGCTCAATTGGGTTCAGATCCAGAGGCTGTGCTTGCCACACTATTATAGTCAGAATTCTGGCTAAATTCGTATTTTTTTAAATATTGTTGACACATTTTAGAGGTGTGTTTGGGGTCACTATCCTATTGTAGGATGAAATTAGCCCCAATCAAGCATTGTCCACAAGGTATTGCATGGCGTTGCAAAATTTTGTGGTAGCCTTCCTTCTACAAGGTCCCTTTAATTCTATATAAATCTCCTTTTTCACCTTCCAAGCATCTCCAACCCTCCAATATCATTATGCACTGGTCTTTTCGTTGTGCACCTTATAAATGTTCTGCTTGAAACGCACCTGTTCCTGTTAAATGAGACCAAACAGGCCAGCACTAAAAAGGCTGAGATCCATCTATTTGCATCTTGTTGATGGAAGACTGGTTTGTGGTTTTACACCCACGGCTTCAGGATTGGATATTTTCTCCAAATATGATAGTTATGAAGATTTTTTAACCAGGAACTCAGGAAAGAGAGGGAGTGCTGTTTTAAAATATTTCAGCACTTTCAAAATAACTCTGGGCTACATGTGTATTTCTGTGTGTGTGCAGAGAGCTTACAAGAAACATCTCACCTTCCCATAAAGTCTTCGGAAAGATCCAGACTTGTGCTGAGTGCTATCGCTGACTCAGTTTTCTCACCTTTGTTAATCACACCAGATACAAATCAATCAGATAACAATATCGGTTACAAACCACAGGTTTTGAGTATTGTGGTAGTTGTGCTGGGCTGTCCTGAAGTTTTCTCTAGGTAGCATTTGACTCAAAAGCCTATGAGCTATAACCATTGAAACTAATGTGGAAGTAATTAACCATAAGAATACTACAGAGCAATATGAGACAAATGGTATGTAGGTAAACAGACATCCTGATGGCTGTCAAGGAAGGTGAACACAAGCACATGCATCCTCTAATACATGTGAAACCACCACCACCTCTTTACAAACTGCCACCAATGAGGAAAGTCCCCAGCTCTGATACAGCAGCTAACAGCTGTGCCAGCCAGCATTGCAGCATTATCCCATATTTGAACGAACAATCTAGGTAATATATATATACAATATATACAAAGGTAATAGTCCTAGCTCAGTAGACCACAGACCCCCCCCCCCATAGTTAGCAGTGACTTATTATTCATCTTCAGTAATATAAGGCTTTTCTATACAATGTTTTTTAGCAGTGATACATTTAAAACAACACAAAATGTAATTGAAAGGTCAGACAGATAATTATACGGTGTTATGAAAAGCCAGAGTCTATTAATGTCATGTCAGTTTCATCTGAACCTAGTTGGTCTAATTTACATAAAACATATGAAGAGTATCACAATAGCAGCAATATTTAGATTAAAAATATATATTAATTGTCAAAAGATAGTTGTACCCAGAAGGAGGGGGATTGGGGAAGTGTGGGATTGCAATACTATGAGAAAGGAAGGTTACCAGGAACAATAAATGATTAATAATTCAGACTGGTATGGGCAATATTTATTGAGCTACACATGTCTGGCATTGCGTATAATGCAACATGCCAGACGTCTCAGAATGGAGTTTCCTAGCGATTCCTAATGGTGTCCTGTGACAATCCATCCCATGCACCTCTGGAAGGGCTTCTTAATGAGCTGTTTAGTTGAATCATGTATTTTGGGAGCAGGGACCAATCACTAAATGTGCAGGGCAGGGTGCCTCCAGGAACAGGGTTGAGAAATACTAAATGTGTCCTAATTGAGCACCACTAATAGTAGTTTTTGTGTATGTAGTGTGCAACAGATAAAAGTGTTTAAAATATGCTCAAATATCCAATTTGCATACTCAAAAATAGCAGTTGAGTGTGGTTATGATGAACACTGTTTCACTGTTCTCCCACAATGAAATGTGAAAAATAGAGGGAGGAGCTTCTTACGTCTGGAAAATGAGGAAAATATGGCAGACAATAAGCGGCACAGTGGTGGAGTGGATAGCGCTGGCTCCCCTGTGACCCTATTCAGGAATAAGCAGTATAGAAAATGGATGGATGGATGGCGGACAATATAAGTGCAGTGGTGTATGCTGCGGGCCCTTTCCCTGCCCTGCAACTAACCCTGTTTCTGGAGTGCTACCTTCCTTCAGACTTTAGATTCAGCTCTAATGCACCCCACCTGATCAAACTAATTACTACCTTCAGATGTTTTTGACAGGCTGAATGGGGTGTGTCAGTTTTGGGCTGGAGTTGAAAGCTGCAGCATTTTGTGTCTCCAGGAACAGATGACCCCTGCTCTATATGTTACAGTTTTAGTGTGTAGTATGCAATTGGGATGAAATTCTGCGCAACTGGTGATATTGTATCTGATTTTTCTTTGTTCTTTAAAAACGTATTGTTTGGATTCCATGGCATGTGTAAACAAAAAACAACTCAGTTCTATCTTGTTAATTTAGTGAATTTAGTATATGTTGTTCTGCTGGCTTGATTAAGTCAACTGGTGACAATCTGATACTGCTGGCCTAACCTCAGAACCACCCAGATTATTCTTCTGTACCAAATATATTTTCAATGTCCTCAAACAAAATTGAAATACACAGGGACTTTTATTTTGGAAAATAAGCAGATATTACAAACAACTGGGAAAAAATAATGACCAGGCCTGATATAAAACATTTTTTGAAAATATTGTTGTCACTCTGCTAAATGAAAATTATTTACTAAACAAATTTACAACAGATAATAAAAGAAAGATATGTAAATAAATTGAAAATGCGTTAAATATTTAAAAAAATGCAGAGCAATATGCAAGTAGACCACCAGCTTTGCCGCCAGTGGGCAAACAGGATGCCTTGGTTGTATGGGTGCCCCATTCACTATATTGTGCACTATATTTGAGTTCCGCCAATTTTAGTTGTGTCCGAAAACACAGTGACGAATTTTCAGTGCACTGTAACATCTGACAATGAACCATGATGTATAGTGTACAAACATGTAAATTATTCAAATACCCATATCCCATCATGTTGTTTGGTTTGAAAATACACTCGCAGCTTCACTGAAGAAGAATGATGTAGACAATACTCCATGTCAGGGTTTCTCATCTGTTTCCACCTCATGAACCACCTGTTTATAACTAGAAAGTGTAACAGCCCATGAAAACACACAGCAGAACATTTTATGTAAAACTGTTTTCGACTTTTACTTTTGTGGACATGAAAACATGAAAATTAGCCCTGAATATTAGATTAAAAATGGCGTGTCAAAATGTGGATGTCTTTATTTCTGTCTTAAAGGTGTCACTAAATGTCCGTCAGTCTACTTAAGCTGTCAGATCACATTGCGGCAGATATTTATTTGCTTTTTCTGAGCACCATTCTTTCTTAGATTAAGAAGCATCTACATCTCTGTTTTGCTAGTTATCAGCATCAGATCCTTGCAGCTGCATTGATTTGAATTGATAAGGTTTAATTTGCCTTGCGTTACTCTGCAATGTTATTATTTGTCATTTAAATTAATGCTTAAATAATGTTTATAGTTTGAACATGAGTGACCTCTTGATTTGCATATACAGTATACAAAATCATTTCCCACCATAGAATTTTATGATTTAAAATGGCTTCAAAGATTTGAAATCACTAAAAGTTGTACTGTGTGTGACTATGTATGTGAAAAATAAATGTTGAACTTAATAATCCACTGAATACATCCACACAGGACCAGTACTAGTAAGCCTAAACATTACCAGCTCCAGACTATATGATTCAAACCATATACATGTACAATCCATATACACACAAATCCTGTGAACATTACTACTGCAGACACAAATGACTGTAACCATACACCAGCCGCTCTACAGTACAACTGCCCCCCAACACACACAGCCACACTTCAAGCTTGTAGACCCAGTGAACCCCCCAATCCACACGCATATAAAAAGCTCCAGCCCACCAGTGTATACAAACATCCTCACTGCCACACACACACACACACACACACACACGCTAACACACACACGCACACACACACACACACGCACACACACACACACGCAAACACACATGCACACACACACACACACACACACACACACACACACACACACACACACACACACACACACAAGCCTAACCCTTAAAGCAAACACACCTGTTCCTGTTAAATGAGACCGAACTGGCCAGCACTAAAAAGGCTGAGATCTGTCTATTTGCATCATGTTGATGGAAGATTTGTTTGTGGTTTTACAACCACTGCTTCAGGATTGGATATTTTCTCCAAATATGATAGTTATGTGTGTGCTGACTGGGGAGATTTTTTAACCACTGAGGAACCAGAACTCCAGAACTCAGGAAAGAGAGGGAGTGCTGTTTTAAAACATTTCAGCACTTTCAAATAACTCTGGGCTACATGAGTATTTCTGTGTGTGTGCAGAGAGCTTATAAGAAACATCTCACCTTCCCATAAAGTCTTCGGGAAGATCCAGACTTCTGCTGAGTGCTATCGCTGACTCAGTTTTCTCACCTTTGTTAATCACACCAGATACAAATCAATCAGATAACAATATCTGTTACAAACCACAGGTTTTGAGTATTGTGGTAGTTGTGCTGGGCTGTCCTGAAGTTTTCTCTAGGTAGCATTTGACTCAAAAGCCTATGAGCTATAACCATTGAAACTAATGTGGAAGTAATTAACCATAAGAATACTACAGAGCAATATGAGACAAATGGTATGTAGGTAAACAGACATCCTCATGGCTTCAACGTACAGTACTTGAATGTATGCATGTGCCAGCCAGGATTGCACAAAAGCCAGATTTAAAAAAATATTTGATATACATTCATATTTAATATACATTCACATTTGATATCATATTCATATACATACTTCAAATATAGTTGTACCCAGAAAAAAGATAAAGGTTACTAGGAGCAATAAATGATTCATAATTTACACTGGTCACTAAGTCACTGGCATTGGGTATAATGCCAGACATTTCATAATATAGTTTCTTAGAGGTTCCTAATGGTGTCCTGGTATCCATCCCATACAGCCTGAATATACTCACTCAGTTCCTGCTGTTTTTGTGTTAGGATTGGAGTGTTGATAGCGTGTCTAATATCATTCCACACATTTTCAATCAGGGATAGGTCTGATGATGTACTTGTTGGAATAACATAAACCCAGGTAGTAAAATTACCAAACAGTTTCTTTGCCAATTGAAAATTGGAAGAACATAAAGGCTATGAATCTATCCAAGCTAGATAGCAGGCATATGTTGATCTGCTGGCTTGATAAAGTCAACTGCTGACTGATTGCCAAGATAATGGAATAAAATAGAATCTGAGCAAAACGCCAAATGGATTACTAACTTTGTCATCAGCGGGCAAATAGTAGCCAGCCATCATCAAGTGTAATACATACAATAGCTGTTTACTATATTGTGCACTACTATCAAATCCATCATTCCACCATTTTTAGTCATTGTGTTTTAAAGTTGGTTTGAAAATATACATGCAGCTTCTCTGAAATGGTGAAATGATGTGATGACGTAAAGATCGTTGACATATAGAGACAGCTTTTTGACAGAATTAAAGCAGTGCAGATTTTGTAATTAAATGTATTGTCTGAAGTTGGTAACGCATCCTCACTGCTCATTTTCATGAGCTACATTTAGGACAGATGTTTTCATTAGGGCATACTATTTTTAAGCTATTGTTCAGGCACTAATTCTTACGTATTCAGTGTCATCGTCTCCAAAAAATTAAAGGGAAAACAATTATACATAAAAAAGCTCTGTAGTTGATGGAACATGAGCTGGAAAATGTTAAGAAGCCTTGAATGCTCTATGACATGGATTTTCACATGTTATAAAAAGTGACTAAAAGTGACCCTTTCAGACCAATGCCCTCACAGTGATGGAGAAACACTTACCTCATACATCCCTTGAATTCAGGAATGCTTTGACACACCAGCACGAAACACATATGGCTAGAAACAGTTAGAACCTACTGTTTCTAAAAAATAGTGATTTCATTGCGATGCAATGAATTAATTATTTGTGGAAAATCATGATTTTATAATACATTTTTATAATCTCCAGTTACTAAAATCCAGTATAATACATTTTTATTACCTGAAATATTGACCATATTGGCCCTGAACTAAATACTTCAAGGTTCATCCTACTGTGACCAGCAGTTTTAAAAATCTGCATGGATCCCACCAGATGGATCTTCAAAAAACTGAAGTCCTCCTGATGATTCTCCATTATTTTGTCCCAGTAATAAATTATATCATAAAATATCATCTTACAGACACCAACTGGCACCAATTCTGATCAGAGATCCATTCACCTTCAGCTTTAAGTCTCAACAGTCAAAAATAAGAAGACAAAAACAGGCACTTGATAAAGTTTCTTCAAATCTTGGCCACTTTCATCAAGATATTAAACTTCTGATAGTATTTACACCTCAAGTCATGACATGTTTGAGAAGCCAGAGGCCTTAAACAAAGAAATCAGCAGCTGGCCAGTGACTGTCTTGTGCAATTACTGTGTTATTACAAATAAAAGAGGCCAGATCAGAAATGGGGCAAATAAAACACAGTACATAGAGCTGGGTCCCTGAGGGACCAACAAATGTATCTCTTTTCTTCTCCTTCTTTGTGTCACTGTATTGTTCTGAATGTTACCCATTAAAACCACACCTGTCTTATTTTAATCTATCTGGTGATTACTGTGGATTATTCAGATGAAAACACTAAATATAGGGAGTTACAGACATTTCTGTTCGTTTAACAGACGGCCATAACACTAGGTCAATTTTTAAACGTGTAAATCGTACTCGATTTCCGGAAGCAGGCGAAACTACATTTCCCACAATGCTCTGCGGCACGATCGCTGCGTTACCGGTTCAAAGGTGCGAGGTGGAAAGCATGGTGGTGCGGGAAGGCTGTTAAACTGCACACATGCGACTAAGTTTCTTAAAGGTCTTTTTTTACACTTTTTGGCAGACATGACTTCGACGGGCCCTGCCGGTGCAGAGGGCGCGTTGTTGAAGCTGATATACTTGCATCTGAAGAAGAACGGACACAAGAAAGCGGCCAGTGTGCTGAGAAAGCACACCCCACAGGTTTACAGCACGATTACCACTCACCCTGCCTTCTTGTCTTAGCACTACACTTTCAGGGCTTTACACTGGACTGCCTTAGAACCCTAGACGTAGTTTAAAGTACTTTCATTCACCAAAACATTCATAAAGTGTGTTTCGGAGACAGTCACAGATGACCGGTTTATTTTCAGGAGATCATACGCTACTCTTTTATTTTTATTTATTTTTGTTCATTAAAAGGAATAAAACCACTTTCCATTTCTTACTATGATAAGATGGATGAGGATATTTACAATCGGTTTTTCAAAACACTACTGACGCCATTAGCCCCGCCCCTCCCACTGATCAGTCACAGTCTGTATGCAGGTACAGTGTGTACATGTGGACAGAACAGTAAACATGCGCTGGAAAGCTCCTTTTGGCATTTAAACTGGTACTAAATTCAATTGGAAACCAGTGCATTTTAGCTGGATTCCTCGCTGATAATTCATCACATACTTTCAAGATTGAACTAAACTTAAACTTCTGATATACACTTCAAGTAATTACATATTTGAGAAGCCAAAGGCCTTCTGCAAAGATGTCAACATATAGCCTGTGAGTTTCTCAGCATTACCCTTACAGGGCTTCACACTGGACTGCAGAGCTGCAGCAGGTTTAACCCTGAGAGGGTCAGGGGTCTGTACAACTGAGCTCGTTTTACTGTCTGAGTAGTCGTTTTTTTTGTCAGTGTAGTTTAGCTTTTATAACCCTATACATAGTTTAAAGTATGTAGTTTAAAGCTCCTTTTGCATTTAAACTGGATTACTCGCTGAAAATTCATCACACGGTGATATGATTCACACGATATGAAGCCTAGAAAACGACATGCAACTGCAAAAAAACAGCAAAATTTAGATCTCGGAATCTAAGAGTTAAAGCTCCCTCTGATTTGATGTGTGGGAAAGGCTTGAGGGATAATTTCACTTCTTGACATTCTGAATGTGGAAAGGTGGAATAAGTATGCAATTCCCATCTCTTTCTTACCATCACAATTTAGTTCTCATCAGAGTGCCTCAGATTCTTATGTTTGACCAGTTTTATGCTTTTCACTTTGTGCCTAATATACACACCTCTTGACAGGTACTGTTGTAATCAGTGTTTTTCATTTGAGAGAAGAAGAATCTAGAGTGTGTCCAAAGCAAGTCACAGCTAAAATCTTCTATATGAAAATGCGCTGTGCAGAAAAGTTCCATTGTTTGTTCACTCTGGCACAGGCTCATGGTCTGTTTATGCCAGAAACAGTAAGTGGTTTGATCTGCAAAGTTGGTGAATATCTTCTCATTTCCTTAACATGTGTTGTCTGATTATGTTACAGTTGGAAACTAAGAAAGTGAAAGTCTCTCTCAATGACATATTCAAGAGATGGATGAGGTAAGTGTTTCTGCAGCCCTTATAACCAGTTTTTGGCATTTACACACACAGTAAAGACAAAAGTGCAGCTCATCCCTTTGGTCAGTTCAATTATTGTAGTAAAAATAAAGCAGAGCTGAAAAGTAGGTGACACACAATGTATACACTATACATAGTGTGTACAGTTTTAGAAGATACTCACCATATTGACCTTAATACATTTGTGTTTTTATTGATGCTCAGGTTTGACACTGCATGCTTTAACACATCTCATAGCAAATCTATTTTTATGTCAACACATGTTTTTCTTGTTTTTCTTTCCTTGATTTTTTATAAAGTGAGCAAGATCCAAAAGGGGGACGTTCTGGTGGAAAGAAAGCAATTGGCAGCTCTGAAATTTCAGGTAATTTATACAACAAGTTTGAAAAGATTCACAATCAAAAACTACCTACCAATGACTGTCTCATTTTGGTATTTGCAAGTGTGCATTTCTGCATTAGTTAGTGTATTGTCCCTGTCATCTCAAGCTTGCAGCTATTCTTTTTCCATTGCATGAATATTTCATAACAAAAAAAATGCTTAACCTCTTCTACTGTGATACCAGCTTTAGACTACATCAGACTTGTCAAACTGTGTCTCTTACAGGCCACAGTTCTAACACTGGATTTGTACAAACTACATATTGCTGTACTGTATATACTAATGAATGTTCATCTAATAGCACAGTACTTAAGCAGTATTAGAACATTATTATACATAAGAGGTTCATGTTATAATGTGAGATACTAGCACTGGCGTGCTGCAGTTGTAGATGCAAGGCCGCAGGGTTGAGTGTAGCTCAGTACACATGTTCCAGTTTCTCACAATATAGCAGGAACCTCAAGTGTATTATTGCAATTATACCTTAATTCTGTTATAGCTTTTTACTGTTAGATTATAAGATACAGAAAATCAAATTATCAACTTTCTGCTAGAAAATACAGTAGTTCCATTACATCAGATAAGCTGCTGGAAAAAAAACATCTTCATAATTGCCAAAAATATTAGGCAGTGTCAGAGGTTACATTAATCCCCTGGCCACACATGCTGTGAAAGTTGTTAGCCAAATATTGTGAAATTTCTTTATGTGAAGCTGAAGTTAATTAATGCAACAGATGATGCTCTCTCTGGTTGGCTGATTTAATGCACCCACACAATAGTACCTTATCTACCTACACCCTACCCATCAACACATATTGTCATCCATACCTTTCATTCTGTTACTATTAATTACTTCAGTGATCAATGAAATAAACTTTCATTTTGTTCAAAATATGATGTAAAGTCAGTATAAATTATGTTCGCAGTCTGTTACTTACATAAATCTAATGCTGATTTTTCCTTGTCTTGTAAGCACTGGCATTGGTACGAGGTAATGTGTGTATGTGGCAAAGTGATAATAGAGATACGGTCCTTGTGCCAGTTTTGTGCAGTACTGGCACCATTGGAGTATCTCTCAGCTAATCACATTGCAGGGTCGGAACTAAAAAGTGTAATTTTTTTAGTCCTCTGCATTTAACTGCACATAAACACTAGTGAATTCACATGCTAGGGGGCAGTGAGCACACATGCCTGGAACAATATCCACAGTGGCCAGAGAGCAACTGGGGAGTTGAGTGCTTTGTTCAAGGTCGCTTCAGTCATGTCCTGTCAGTTCACGGAATCGAAATGACAACCTTCCAGTCATAAAGCTGGTTTCCTAATGACCTGACCACAGTTGGTCACCTACCCTAAATCTGTGGATATGGAATAAGTAGCTGTTACTATTGGATGAGCAGGACAATAACAAATTGCATGAAATTAATCCATTCCTTTAAATAAGGCCGAGTCTGATCTCTAAATAAATCGGATCAATCAGTGATCAGTCAAAGTCTGACATTAATTTCTTCTCAACTAAGGTGAAGCTCCAAGATGTACCGAGTGTATGAAAACACTGTCAGTCGCACACATCTGACGGGATTGCCCAGCACTCAGTGGCATCCAATGGAGAACCTAATAGTTACTGTTCTGTTAGACTGGTTAAAGTTTCTTTTTCCATTTGTGTGTTCATAAGTTAGGACCAGAAAATGTGTGTATAACAGTTGCTGGCCTCAGAAATTTCTTTTAGCAATTTAGCATTTACATTAGTTATCAGAAAAGATCCAAACAGTTTCATACTCTCTTCTGAAAACATGTCAATGAGGCTGTTTTATAGATTTTGTGTGTCACATAAATTTGGAATCCATGTGAACATGTCTGTGTGAATATAACTTTTTACATGTGTTTGTGCCTTCGTCATGCAGTTACTGTTACACTAATGAAGAGCTTTAGCTGTATTCGCTACATTAGCCTTATAGTCCTCTGCCATTGAAAATATAAAAACAGGGATCTTGCATCCCTGCATCTTTAAGCCCTCCCACCAAGTAAGTTTTCAGCGTCCATGTGGAAAAGCCACAGGAACGGTTAACCTCCCTGCTCAGACTCGTTCAGCTCTGCCGTGTCAAACAGGGCAATGATTCCTTACTTGAAATTTTCAATAAAGCACTATCAGTAAAGTTACTGGATTTCTTGTCTCTCACCAGTTACACTTTGATGACTTTAGTAGAGATGATTATATAGATACAGTCTACAGTTATCTGGATTTATCCCTGAATATAGTCTCAAGAATCTGTGGGTTTAGGGAGTCAGAACGTTGAAGTCTGCTTTGATTTGGCCCACCAGGACTGTAATTTGACACCTACACTAGATGTTGGAACATGATTTTGTGAATTTGATTGCATTCAACCACAAGTGTATTGAGTTAAGGTACTGATGTTGAATGATCAGCTTGATGCTTTGAGTTACCTCAGACATATTGGAAGGTGTAGCATTATGCTAGAGCAAGGGTGTAGGCATTAACAGTCCTGCACGGTTTTGTGCTTTTTTTTGCTTAAGCACACCTGATTCAACTCGCCTGTTAATACTAGGTTTATTAGGTCGGATAGGGCAGTGAAATCAGCTAACTGCATTAATCCAGCACTCCAGGACCAGAAACACCTACCCCATACTTGGCACAGCTCAGTGTGGGTGGCTTTATACCCCCCCTGCTTTCCTAAGAAAATTTTAAAAGGTGGATGTGTAAGTTGCTGCACCATAAATGATCTAAATTCACAGTTTTAACATGGACACATTTGCATATACAGTGTGAAATTACAGCAATTACTATAGTTGTATTACTTCATAATAGAAGGATTACTGATAGAACATGCTTGCTGCTCTCCTTTGAGAGCACCTCGTTACCTTTTGTCACAGAAATCGCGTTTGTTTTTCCAGTGTCTAAACAAACAAAAAACAGGAATCCGAAACACAATGTGAGCCCTACAAGCAAGAAAAAAATTCAGGTATGCAACTTTCCTTCATATTAATAGGATGTGCAATCATGTACACCCTCACACACAAGTTTCTTACTAATCTTTGAAACTTTACTGCACCTTTTGTCCAGACAACAGCTGCATCTGGAAATCAGAAAATGAAAAAGGAGGACAAATCAACTGGCCCAGTGGAGGGCCTAACAAATCTGACCTCCAAAAGCCCAACAGCAGGAGATGATTCTGACTCAGATTCCAGTCTGGATGTGGAGAAGTGGAAGAGACTAGCGTTAGAAATGTCAGGTGAGGCAGAAAGAGTTAGAGTAGGTCTCAGTTGATTCTCTGTTGTGTGCTTTCTTGTTCTTTTGAATTGCAAGCCACAAGCATAAGTCTACCCAAAAAGTCTGTATGGTTAAATGTCTATAGTTTCAACTGCTAAATTGATTCATTTAGCAGTACTCATTGACACACATACAAAAAAACACACCAGGAAGGAGTTGTCGGAATGGAATGAAACTTGTGTGAATGTAATGGTGATTATATGTACATGATTGCGGTTTTACAGTGGAAATTTATTGTTGAAATCCGTACCACTAAAAGGAGACTCTAATACCCTTGTTGGGCCATTTCTAGCCTGGATACAAGATGACAGTTCGGCATGAAGGTATACAGGTTCTGTATGGCATCCTACAGCACATTTGCCCACATATAGTTCAACTGGGCCTGTAGATCCTCCATACTCATAGACTGCCAAAGCTGGTGTCCCAGCTGGTCCTATAAATGCTTTTTTGGCAAAAAAAAACCCCAAAAAAAACAAAAAACTGGTGACCAGACAGGCCATAAATGTTTAGTAATCTGTCAAAGACATTCCTGGATGAGCATTATCCTGCTAAAAAGTGCATTGCAAACCCTGCCCTAAGATGCATTATCTACCTGTGGGATGTCCTGCACATATTGCTGAGCTGATGGTGCCCCTGTTATCACTACTAGGGGACACTGACGTATGCAATGGCTGCTCAGATTTCACTAGCATTTGAAGCAGTGTATCGCTCCACAGCAAAGGCAGGATTGAAACCTTCAGCTCCAAACCCACATAACCTGCATTTGTTGCTAAAATTGAAAGAGTTCCAGTTTGTAGCAGTATAGGTTTCTCATTCGTAGCACCATTGCAAATTAGGGCAATGGTGGCTGGCTGCCAATGGCAGAACATGTAATGGGTGCTGTGATACCACCTTTTATTGGAACAACCATCCTACTTCTTTTAGTCCAGTGATGCACCCTCTTTCAAAGAATGTCAACTGGGCAAAAAGTGCATTGTAGAGGCATGTTTTGCAGTCAAAGGTCTCTCACCAAGAGGTACACTATTCAAAAGTATCCTCTGAGAGTATTTTATAGGTCAGTAGGGTAAGCACTTTTATATCAAGTGTCCAATCAGACTCTACCTGTAATCATTTACATATCTGACTGACACAAATCTGCAGCAATTCTATCTTGGTGTGTTTTTTTATGTGTGTATTTGTTTCATGTATAAGGCAGGGATCACCAACCCTATATGAGCTACCTTCCTACAGGTTTCAACTCCAACCCAAATCTAATGCACCCAGTTCAGCCAATCAAGATATTCTGAAGACCATAATTTGTTGGATCAGGAGAGGTGGAATAGGGTTGAATCCAAAGTCTGCAGGAAGGTAGCTCTGCTAAGGTTGGTAACTGTTAATATAATGTGTTGGGTGGAATTAAGTGATCTCTAGGTATCTGCATAGAAATATCAAATAAAAAGGTGGACTTGTTAACAAGTTAGGGAAAATATAAATTTGCAAGTAATTATAAATGAGCAATTTGAATATACATTAATGGTATTTATAAAAATGGGTAATAGTACCATGTTGTCTTCTAGATGTGGACATAGCAAAGATGGATGCCTTGACAGGTCCCAGCACCACTGCTGTCACCAATGCAGATAAATCTGTAAAAAGAAAAAGGCCAGCTCAGCCAAAAAAAGACCCAAACAAGAATGGAAATGCCAAGCCCTCTGCCAGGAAAGCCAAAGCTGAAACCAGCAGTCCTTCAAAAAGAAAGACAAGTGACAAACCATCAAAACCAAGAACCAAGAAAACTACCAGCATTGATGCACCAGACAAGGTTAAAACTCCATCCAAGAAAGCGAAAGATAAAGGTAGCATTTCAGAAATTTCTAGCAGCCTTTCAGAACAGGTTGCAGACCCTAAGACAAATGACCTCACCAAGAATGATAGTATTAAAGATCCGTCTATGAAGAAAAAACATAAAAAGGTGGATAACCAGTCTGAATCTAATAACACCGAAACTCTGACCCAAAGTCTTGGAACTGAGAAACAAGATGTTCCGTCTGAACTTGAACAGGATAAAGCTTCCTCTAAGAAAGCTCAATCTAAAAGTATGAAATCTTTGGAGCCTGTAAATGTGGAGACACCTTGTAAGGAGTTAAAAAAATCGAATGATGATCCAAATAGTGAACCAGTTGGTACTCCCATTAAGAAAGTAAAACTTAAATCTGCTAAAGCTGTATATCTGGATGCTCCTCCTACACCGGCTGGCTCTGAGGTTCTCTGTAGTGATGCAAAAACTGACCAGTCAGATGAAAATGTGTGTTCAGAGGCTTTGCTGGTAAAGACCCCCTCTAAAAAACATAAATCTAAGAAATCGGATAAACCTGTACAGTGCGCAAATGTGATGACTCCATCAACTGAAGCTGATGCTGATGTTAAAAGCAGGCATGTAACCTCTGATCAGTTAGAGACTCCCTCTAAAATAGATGAAGGGAAAATGTTGGGTGATATACAGAATGAGAAACCCTCTAAGAAATCAAAATCTAAGAAAGCTAAAGAGACCTCACAAGCTGTAGAAGTGAGCACTCCTTGTGGAGAAGCTGAAGAGGTCAATAGCCACTCAAACATTGATCAGTCAGAGTCTCTATCAAATGAACCAGTGACTAAGAAACCTAAGCTAAATCCTGTTGATCCAAGTACTGATTTGAAACCTTCTAAGAAAGTTAAAACTAAGAAAACAGACAGCATCTCTGAGCTCAATGGGATTGAAGGTGAAGAAGCAGTTAACCCCGGGGTTACTCCTTCTAAAAACCACATACATGTAACTGGTAATAACCTGTCAGAAGAGACCCTTTTTAAAAAGCTTAAAACCAAGAAAAGTTCAAAGATTGATCAGACGTCGGATCAGATGTTGACTCCTTCCAATGAGGCTAGTTTGGATGCTGGGGAAGCAGACAAAACAAAAAGCTCAAAAAAGAGCAAAAGCAAGAAGTTTGACAATGTAGAATGTGAGGACTCTCCCTCATTGACATCACCACAAAGTGTTAAGTCCAAGGTGGATGATGGCGACAGTCTTTCAGCTAACCAGAATACTGAATCAGGGGAAATGAGCTGTCCCAGTCCCCACGATCAGCACAAAGAGAAGAAGAGGAAGATTGAAGTTGAAGACAGTATAAATGTGTCAGTTCTGGAGAGTTCTGAAAGTTCAGAACCGAAGAAGAAGAAGAAAGAAAAGAAAAAGAAGAAAGAGAAAGATGACCGTACAGCCGAAGAGGTTCCACAAGTGCTACAACCAGAGGAGGTAGCAGACAGCCTGGCAAGCAGTCCAGAGAAAAAAAGTAAGCCTTTTATTCTAGTTCTGATGCAAGACGTTGCCTCATGTCCTCATAATGAAAACCATTTGTTTATGTGTGTTCGCTTTGCCTTTGTCCTTTTGGTAAATGATGTGCAGAGAAGAAGAAAAAGAAAGATCGAAATGAGGAACAAACCATCTTGTCTTCTCCAGCTCCTGAGGAACAACCACCAAAAAAGGTAATGTTTTCATATTATGAATGTCTGGATGTTGACTTCTATGATCTGCATTGAGTTGCACATTTATAGTGCATGATCATAATATCCTGACCTGACTCTGGTATCCTGGAGAATTTAGTTTCGACATTCTAAGGTCTAATATTCACATGTTTCCTACAGGAAAGGATTATAGTCTCATCTGGACCTTTGTGCACTTTTTGAGTGTTTGGAAGCCATGTGCACTAATTAGCCATAACCTGAACACAACCTGCCCAATTATGTGTAGATCCCCCTCTTTCCGCTAAAACATCTCACACACACAGAGCTGATCTTTTGACTCCATAAGACCTTTGAAGGTGTCTTGTGTTATCTGGCACCAAGACAAGTCTTAGCAGCAGATCCTTTAATTACTGTAAATTGAAAGGTGGGATTTCCATGTGCACTAATGAGGCCTAGGGGCCTATGAACCGCTCACTGGTTGTCCTTCCTTGGAGCACTTTTTGTAGGTGCTGACCACAGCATATCCTGAGAACACCCCACAAGACCTATCCGATGTTTTGGATATGTTCTGACCCAGCTGACTAGAACATCACGGTGTGAATCTTCTCTAAGTGTCTCAGGACTTTTTCACTTGCCCATTTTTCCTGATTCAACACCTCAACCGCAACTCACTCTTCACATGCTGCCCCTTACAGGAGGCACCATAGATAAAGTCAGTGGTGTTAATCATGGTTGATCTGTGCATGTGCGGTGAGTCATTTTTTAGGTTGGCTGAATGACCTCTTTTCCTCTGCAGGGTCAAATGAATACAACATTCTGTCACAGTTTTTCCATTTGTTGTTTGGCACGATACCATGACATGTGGCGTTTGCTGTTGTCTCACATAAAGAAGGTTTCACTTAGTTTCTGTTTGTTTCAACACCAAAGTTAGTTGTCAAAAACCAAAACCTTCAGTGCTCCAAACTTCTTTACTCTTGCACTACAAATACAAGGCTAATGTAGCTAATGCCACCTAACAAACTGAAGTTGAAGTCCATATGTTAGTGTTGTATAATCTGCCTGTGTAAACCACATTCATCTGAAAACATCAAGACTGTTTTATAGGTATAGTGTAAAGTCAAATAACATTGGTTTCCAAGTAAACAAGAGTGTGTCATTGAGTAATTTGCCGAGCTACATTAGCCTTGTACTCGGCCACTTGAAATATAAAGACCCCAGATCTTTCAGCACATAGGCACACAAATGTAGAACCAATCAGTGGAGCCCTGTGGATTACCCCCCATTGGAATGGTTACCCTCCATGCTCAGAACTGTTTGGCCCTGCAGGATTGCTGGAGCTGAGCCATTAGGCATAACAAATTCGTTCATCTAATTCTTTGCATATGTGGTGGGCAATTCCATAAACATGAGCTACCTTGGACTTGGTCTTCAGTTTGCTAAGGTTTAGTCCTCTGGGCCCTGATCTGGTCTCCCTGGTTTAATGAATTAAGGTTATTGATGTGCTAGATTAGGTTTAAAATAAACAGTATGTGAAATTTAGTTCTCTCTGTGTGTATGTGGTCTGCAGAGTGCATTTCTGCTCCGGGTGCACTGATGAACCATTTGCTTTTTTCATCATTTAGAAAAAGAAGTCTTCTAAGGATAAAGAACACCTTAATGATTTGGCTCAAGAGGGACAAATGTAAAAGCAACAACTGATTGTAACACATCTGAACAGTCTCACAACATACTTTGGAACATGGACAGGAATATGACATCATGCCGTCCTGTGTTTTTTTTTTTTTTTTTTTTTTTTTTTTTTTTTTTTACAGTGTTTACTTTTGTATATATGTGTTTGTATATATGTGTGTGAGATGCATTTTTTGTTTTTGTTTATTGAGGGAAAGCTTTCTTAATTCTTAATGTCTTGTTTTTTAATAACCAACATCTTATGCAGTCTGAGCTCTTTTGTGAATGACATCATGAGCTTTTTATTATATAAAGATATTGCTGATTTGTTGATCCAGGGATTGAGACAGAACTGATCTCACACTGAAGACATTTTTAACACCCATTTTTAATGTTTGTTGTAAACAAGAAGTACTGTCTGTACTTTGTTTTTGTTTTTTTGAGAAATATATTTTCACATTTTGTTACTCTGAATGATTTAAAGAAAGAATATATTGTCCAACCTGTCAAAAGGCTGCTTTTCTTTGTCCATAATATTTATTATCTTATACGTTGAGCTGAATTTCAATCAGATTTGCTCCACAAAAACAAAATTAGTTGAAGTAAAAAATGATAAAGCAAAAAATACTCTTAATTTTCGATGTAAATATAGTTTATTCCAAGAACTTCTGAACCACTTATACTTGTGCATCTGGGAATTAGAATATTGTGGGAAAGTTCATTTTTATTCATAATTTAATTTAAAAAGGTAAACTGTCATTCATATTCATTACTTGTAAAGTGAAATATTTAAGCCTTTTGTGAAAGTCACATATCACAGCATCACAATGAATAACAAGAGCAGAAAGAGCATAGTACTTGAGCCTTATTAAGAAATAATAAATATATTAAAATACAATAAACTTGGGCTAAAGCTAAAACTACTTAACTACAGAACAAGTGTGCCATTATGAGTATTAAGTATGTAATATGTCTATATTTTAGTCTATATTTTATATTCTTTATATTTCTATAGTGTTTTCTTTACTAGATTATCTTATCTTTCTACTCATTTCTGTACTGAGGCTGCTGCTGAAACCTGAATTTCCTTGAGGGAACCCTCCCAAGGCATCAGTAAAGTTCTATCTAATCTAATGTAAATGCATAAACATGCAGATAACAATCGTGACTAAACAGTAAAAATGAAGGCTCAGTCTTTTACATGTGTACAGGTAAATTTACTCTGCAAAGAAATAGAAGATCTGAATATTGTATGTGCAGTAATGTCCAGTAATTTAGTGAGTGTCAGTTATGTACATGTGCAGTTAAAATGTCAGTGCAAGGATTGGATTGATTGCAGCGTCAGTGCAATGATTGGGTACAAGGAGTAATAAGCCATACTGATCAATAATGACAGTTTACCCTTTTGCAATGAAATATGGAACCAATTTATTATATTCGATTTCATTAGATGCACTAGTATTAGTTTATTAATCTTTAAAAATCCACACAATGTAGAAGTGTTCAAATGAATTAGAAAATATGGAAATTATGATAAATTGTACCACAACATAATTTGTGTCTTAATGATCATGAGTTCCTGTTCTTCTTGACAATGGCTTAATTAGCCATTGTATCAGTGTAGCTGATGTGTTTAGAATGAACAGTTATTTCTAAAAATCTCTATGACGATCCTTTTATTTTGTCTATCAGTATCTCAGTGCTCTATGATAAGCTGAAAGATGCAGCTGTCCAACTAAGGATCATTGTTTAAATGGAAATCTTATGCATTGAAAATCTTTTATTTTTTTATGGTCACGGAGTCACTGTGTCTAGTCCTGCTTTTCTGTTGGTAGAGACAACTAATGAATCGGAGTGTGGAATGCATCACACTTCCAGAAAGCCTGGAGTCATGGTGTGGGTTGCAGTTTGATCTGACGCCAGATCACCTTTGGTCTGGCCTACCTTTTCTGAATACCAACATCGACAGACCTATCCCTGATTGGTGTACTTTCAACACTCCACCCCTGCGGCAAATCTGCAGGAACTGAGTGAGAATGTTCAAGCTCCATGGGATGGGTATAACGTAACACCATTCGGAACCTCTGTTACTCCATTCCAAGGCACGTTGCATTATCCCCAACAGCATACAGAAAGACGCTGCTTCTATAGCTCAATATTGCATTATTTTGTAAATGCTTATTGTTACTGATAACCTTCATCTTCCTTCTGAATAGCATTGCAATCTGACACATCCATTTACAATCACAGTTGAGTTAATATTCATGTTCATGCAATGGTCCTTTGATACTGGATGAAATTGAAGTTAAAGTTCAACTCCATTTTTTGAAATATCACAGATGACCCATGATCATCCCTCCTCAAATCCATTTTGTAGACTGCAAATCATATTTTGCTCTTTGAAGCAGCAGATGATATTCCTTTATGGTGCTTTCTTTGTGGTGGCCTAAATGGATTCAACCACTGGGGGACAAAATGCTGCTGGGGTTGAGGGGCACTGAACTTGTGACCTTTTCTATGTGAAAGATTTGTGACTATTCTGCCCTCTAGTGGTTGTGAGAGAAATATATTCATCTTGATCATCTCTTTGATCATTTACACTTCTTTGATCACCCACATGGGTATTTCCTATCTTCTCACCATGCTGTTGAAGAACTACATTTCTCAGCATTTTCAAGTATTAATATTAATGCACACTAAAAAACAGTGCTGTGTCAGTATTGGAAAAACACAGCATTGGGTTGTTTCAACTCAGAAGGTTGGGTTTTTATTCTGTCCAAGAATTTTGGACATTTAACCTAAATCCTGTGTAATTGTCGCTACATTGCTGGATCAACAGAACGAACTTATCAACCACTTATCAACACCATATCAACCACAGCAACATCATAACAACTATCTTGTAAGACCATAGCAACCACTTATCACAGTAGTAGCCATCTAGCAGCACTATTGCATCCACTAGGTTGTTAATAGATGGTTGCTGTTGTATCTTACAGTGCACAACCATAATCAAAACCAACCAACCAAGATCCAGCAATGTAGTTAATATTACACAGCATTTGGATTAAATGCTTGACCCAAAATGCTTGGTCAGAATAATTATCTGCGTCAAAACATCCTAGTGCTGTGTTTGTCCAACAGTCTCCTGTGCTGGGTTGTTTCAACACCTCATTTTAGTTTCTAATTGAGAGAGCTGATGACATTACCTATAGAGTTAGTTACAGGTTATGATTTATGTGTATTTTGATGAATATGAATTCAGAAAGATTGGGTTAGGGTTGGGTTTAGGTCAAAGCATGCCTAATATTAACAAATCGAATCAAGGTACAGCCTCTGCATTTATACAACAAATGACGAATCTGGCCAAAGATTAACTTCTGACTAAGCTCTTCCTTTCTCCCCCCGTCAAATCCTCGAACAAGCTAGTCGACTGCTGCAGAGATGATTCATATCGAAAAAATAAGGTTAATAAGTGAGGGGGTGCAAGAATGGAAAGTGCACTCTTGAACGTTGCGTTTAAAAGACCATGACAAATGATATTCAATTCACACACTATGGCAGATTTTTTTAGGGATCCCATCAAAGCAGCGAAAAAATATATGTTGGCGTTTCCACCATGGGTAGGCCGAGGTGAGCCCTCGTATGACTAAATTACTAGGACAATTTGACTGAAAATAAAACCAGTTATAGGAAGGAAGATGATAAATTCAGCATGGTTGTAACAGCACACCACAGAACCACAGCACACAAAGCTGGGTGCATCACCATTAGCACATGCAGTCATACAGTAAAGTGGCATGCTGTTATTTACTCTTTGAATGATGGTTGTTTCAGTCATATGCATTTGTTGCATGCTAATTTAAATGGGCCACTGAGGCCAGAGAAAAGACTGGTCAGGTGTGTTCAGATCTGAAATCTTTTGGATGGAAACAGAACACGTCACCTTATTGAGGTTTTTCCAGGCATTGATATTGGCGTGTATGTGTGGGCTATGTTCTGCCACTGAGGTGAAAAGCCTTCAGCTATGTGCTTCCTCTTTAATTTTCCTGTTCAGACCATTAGTGCACAATTATTCCCTCACTTAAAACGATAATAAATCATTAAAAAGACTGATTAAAAATCATCTGCTCACAGTATCTATGAAGCTTCCATAAGGATCGATGCACAGTGTAGATGAGATGAATCAGCAGGGGAAACCCCTACTGGTTACAAGCTAGGCTCAGTATAGCAGTGATGGCTGGCTTATTGCATGGGTTAGTAAATGTTTCCGCAGTGGAGGGGGGTTTTGCGTCTTTTAAATGTCCTCCATTCCTTTCCATTTCAAAGGATTGTATTTACCACGAGAAAACAATCTCCACGAGAGATATCTCTAAATGCTACTCAGTTTCCAGATCCGCATATGAATTAAATGGTCATCCACCCACAGAAATTAACTGTTAAGATGTTTATTACATGCCATTAATCAGTCATATTAAATAGGCATGTAAAGTATAATTCATTTACAGTAGTGGTTGGAAAACTGAATTTTCTATATTGTTGCATAAAATTGGCCCAAAATTTCATCAGATTCACACAAGTCCTGAAAGTAGGACCACATCAAACAAATATTACACTTGTTAGTATCACATAGTATCTGAGTGGTGAAACGTTAGAGATGTGAAAGATAAGCAGACCATTTGCAGGTGAATTTAGAGTCAGGAGTTTCAATTGGATTAAAATCAGGTGTGAGTGACCTGTTCTAAAGAACAGGGATCAATGAAGTCTGATCTTCACAACATGTTTGTTAAAGTGTATCATGACATAAATAGATTCCTGAGAACCTCAGAAGAAGAGATGATCAGGCTCATCACTGGACTCCAACAATCCACAGCTGCTCAACCAACAAAGATCACACCAAGGCGTGGAACAGTCTACAAAGTCACAAAGAATCCCAAGGTAGCCCAAAGCCACTAAAAGCCTTTCTCACTGTAGCTAATATTAATGTTCAAGAGTCCAACATCAGGACTACACCGAACAACAATAGGTTACTTGGGACTTTTGCAAGGACACAGCCTCTGCTCCCCAAAAAGAGCATTGCTTCCCATCTGTACACCATAAGGTATTGAAACAATGACAGATGATACCGGAATATATCTTTTGGTTCGGTGTTCTGTTTTGAGTAAGGAAAAAAATGAATTCCAACTTTAAAAAAAAACATCCCTTCTTAAAACACTTTGATGGTCCTGCTTTGATGTATCCGGGCCACAGTGGCTTTCCATTGATTGAGCAATGAATTCTGAATTCTAAAGGAAAAATTTCCAGACATTTGACCCTGAACTGAATCTCAAGGTAATGTGGGCCATGCAGCAAGACAACAATGACCCCACCAAAGAATGGTTAAAGAAGAATAAAGTTAAGGTTTTGGAATGGCAAAGTTCAAGCCTAGCATCATAGCAGATTTGAAGCTGTTTTGTACAGAGGAATATATGTGTGTTTATACAGTCATGTGAAAAAGTTAGACACCCCATTTTTGACCTTTGACTTTTTAAACATGGACTTCCGATTTTAACTATATTGAGATATGGAGGTGATATAACCAAACACATACAACTGAAGACATGACTGGACTGGGCAAGCTGTAATGACGGGGACAGAGAAACAGTGACAGATACAAGAATGGGGACTAAAACAGACACCAGCAACAGACACTGGAGCAGGTGTGGCGGGCTTGAAGGTTGTGTGCATGAGGAAGTCTATAATGTCTCATGAAACAGAATCCCCATGCACCGCACCCCAGTTAGTCTTGCCTCTCCTGCTCCGAGGCTGTTGGCTAACAGCACTGAGCCTCAAGACAGACAGAGCCTTGTACTTTTCCAACACAGGGACAGACAAGGAACAGAATTGATGGTTAGGCCATCCTAGCAAGTTCAGCCCAATATCACACTGCAAGATGAGTAAAGAAGTCTCCCACAATCCTAAAATGTCATCACACAATATACAGGGAGCTCTTGCTCTTGAACTCCTAGACCAGATCTTTTAGAACAACATGCTTGAACAGATGAATCCAAAGACATTTGGAAGCATTTGAGCACAAGATTCTCATACCAAATGTGAAGCATGGGGGAGGAAATGTCATGATTTGAGGCTGCTTTATTGCGGTAAGTCCTGGAGAGCTCTCTGTAATAGAAACCACTGTGGAATCTTTATTGAACTAGAAGGAGCTTGAGGACAAAATGTAAGACTGTCTGTACATAGCTGTCTGTACATCACACAGCTGAAAGAATTCAAGAGTGGGAACATCTTTCTTCCAATTAACTTCTGGATGACAGTCAGATTTAGGAAACATCTAATTGACATTATTTCATCCAAAGGAGGAAATTTCAGCTATAGGCCATATGGTGTCCTAACTTTTTCCTCCTCAGAAAATTGCATTTCTATTAATTACATTATTCAAATGATTTTCAATTCAGTTTTATGTGTTTAGTTCACCTCCATCTCTTAATATTGTTAAAATGAAGATCAAATATCAAATGTTAAAAAAAATCTAAGGTGTTTATGGGATGTCCTAACTTTTTCACATTAATGTTTATAGTAACTAGTACATAGTCATTCGGAATTATAGTCACTGACAACATACCTATTTTTCTGAAAAACCCCTTTGCTGTCCCTTTTTGCCATCCAGCATGGGCCATGATGTCACCCTCTCCCCGCCTCATTATTCACACAGACCACCATCCCTTTCACTCTTAATCATGGTTCACCACCTAATACTACAATTAAGAGAGGAATGGAAATTCAGAGAAGTCCACTAATAAAGGTGTCACTAAAAGTTCATGAATCACTGTGAACTGCAATATATTCTGCTTCTATTCTTCATGACCTTTTAATTTCCTGGGGCTTTTTTTCCTAGATCCAAAAAAGATTGTGATGATAACAGATTATATATGTTTTCCCCCTTCATATCCTGTTATACATGAGGCATTGGTAAGAAAGTGAGGCACATGTAGTTGGAATAATGACTGATAAAAGAATTGTAATTTCAAAGGACATAATCTTGTCAGACATTGATAACCCATATAACACATACCACTGGAATTTTGCACACATTATTGCTTTCAGAACATTATTGCCCTTTATGTCCAATCTATCAAGTACACCACATCCCATCCACACCTAAATTTTTAAAAGATTGACAACTCACATAAGCTCTTCAATAATAATATTTTAAAATAATCTCTTCACAGTGCATTAACTTGTGGACTGTACATTAGGCAGAAATCGAAGAGCCATGTTTCACAGATAACATGTTGGAAGCAAAAAAAATGCAGTGAGAAGGCCTAAGTAACTGACATCGCCAAAACTACAGGGTTTGCAAGGGTCAGCACTTGGTAAGTACCTATTAAGAGTTGTAAGTACATGAGGGACAGAATGTTGGGCTTCAAGGTTAACCAATTTACAAGAACAACGAATACAATCCTATGTGGTCCGAACTGACATAAGGGCCATAGTGAAACTGCATCTTTTATATTTCAGAAATTTCAATGATGGTTACAAGTGCAACATAACACACTGCATCCTGGAATAGTGGCAGACCAAACAGAGTACCTATTCTAACCCCTCTCTACCACCAAAGTACCTACCATGACTTTTGAGAAGAGAACACAAAGGTCACCTGGTTCAAGTGCAAGTGTCATTTTCTTTTATGTCACATGGGTAGTGTCACAGTGTGCTGAACAGACAATGAGAGGTGGGCATACTCACAGGGTTTATAAGATACATTAACGAAACAAACATCAGGAAATACAGATGACGCAGCACATGCATATATCAACACACAGATACTGTTTCAAAACTGACACGAATGACTGAAACAAAAAACCTTAAATACACATATAAGACAGGACTTGTTGACAAATGGGCAGCGTTACATATGAGACACATTTGTAAATGGGGCAGAGCTTGGCAGCGACAAAACTGAAAACAAAACATAGCCAGACACAGGAACAAAGATGCAAAGGACTGTCAGGGGAAAAGAACAAGACAGAAGTTTGACAGTAGATCCCTTTCTGATGTGCAACACTGGGGTGTGTAAGCCAACACTCATCTGAAGTGGCAAAGGAGAGGGACCGGACAAACAGGACAGACACAACTAGACACAAACAAAAGACTGGACAGGAACTGGGGCAAAATAGAAGAAGTGACAGGAAACTTGACAGAAGACTGGACTTGGGGAACAGGAAACATCTGGTGACTGGATACAAGACTTGACAGGAGATGGGACCTTGGAGTCACGGGACACATGAAACAGGACAGGGAACTGGACATGAGACAAGACTGGAGAAACATTAGTCAAAACAGAGGACTGGGCAACAGAATAGGGATGTACACACTGACAGGGACAGAGACAGAAAAGGTTTTCAGCCATGCAGGCAATAAGCTGAAGCTGTTGCTGACACAATAGACCAATCAGACAACCCCTCACAAAGCACTGGAAGCTGAAATCTTTCACATTTGCAGTCTGGAGCACACTCCAGATCACAATTTCAGGAGGACTAGAGATTGTTTAACCAAATGTACCAAACCAGAGCAGTGCTCCAAGGTCTGGGAAAAAATGTTAGTGTGTAAATGCCTTTTGACATTGTACTGAACCAGATACATACCTTAATAACTTAGCAACTATATTCTCTCATGGCATTGGCTTCTTTCAGCAGGATCATGTCCCCCAACATTACAAGTGAAGGGAATTAAACAGAAAGTTCAACTGGAAATCAGTTAGTGTGGTGGTCAGTGATATGATGTGCTCCATTCCACAAAAGCTTGAGTGTACGTTTTGTGATGCATCCTTTTGCTACTATAGTAACCAGATCCATCATTACCCTTTTATCCATCCACTAAGGGTGATCAAAGTAAAAGTCAGCTTGTGAAAGTAAATTTCAAATAAGTTAATTTCAAGTTTGAATAAATTACGAAATCAGACATTATCACAATGACAACAATGTACTATGAAGTACAAAACAGTTTTGATGCATAAAATATTTACTGCTCTGTCCATATGTACATGCTGAACCTGCATGCAGACTCTGACTAATCAGTGAGAGGGGGCAGGGCAAGTCCAGAGAAAGGATAATATTCATATATACATAAATAAGTCAAATAATTAAGGACATTCAAGGACATTTCACCTTATTTGGACTAGTGTCCAATATTTAGAATCTTTTTTAATTATAAAAAAAATAGAAATATGTAAATCCTGTTAATATTTAAATATTATTTAAATATTTAAAAATTATTCTACAAATAGGATCTCTGGAAAATTACACTATCTGGAATGTGTGACTGTCTCCTATAAAAATATTTTTAACGTTTTGGTGAAGAAAAGGACAACAAACTATGAGTTCTGAAGCATTTATATCATTTATTTAGATAATTTATAACAACGATTTCGTTCTAATATAATTTATCATTTATAATTTAGTACCAAACAGAAAGACAAACGATTAAATACGATCAATTAAATATTAATTATTAATATGAACGAACCAGAGATTCTACAGTCACGTGCTGAAAAGCCCTGAGCAGCGACCACGTGACTCTGGCGCGTCTGGAGCAAGCGGTTTTGTGCTGACGGTTAAACTCTGTTTAGTTTAAAAACAGCGACCGAAACGCGGTCTGTAACGGGAGCAGGTAGATAAAGTCTGCCTCGTGAGCAGGAGAAGAGCGGTAATAAAAGCAAATATGTGTGAAAAGTCCGTTTTGTAATGGCTGGCTATCGGTAGCATCTTAAACTCATTTAAAAGGGCTTACGTGTGACCTAACCGAGCTGCTGCACTTTAGTCTTAAAGCGGGCACTCAGTCCTCAATATTAACACACATTTAGTGTGTTTTAAAGCTCTATTTCAGCAACAAATACAGGAGTCCTCTCATTCTGCCGTTAGTGATATAATGATCTGCAGTTGGGCTTGTTTACCTAATTGGAGGCGTTAGATGGAAGTGAGACGAATGCTGAATATGAAGCAGATATATAATCCGTCTTTGAAGTTTATTTATACAGTGCTTTTTACAACAAAGGTGGTGTCACAAAGCATCCTTACAGAAATCCAGGTCCAAGCCTGTTATGAGCCAGCCAACAGGTGATAGTGGCTTGATTAAAAAACTTAAAAGATTAAGAGGAGGAACCAAGGCTCTAAAGGGGAACCCATTCACCTCTGATCGACACCAGATAACACGGAAGCACAAGAGGTGTAAAATAGTATAATATAATAGTAATATAATAGTATAGTAAAAAAGTATAGCTGATAGTGGGAGCGTGCTGTGTATGGGTGAAATGAGTTAATGTGAGAATGCGAATGAGTAGGGTACAAGCTCAGTGTTCACATATATATATATATATATATATATATATATATATATATATATATGACAGATCTAGGGAGGACTTGCATCTATGCATTTATATCGTCTCTGTCACGCAAAAAAATGGCAACTTGGTGGGAAATGGGAAAACGCTTAAACTCTTTCAGTGAATGTTAATGTATGTTGATTTTTTTTCAGATCATTGTGGTGCATTTCTGTTGACCTGTTCATCTTGGAATTTTTGCCCCAGTGCAGAGAACAACTGTCAGATTCCCATTATACCAGAAAGACAAGAGCTGTCACCACCACCACCATCGATCAGCCGGGACTCAGTTTCCCCCAACGGATTGATATAAAGGTCTTCTTAATTAGAAAGTCTTCATTGTGGTGCGTACCTTGTCATTTAAGAATGATCTTTGAGCTAATTGTAAATCTTAATGTTAAACTATTGTTTGTGCAGCGGCAAAATGATGGGTTGGGGAGGATCATACCGTGGGACCAGAGGGACTAGTTTTGGTCACGTCATCAAGAAGAACATGGTTGTCACACCTGGTTGCTCCCCATTTGTCTTGCAACCTGCCCCTAAGTTCAACACTGCTGCAAACCCCAGTCGACTATACCAGGCTGGCCACTACCAAGACCAAAAGAGTTCAGTCACTTTCAGTTAAATCTCAGTTTTGGTATCCTTCTCTTTCTGCTTTTGTAATTGTGTGAATTTTTATGGTGAAAATCATGTATGTCTCTCGAAGTGCTTATTTATGTATTCATTCATTTATTTATTAATTAATTTACTTACTTACTTATTTACTTACAGCCACCAAACAAAAGAATATCCCAAAAGAGCTGATAGACAGGTACAAGCGAGGAGAGACTCATGCCGTGTCTTTGCTATATCAGCTCTCACAGCTGCAGCAGTTCCAGGTGGAGTTGAAAGAGACTGTCACTACAGGTAATTAACCTCGTCATGGGGTGTTTTTATGTATTTCAATGGAGGGATGGAGGACATCTGTTATATTTAGAGACCTCTATATTTAGAATATATATTTATATTTCAGAGGGAACTTACTCATACTGTAATTTAGAGACCACCAATTGACGTTTTCTTGGGCAATTTTGATTTCAAACACACATTAAATGTTTTTAGGGTATAGAACAAATGCTTTCTTTCTACAGAGCAACTAGTAATTAGTGCAGTAAGTGTATTGACTTGCAACAGGCTTGTAGCATGGTGTGTGCACTGTGACTGTATTAAACAATTGGGGAAATGTGCCATCTGAGAATAATTGTCTATTTTGTGTTGTCTATCTTAGAATTGAAGAATGACTACAGAAACAGCTGCTCATTCCAGTGTTGCATGCATGTGAACCACAGATTAGCTGGCAACATCTAATCATAACAGCACTCTCTTTCACACCCTTTATGCAAGCCATAAATACATATTTGTAGCCTGTGAATGAATGAAAATGAACAGAAACCACTTGTGCACAGCTTATATTCCATTTGCAGTGCAACACGTTGCAAAAACCATTGTGCATGCTGCATCTGACTTTGTGGATGTCTGTAAAACCTGTGGTCCAATATATAGTATCCTGTCCAAAACAGTTAAAGGGAACACTTAAACCACACACTGAACCTTGATTGAATGAAAGATTCATGTTGAAAATCTTTTCCGATATAGATTGTGTAAGTAGCTGAGAGCAAAGTAATGAAATGGTCATTGTAAACCAAAATGATCAACCCTTGGAGGCCTGGGGGTCAAATTTATGCTGATAATCAAAGCAAAACATTTTAAATCAATCATTTTCAATCATTCAACTTCTGTGAAAATCATTATGGTGACTCATAATGTTACTCGGTAGTTTGTGTGGCCTATATCTGCCTACATGTACTCCCTGTAACATGTGGGGAAGCTCCTGATGTCCTCAGGGATGTCCTCCCAGACCTGTTTCAGGGCATCAAAGAGTTCTTGGACAGTCTGTGGCATGAATTAAAAACATTAGATACACAGATTTACAATTTGATTCAGGTCTGTGGAACAAATGCCAATCAGTGGCATCAGTGACATCATTGTGTAGGAACTGCCCACATACTGCATTAGGCTAGGCACTGTCCTGCCCACTGCAGCAGCATAATGTCTGATAATTGCTCTGAGGATTTTATCTTAGTATCTAATGGTATTTAGGGCGCCCTTGGCCATTTAGCATACCACTTTGAACACCGCATATATCAGGTGCCACCTAAATAGACTGCATGTATCTCTTGATGCTACTAGTTGTGACAAGGACACTAGCACTAGAGGATAATCACTCAGGAAGGATAAGAGGAGAGTAATTGTCTGTGGCCACCACCTGCAAAACCATTTGCTTTTTGAAGGTTGGCGTGATGTTGCCTCTCCTGCACACCTATTACTTTCATTTGCACCAAAGCATGTTTCACAGTGGTTTATGTTTCATAACTGGGCAGATTGTATCTGAAGTTCAACTGACTTGGAGAGGAACTGATTAAATACTGATTAAAACTGATAAAAATATTTTTAGCAGTGTGTATGTACAGGGCCCTCCATAATTATTGGCACCCCTGGTTAAGAAGGGTTCTTTGGCTACTAATATCTTTTTTTTGTTGTTTTTAAAATATAGGACAACAACACAAAAAGAGAGAAAAATCTAAGCTTTAAATTAGGTGCCTTTATTTGGTGGGGGAAAAAAAAAATCACACATTAAAAAATAAATCTTTTGAATGAAATCATGTGTGCCACAATTATTGGCACCCCTGGTGTTAGTACTTTCTACAACCTCCTTTTGTCAACAACACAGCACTTAATCTTCTCCTATAACTCTTCACAAGATGGGAGAATATAGAAAGAGGGATCTTTGACCATTCCTCTTTGCACAACCTCTCTAAATCGTCCTAAATGAGTCCTGGCTCTTCTCCTATGCGCTCTTTTCAGCACACCCCACAGGTTTTCTATTGGCTTGAGGTCTGGGGACTGAGACGGCCATGAGAGGAGCTTGATTTTGTGTCTTATGAACCATTTTTGAGTAGATTTGGCCACATGTTTAGGATCATTATCTTGCTGAAAGACCCAGTGACGACCCATCTTCAGCTTCCGTGCATGCCTCCCAAACAGCTTGTTGTCCAATAATTATGGAACAGGTTATTTTATGGGAAATAATGATTTCTTAGTCAGGATTCTTTCTTTCTTTTTTCATTTGAGTTGGAGGTTGCTTTTTCAGATTTTTTCAGAGTGAGATTATGCTTCTGCAATAAACAAAATGTTTTAAGGCTTAATGTTTTAAGACACATTTTAACTAGGGGTGCCAATAATTATGGAGGGTGCTGTAATATATATTCCAAGCAAGCAGAAAACTCATCTTTACTTTCATTCACTGTAAGTTACTGGGCACCTGAGGAAACTATAGAGGCCAATTTAGGAATTTATATGTCTTCCCTTTTTCCAGAAGTTTTATCACCCCTAATAAATGATTGTTTGGTTGTAGACCACTTTTTTATTGCTTTTTTGCTGATGTCTTTGCTTTTTTTTATTAGAAGGAATAACAGGGTTCTACTTTGCATTCTGTGCTGTGATTGATGGAGTGGAATATAAGACTGGCATGGGCAACAGTAAGAAGGAAGCCAGGGCCAAAGCAGCTCAGTTGGCACTTGAGGAGCTACTGCCTGTTCTGGAGAATGATGGTGTACTGCCATATGCTCCTGGTAATCTAATTATACATACTCTTTTTGATAAACATCATTGGTAAATGCTATATTTCTTCACTACACACAGTGAAGTTTTTGTTACAATGGAGTTTATGTTGAAGTACAAACAATTTTTACTCACCTCGTCCTCAGCCTAATGGCTCAAGAAGTTAGAATGTGTTTAATTATTTAGGACATGTTATGTTTCCCAAATACATTCATCCATGAAGCTCTGCTTATGATATTTCCTGCGTGTAGGTAGAGGTAGACGTCAGTAAATGTTCTGTGGTTAAATGGAGGGAAACTTATACTGATTGCCTGAAGAGATACCATTGGTTCACCTATGAAGTACTGATGTGTTGTTTTGTGGATTGTTCATGAATTGCATACATACTTCAACAAATGAATTTTCTGTTAAAACAGCTTGAGTATATAGTTAAATATAAATAAAGGTGTACAGGAAATTGCATCATTCTATATTTAATTGTAACAAATGCTGTCTTGTAATTAGCAATGTTTGTTTGTTCATGAGATTGTATGTCTATGTGTACATCTTTCTGTATATCAGTGGGACCCCCTCCGCTGCCAGTGAGAAAGCGAGACAAACCAGTGTCAGAGGCCTGTCCTGGAAGAACAGTGTTTGGTAAATTTGCTTTAAGTACTGTCAGTTGTTTGCTGACATTTACAAAGTACGAAAGAGAAACTGCTCTTTATAGTATTGGTCAACAATGTATGACAGTCTGATTTATATTTGCTTATCATATGTGTGTCTCAGAGAGGAAGAATCCTGTTAAAGACCAGGTGCCCAGTGCTATTAGAGAGATGTTCTCCAAGCTGATGGACAGTTACCCTGAGTTCTCTGGCTGGGGCGGATCAATGGCTGCGTTTGTTACTCAGTCTCGTAAGTTTCTGTGGTTAAAAAGAATAAGGTGGCACACTTGATGGCAATGTTGTGACAGCCCTTCAAGCATCTTGTCCAGCTTGACCTACCTTCCCCCCCTCAAGATGCCTGGAAGACAAGCATTCAAACCATTTTCATTACTGGCACCTAATGGATGTCTGATTAGCTGAGTCAGTTGCAGTCTTCAAATGTAGACTGAAAAACTCTCTCTTTCAATAGCATTTAACACATTAAAAGCTTGTACTGTACTGAATCTTGTGGGTATCAAGGCTTCCAGCCTGACATTTGGCAGCATCTAAGATTAAGCATTATCTCTGGATTCTAGGCTTTACAAACTAGCTTAGGATATTTTCTGAGTGAACATCAAAGTGCTTTTGTAAGTCCCTCTAGATGATAATAGTGATGCTAGGAGATTGCCCACAAATGGAGATAAGGATGGTCTTCACAAGATGCAAGGGCTTTTCCTCATTTGATAGCCAACATTTTAATAGAAGGTGATCTGTGTCCATTTCTTTATACAACCCCAATTCCAATGAAGTTGCGACATTGTGTAAAATAAAAAAAAATCATTTTCAAACTATATTCAATTGAATACACTACAAAGACAAGATATTTAATGTTCAAATAAATAAACTTTGTTATTGGCCAATATGCACTCATAGTAAATTTGATTACTGCAACACGTTCCAAAAAAGTTGGGACGGGGGATGTTTACCACAAAATGCGTCACACATTTTCAGTGGGAGACAGGCCTGGACTGCAGACAGGCAGTCTAGTACCCAGACTTTATACTATGAAGCCACGCTGTTGTTGCACGTGCAGAATGTGGCTTGGCATGAAAGTAAGCAGGGACATCCCTGAAAAAGACATTGCTTGGATGGCAGCATATGTTGCTCCAAAACCTGCATGTACCTTTCAGCATCAATGGTGCCTTCACAGATGTGCACGTTACCCATGGACATTAACACCCCCATACCATCAGAGATGCTGGCTTTTTAACTTTGTACTGATAACATCTGGACAGTCCGGACATCCATGATTTATGAAAACAATTTGAATTATGGTCTCGTCAGACCACAGGACACTTTTCTGTTTTGCTTCAGTCCATCTCAAATGAGCTTGAGTAGAGCACAGATGGTAGAGTTTTGACTTGCACTTGTAGATGGAGCAACAAACTGTGTTCACGGTTTTCTGAAGTGTTCCTGAGCCCGTGTGAAACTATGTTAGAGAATGAGGGGTTGAAGGTCATGGGCTTTCAGGGCTGGTTTTCAGCCTTGCTGCTTACAAGTAACAGGAGTAACAGGAGGACAGAGGATGGGATGGAGCAGTAACCAGTAACCTGACCAACACAACACAACAAGACTTGCATTAATAGTAAAACAAGTGCAATAATAATGTGCAATTCCTCCTACTGAACTTTTCATTTATTTTTCTCTAAATTTCTTATTATATTATTATATTCTCTGTTTGTACTGTAATGATGCTGCTGCTGTAATCTTATGAAATCTGATGGAATTTCCCTGCTGGAACCCTCCCATAGGGGTCTGGCTATCTAGCCAACCACACATACAGATCTAAACTATGCCACCTTAAAAGGACCCATATATAATTTTTATAATATGTATATTTTTTACTATTAATGTGTCTACTGTTATACACTAGTGTCTATCTAATGTGTAATGTCAATCCTCTATATGTCTTGAACATATTGCAGTATTGACAATAAAGCAGACTTTTGACTGATACACAGAGGGCTTAATTAATATTGTAACATGTTTGATTATCAACCTCAAAAACTCCTGTTTTATTTTATGTTGCAATATTTATTGCAGTACAACAAAATATTGCAGTGTCAGTTTTTTACTAGTATTTGCAGTCCTACTATTGTTCTACTTATTAACTACTTAAGAAACATCCATACTTTCACTCTCTTTTCGCATACAGTACATGCGTTGCTAGTGTCATTTTTGGACAACTCTTCTCCAAAATGGATAGTACTCTTAACTATATGTATAACTAATAGAAGTTTTGATTGGTGATCCTTACGGATCGCCCACCGCATTCCATAGCTATGTGAATACGTTTACAGAATTCAGTTTTACTGCTGTTGTAGTTTTTCACACCGTTAATTCAAGCAATACATGAAAAAAAATGTTTGTGGCTTGTGTGCCAATGTGTTCTAAATGAACAGAAACCTTATTCGCCATGATGATGCATGTGTTACGGAAGCATGTAGACCAGGCCTGTATTCTGTGCTTCACCTGACGCTGCCTCTACAACCTTCATTTTGGATGTTGCTGTGTTCAGATTTATTATTTTTTTTTAAACCTCATTTGACTCAAAACCAGCCGAAGCTGTCCTAAAATGTCAAAAGCTAAATCATGGGGAAGTTGTAGTTTTTTCTTTTTTCTTATCTGCAAAATGACCCAATTTGTGACCAAAAAAAGTGTTTTAATCTTGAGTTTTATTAGGACAACTTTTCATGTCTGACATAAATCGGTAGTTTGGTCAGTACCCTTAAAGATACTGATTTTGGTACTAAGCCATACACATGACTCTCGGTTAAGTCAGTATTCAATTGCAAGCTGTGTTTTTGTTTATTTAGCTCTTGTTGAGTTTGACTGTGTTCTCTTTTTCTCCCTGCAGCAACTGGGTGTGAAGTAGTAGCTCTTGGCACAGGCAGTTTTACTACCAAGGAGAGCCTAGCACCTAATGGCCGCATCCTTCATGACTCTCACGCTGTGGTCACTGCACGGAGATCTCTAATGCGGTCTGTTGTGTCACACTTTGCTGATTTTCTCTCACACTCATGAATTTGCTATTTGAAAATGAGTATTTGCATCACATATTGTTGATGCTCTTTCAGTAAAACATTTGTCTATTCCTTACATTCCTTTTTAGTTGACCTTTCCATTGTTTTCCTGTTACTTCTGCATCTATTTTTCAAACATCATTTTTATTTAGTGATTTTAATTATACATACACATGCCAGAGTATCCATGACAGTAGCTGTATGTTGGTTCATCCATCCATCCACCCATCCATCCATCTATGTTCTATACTGCTTATTCCTGAATAGGGTCACGGGGGAGCCGGTGCCCAGCCGGCAACTCTGAGCGCAAGGGCAGGAAACAACACTAGACAGGGTGCTAGTCCATCGTAGGGCTCACACACACACTCACACAGTCACACACTAATTCACCTACCACGCATGTCTTTGGTTCAGATTAGTTAAATTCACACTGTTATTTTGATACATACTGGTTTCTGTTGGATTTCTAATAGGTATCTATACAGACACCTGCTATTGTTCTTCAGTAAGAACCGTTCTTTGGAAGAGAAGTCTATCTTTCAGCAGGATCAGAGTACCAAACTACTAAGTCTGAAGAGTCACATCACCCTACATTTGTACCTCAACCAGTTGCCCAAAGGAGCTGCTCAAATGCCGTCACACCTGTAAGAAACTTTTTTGTCTCCTAGATATTAACTACTACATTAGCTTGAAAACCATGGGACCATAAAACTATTATTTCAGAATAAACTCTCTCTTTACATTGTCCTTCAGCTTCAAAGCTTAGTGATACAGGAAATTGGTGCCAATAGTCTCACAACACATTGAGGCAAAAGAATTCTCAGGGGATTCATGAAAAAAGTCACTGAACATCCATTGACATGTAAATCTGCAGGCCATCCTCACAAAACTGTGACTGTGCAAGTAGCAGACTAGTGAGAAAGTCCACCAAGACATGACTACTCTGAAAGAGCTATATTAATGTTGCCACCAACATGCTTTCTGGTGGAGTGTTTGGTGTCTGCGTGGCATACTGTCTGGTTGGATGGCCAGAATGCTCCATTTTGTTCTCATCAGACCAAAGAACCTTTATTTAGTTGACCTTGGAGTCTCCCACATGCCATTGGATGAACTGTAGTCAAGATTGGATATGACCATTTTCAGCAGTGGCCTTCTATTCATTTATAAAGGTTTGACTGGTATAGAACCCAGGCAACTGTTATCTGTTGTCTCCTCCACCTCATTTACTGACACTTTTAGCTCTTTCTGAATAGTCAATACGAGTCCAACAAAATGAGTATTTTGAGAATCAAATATATCAAGAATCAGTTGTTGGGCTCATCATCAAGAACGATGAGTCAGCATACAGAGAGGAGGTGCAGTGGCTAACGGACTGGTGCAGGACCAACATCCTATCTCTAAACGTTGACAAAACCGAAGAGATGGTTGTTGACTTCAGGAGAGCACCACGTAACCACCACCCGCTGAACATGAACAGCTCTGCAGAGGAAATTGTGAAGAACACCAAGTTCATCTGTGTCCACATTGCAGAGAACCTCACCTGGTCCCTCAACACCAGCTCCATAACCAAGAAAGCCCAGCAGCACACTCTACTTCCTGTGGAGATTGAGGAAAGCACATCTTCCACCACCCATCCTCACCATGTTCTACAGAGGGACTGTAGAGAGAATCTTGAGCACCTGCGTTACCGTCTGGTTTGGGAACTGCACCATTACGGCACCATACAGATCGACCTTACAGCGGATAGTGAGGACAGCCGAGAAGATCATTGGAGTCTCTCTCCCCTCCATCACCGACATCTTCACCTCTCGCTGCCACCGCAAAACCACCAGCATTGTGGAAGACCCAACCCACTCCTCACACAGTCTCTTCACTCTGATGTCGTCTGGCAGAAGATACCGGAGCATCCGAGCCTCCACCGCCAGCCTGATGGTATGTATTAGGTAGGCCAGCTAGAAGGGAGTTGTAGTGGTCTAGTCTTGAAATGACAAGAGACTGAAAAAGCATCTGAGTGGCCTCTCTAGACAGAAAAGGCCGAATTCTGATATTTTCAAGGAGAAATCTGCATGACCGAGTCAGGTTTCAAAATGAGCTGAGAACGATAACTGGTCATCTGCAACTACACCAAGGCTCTGTGGTTCTTAAAGGCGGTGTGAGTTCTTAAAGAAAGGGCAAGATCATGGTGAGTCCAGAGATTTATAGCAGTTCAGTCTTGCTGGGGTTGAGTTGGATGTGATGGGCTGCCATCCATGATAAGATGTCAGCAAGGCTTGCTGAGATGTGAGATGAAACCTGTGTGTCAGAAGGTGGGGAAGAGAGGATGAGTTGAGTGTCATCAGCAAAGAAATGGTATGAAAATATAGATAGAGATATTACTTTGCCAAGAGAATTAATGTAGAGAAAAAAGAGGACCTTGTGGAACACCAATGGAGAGTCTGCATGGAGTAGATGTGGCACCATGCCCTGTTACCTGGAACCTGTTTTCTAGGTACAATGTGAACCATTACCACGCAGAGCCGGTGATTCCAAGTCTACTGAGGACCGACAGAAGGATCTTGTGGTCTACTGTATCAAAGGCTGCAGAGAGGACAAGGAGAAATAGAACAGATGATAATGTAGCTGATCTTGCAGAGTTTTTTAGTCTCTGTTGTGCCAATTTGAAACCAGACTTTGAAGTTATTGCTGCACAAGGAATATTTTTGTTTGATCTGGTTCTCATTATCTACTTTGTAAAAATGTTGTGTTAACAGCTGATAAATGTTTAGATACAACTAGTCTTCTTTTTTACATTCACTAAGATTGTGACATGATCTATGCAAATTTACATATTATTGTAACATATTGTTACTATTGTTTCCTAATTATGAATTTAAGTGAACCCCAGGGGATCAGTGACTTTGATATTCTTTTTTGAATGTCCTGTCTAATGCTTAGTTTAATAACCTTTTCTCTGACTTTCATGGAGTGTACTTTTGTCTCAATGGCATAACTGTAGATAGGAGTAGTAATAACCATTGACTGGACAGGTGTTATACTACAGTGACTTGAGACAAATTACCTGAGACTACTAGCACCAATTGCCTGGACCTCTGCTGAATTAAGTCAGTCACTTTAAAAGAGTAATAATGATGTAGTCACTTATTTGTATTTATTTGACATTAAATAACTGTTTCCTGTAAATTCTTTTTTGATCATAATTCCATTTATAAAAGCAAAATCAGTGGAAAACCAAGGGGGCAAGAGGATGCCAACTTTTATTGGAAATGCAGTGTAAATATAAAAGAAGAGACCAGGGCCAAATGGTTCCTGATTTTGTGCCATACCCTTCTCTGTCTGTGTGAACTCATTGGACTGGTTACATTTTCTTTATCTATTTGCTGTGTTGCTAAATCAGGACCAGGAAGTGCGCAGCATCTCGTAATAATGCGACTGGCATTGAATGTGTCTGGTCTCACATAAATAAGGCTTAACGTCATTTCTGATAACAATCTAATGTGTCTGTTTCAACACCAACATCAGCAAAATCCTGAGTTCTCCAAACAGCTTAGTTCTTTACTCGTGCACTAAAACTACAAGCCTAATGCTAGCTAACTCGATGGAACATCCATTACCATCCTTTTATGTATGTGCATAAGTCACATTCATCTACACATCACATCAAGGAAGTAATTTTATAGATGTAGTATAAAATGTTAGAATCTAAAAAAACATGTTTGGATCTAACACATTGAGGTTTGAATTGTAGCTGTGTTAGCTACATTACTCTTGTAGTCCTCAGTCACTGGAAATATACAAACCAGGGATCTGGTTTGATGGAGGCATGCAAATGTGGCCCCAGTCACTGGCTCCCTGTGTCTTTAAGACTTTTCACCAAATCCTTCTGTGGCCCACAGTATGGTTAGCCAAAAGTACTGAGAATACCAGATTTGGCATTATTTGTAAGTATTCTGTGCTGAACCGTTTCTGGGTGAAAAAGCCACCAGCTACCTTCCATGCTCGGAGATTTCCAGCTTTGCAGTGGAAAAGAGGCCTCAGATATCTCAATAGAACTTAAGATAGAACTTGTAAAGCCACTTGATGCCTTTATCACTTACCACTTCTACTGGTTGTCTTTTATTATGATTTTAATTGTTGCATTGGTCTCTGTCTCTTTTGCTGCCTTTGACACTCTCTTCTCTTATGCACTCTCTAGGCGGCTGAATCCTTTGTCCATTTCAGCATGGGAGGTAAATAATCAGATTGGTCTCCATGTGACGACTGACGGGAAGGTCTTTTCTGTCTTCTCCTCCACAATTGAGCAGAGTGGTTCTCGTGTGGTCAGTATGTCTGCTACTGATAAGATCACACAGTGGCAGGTGTTAGGTTTTCAGGGGGCACTACTGAGCCACTTCATTGAGCCCATCTATGTCAGTAGCATTCTTATAGGTAAGGCTGCACATCATGTGTTTATGTCTTGGTCCATGTAACTTTTTTGTGTGTTCAGCATACCTGTAAGGTGGGCTTTACTCTGTGTGTGTATGAATTTAGGGGATGAGAGCTCCAGTGATACACGTGGGATGGAAGTAGCAATAAATCAGAGAGTGGATGGCATTACTTCCAAGCTTCCCATGTATTACTGTGTGTACCGGCCACACATTAGTCTGGTACCCTGTGTGATTGCTACAGATGCTCACAGCACCCAAAGATCACTCAGCCTCAACTGGTGCCAGGGAGATGTCTCACTTGAGGTTGTTGACAGTCTGCATGGCAAAACAGTAGAGGAGTGAGTTTGTCTCATTATATCATTTCATTGTTGGGAAATTTGTCTTAATTAGCATCTTAAGGTATACAGCATGTAGTCATTGTGAAATAAAATAGTTGCATCAAGAAGGAAGTGCCTGATTGCAATTCTATTTGGAAGCAAGATGAAGGTTGCAAGGAGCAAGAAATGATTAAAAATGTAGACATGGGCAATATTTATTGAGCTACACATACAAAAGTAGTGTCTCTCAATATGGTGTTGGCAGTGCACCAGAATGTGTGGGACAATGGTTGCAGGTCCTCTTTAACATACTGTTGGACTGTCATTGCATCTGTACTGAAGACCAGAGGTGATCTGTCATCGTATAAAATTGCCACATACACCATGACAGTAGGACGTCTGGGCATATGATCTGTGACAACAAACCGTAGATCTTCTTGCTGACCAAGATTTCTTTTTCACCTTCACTAAGACAAAATTGATGAACAGGGTTGAGAAACACTGTTCTAAGCAACAGAGACAAGTACTGATAATAGTATTAGATATTATGTATTCATTCTGAAAGATGCAGGCACACTTTAACATAACCTTGAAACCCTGATTTGCAGTCTTTTTGTTAAATGTTTATGGACATTTGGCTGCTGTATGAGACACATGACTTTATTCCTTCACATCTTTCAGTTATGTTTTATGTTTGTTATGTTTCAATTGAGATGTTTAAAGAATATTTTGTGGGTAATTTTAGAATAGGACATTTTTGATTTGATGTCCATTCCTGGTTTGGGTTTACCTTTAAGCAGATGTTAAGATTCTTTAAGCAGATTTGAAGCAGAAGCGTTGTTGTCCTCCAAATTATGGTGCAATGCGACGCCAATTCTGGACTGTTTGTTTTTGAGTTATGCTTCCCTGATCTTGTATGTGTAGCAATAATGATTTAAACTTTATATGCCCATAACTCTCAGGTCTCCCTTTAAGAGTGGCCCTGCTCTCGCCAGTCGTCTGTGTAAGGCTGCCATGTTGAGCCGTTTCAACTTGGCATCAAAGGAGGCACAGAGAGAAGAGTTGCTCGCAGCTGTATCCTACAGGGAAGCAAAGGTATCACATGTTGTATTTGATATTGCTGTATTAGCTCCATTTCAGAAGATATGTAAACATCTAGAAGTCCCCACTTATGAAAACATCAGGAGCAGTCTTTGCCTTTATGTTAATTATTATATAACAAGGTTTCTTATGTCGTTTGTGTATTGTCTTGTTTAGATGCGTGCATTTTAAGTGCTTTTTTGATTGAGCACTGCAGAATATGATAGGTGTGTTGAAAAATGGGACAGCATTGTTTTATTTAAATTGTTTTATTTTGTCAAAAAGAAGGGTGAGGATTGAGGTTTGGGGAGGTAATTTGTGTTCACTGAAAAGGGATTGCTGATGGTTCCCATCCCTGGAAGTCCACAGATTTGTCTTAACCACTGTACATTTAGTTGTGCATAAAATCTGCCCAATTTTCTTGTCCTTTGTTTATTTAATGCTTGTAATACTGAGTTATATAAACCTTGTCTGTACAAATATTTGTTAATGTCAGTTGACTGACTGAGCTTCTTTTGCTGTCCAGATGATGGCTAAGCCATACCAGGAAGCGAAGAGTGTGTTAAAGTCATATTTGGCCATGAGAGGCTACGGGCAATGGGTAGAGAAGCCACCAATCAGTGATCACTTCACAATGTGAAGACAGTCACAGACCACAGTCACACTTGGAAGACAGGTTTGAAAGTTCAGGAAATAATTTGTTTATTATAATATAATGGTTCTAACCTTCTTCACATTATCACAGTAGTCTGTGAAGCAGTTGTTGACCATATTCAAATAATACTGGTTTGTGTGAAACCATTGTTTCATAAATCACACACAAACATTTTCTGTTGAAACTTTTTTTTTCTTTGAATTGAATCTTTAAAAATGTTAAGTTTGAGAATGTTTAAAGGTTAGTGAATCATTTACTTTGTTGTGCTGAGATTGTGTGACATAAGGTAATGGCTTAATTGGTAATTGGTTAGTTACTGAAGTAAAATCATTTAGCTCAGAAGTTAACTGTGGTGGGGGAACAGTGATTCTTTTGACTTGTGGCACTTGACCTATGTTAATACTTTACAAAATAAACCTTAGAAAAAGAAAGACTCAAAGTGAATGGCTCTTAAATGTTGACCTATTAAAATATATTGTTAGGTTACACTTGGAAATTGGTTTCTTTACTTCATGTCATTTGTGCTCCAGAGCATCAGCCTTGAAATCCTGAAATCCTTAAAGAGTAGGGCTGGGTGATATGGACTAAAAAAATCAAATATATTGAAATTTGATATTTATTTCTTTTAATACACATTAAGTAGTCTTCATGCCCCCTACATGGTGTGTGTGAGGATGTGCGTGGGGGTGGAAGGCAGAAGATTAGAGGAGGAGCAGGATGCACAGCAGAGAAATCGTTTTCTGCAAGATTGAAACAGTGTTATATAAAAACTTTAAAACTCAGTATAAACAATATGACCTCATCCCATATCATGCTCTGTTTGTATCCTGATACTGATATAAATATTGTGGCTTTGATAAGAGTGAGTAAGGTACAAAGCAACCAATTTGAGTTTTGTTTTGTTTGTTTTTTGTTTTTTTTTTTTGTTTTTTTTATGTTTTGCTTCAGAGATCACAAAGACTAATGGGAGAGTCATGATTTGGAAGCTTTGCTCCCACAGCTACATAATGGAGGGGAAAATCTTTCTCTTTCATTATCAGTTACAGATGCAGTAGATCTGTATTTTTAGAACAACTTTTTGGGTGTACACAGAACAGTGACAGTGTACCTTACTACCATAAAATATTTTTTGAATGAAAAATCACTTTTTAACACAAATACTACAGGGAGTACGAGTGTAAAAATGTTTGTAGAAAAAATTACTTGCATTGAAGACAAAGTTGACAAACTACTATGTTTGCCTTTTTACCTCCTTAAAGCTACATGAGGTGGTGATGAGATAGGTCTTCCTTTATGAAGTGATAGTTTCAAAAGGTGAGGGTCTGAGGTGAGAGTGCGTCCTCTCTTGTTACTAGTAGTACACAGGAAACCTCAGGGCTTCCTGTTAAAAAGCGACACTGCAACTAGAAGTGTTCAGTAGTTCTATGTGTAAAAGAAGGAGTATGAGAGACGGGATCAAAATCTTACTCTTGATGCTATTTGCTGCTTGCAAGGGAAGGAAATTTGGTTGAACACGTGCAGCTCTGAGGATTATGGATCAGATATTACTAACGTCATGTCTTGTATGTACCCATTTGAACTTTTTCCAGTGGCCCTTCCTTTTTTGCTTTTCCATTAGGTTGGTGCCTGCTCCTGGTTTGGAAAGGCAAAGGAAAAAACCCACAAGAAATGATATGGGTGAAATGCAGATTAGCGATGGTTCATGCGCATGGTTAGTTGTGGACCTGGGAAGCTTTTTTTTGGTGTATTATGATTTACTAAATTTATTGCCAATTTTGCAGATGCCCTGTTATTATAATGTTAGCAACAGTCTTAAGATTTACATTACCACTCAAAAGCAACTGCAGGCTGGGAACAGAATACTGTTGCATGCAGGATTTTAAAGCATGCTTATTAGCTGTTTAAGGATGTATAATTTAGATTTACAGGGTACAGGAAGACCCATTTTAGCTCTGGCCACAAGCTCAAGGTGGGGGTGGGGGGGTGGGGTGGTTCTCACTTACACTAGAATGTAAACAAATGAGGCCAACTAATGGTTTTGTGTTGTGTGCTGTACACAGGCCTAATTTCAGATGCAACTGTAGTGCTGTTTTATTGTTAATGCACAGGCTCGCTCGAACTAAAGTCACTCCCAAAAGCATCATTGTTACATTACATTAACTCAAATCTGCTAAAGGACAACACAGGTCTATAGAGCATTCTTTCAAAAAAAAAAAAAAAATAAACCACAAAATTTTCAGTCAGCTGATGTTTGAGGTTTGTAATTTTTGCACATACACTCTGGTAGACATATCCTTTCTGAATTATGTGACAATTTACTGACTATGTTTAGTGAAAAGGATGTGTGATGAATTGAACAGGGTGTGATGCATTGCTCATTGTGGTGGTATTTTTTTTATTTTTTTTTTTCAAACAGCTACTGTGTAGATGCACACTCTTGGGAAAAAATGATCAGAGTATGATGCACTGGTAACAAAACATCACACCCACATAGTAGAACTTTCTCCTAGTGTAAAGAAATGCAGATGTTTTTTTGGAAAGCTTCTTAAGGTTTTCCTGAAACTGTTCACTGTAAGAAGGTTTGTTTTGTAACTTATCTAATAGAACCTTGCCTGGTGCTATGTAAGGTATAAAATGTTCCATACAACCTAATTAGCACCCAATATGTGAGTTAGATGTTTTGCCGTTTCTTTCATCATCTTTTCTCTCTAACTTTCTAGGTTCTGTTTGAGAAACCAATATGAAACATCTGTACGCTCAGGTTAAGTATGCAGTAAGTACAGAGCAGTTGGTGTTTGTCTTCTTCGCTCTATTCATTTTAAGATGTGGCCTCACATGGCTTTTAGATATGTTATGAGTTGTTGCGCATTTCTGTAGTCTAGTTTAGTGGATTCAGTTGTTTGTAGTATGTTCATAGTCATATAGCAAATTATGTTCTTCAGTTGTTTCCCCTGGAACATGATTCGTTGCTTGTGGTCAGTCAACACAATTGTACCTCTTCTTGTGAAAGTAGGACTTGTAGGATTGAAGATTCCTTTATGATGTCAGTCTACAAGTTTCAAGCATATTGACAAAACTACTCTAAGATGTACAGAATTTAATTTTAGATGGTTTTAGTCCAAACAGGTTCTACAAATGTAAGCCTAGAAAAAGTAGACGAGTCAAATGTAGGCTGTTGGTTAAAAGTGGGTGAAGGTAACTTAATTTTCCATGCTGTTCATAGCTTTGTTTTACCATTTTGCGACCTAGGGACTTCCCATATGAGGTCACTCTAATGTCCACCTAGCAGTGGAACACAGCCTATTTAAAGCCTTTTTAAAGGTTATACCTTTGGACTTCCTCTGATGCAAATTAGATCACCTGTACTTTTCTTAACAGTTTAAGATCCTTTTAACAGTTTCCAAGATTTTTGAATGAAATGAAATGAAGTTCAAGGTTTAGAACAAATACGCATCAATTTTCTTTTTTTCATCATATTACCAGCATTTATTATATAAATTACATATTAAATATTTAAAATAAATACATAAATATTTTGTAATGTCACAAGCTTATATTAAAAATTACTAGTGCTTTATGTTAAAAAAAGAGTGATAGAATGTTTGTCAATTTCTCTATCTTCATGGAAGTTACATTCAGCAGCTATCACTAGCACATCATTTCGATTTAGGAATAACATTCCATACATCTGTATAGTTTTCAGTGGAAACCACCATCTTCACTGGTTTTGGGTCCTGTCGGTCGTGTGCCAACAATTTGTGTTCAGCCTTTGGATCATTATCTCCAGGTCCAAGAGGAATTCTTTATAGCTTTTTTCCTTATATGTCTCACATGTATTGCAATCAGTAGGTTTAGCATTTTCCTAGAACAAACCAAAAAATAATCAGTGTCAAATTTGTTTTGGATGTCACCAAAAATTGTAACAGTTTTACTGTTGGATAAATAATACTTACTGTACAATGAGTGGCTGTCAGAACCAGCTTTATTAAACTGATTGCCTTCAGGACATTTTGTTTTGTTTTGTTGTTTGTGTTGTTAAAGCACTCGCTTTTAATTACTGCCAGTTCTCCCACCATGCAGTCCAGCGCTGTCGTGATACATTCATCCTGAGGAGAGAAGGAAAAAAATCAAGGCATTAGAATTGTACGTACGAAGAATAGTTCTGTCCTGCAGTAAATAGTTGAGGTTCCAATGCTTGAATGAAATGCCTTCAACTACAATTCCCCTGTCATACGCATTTATCGGTAAGGTTTGTAGAACATCTTGTGTGCCACCTTTTAACTCCCTAACCCTTTCTGCCTCACAGAGAATAGCTGTGAGAGCTCAGTCTACTAGTTTGAGGTTTGGCATGATCATATTAACCTTCTTCCTGTGTGACTGATCTGTTTAGCAAGGAGGAGAAAACCTGTGGCTGTAAAGAAACCCCAAAACAGATTAAATGTTGTATTTGCTTACCTGAACATTAGAGCTGCTATAAACTCTTATGTCCTCTTCTCTCTGTTATAAAGTTGAAGGTGGAAAATAAGCATTTTACATTTAAACATAAGGCACATGATTAAAGAAAATTAGTAAATTATAAATAGTAGCTTGAAATTTCAGAAGTGATACTTACACAGCTGACATTTTTCAGTTTTGGAATTATATTCTTTTGTAATTCTTGGATTTTTTGATTCATCAGAGATGTCTGGACATGACTAGCTGCCAGGAATTGTAGAAGAGTCAGGAATAGTATCCAGTGCAGAGAATGCATCGTTCCTTTCACTGAGTTATCTTCAGATTAAGAGTGTGAGAGTTGCTTATAGTTGGGTGTTATTGGTGATCTTATTTATACTCTCAGTGTGGAAACTGAATGGGTGGGCTGAGGACTAGATATTAGCAAATTCAATCAGCTGCTGAAGGTTTTTTTTTTCCTTTGATGACTCTTGGGATTTTTCTTTCTCCTTCACCCCCTCCCCTCCTCCTCTCTGTGTGCATGTGTGTGATAGAGAGTAAGTACTTGGTCCACCTAGAGGATGAAAAAAACACTACCATGCCCTTGCATTTTGAGCATCATTGAGCAATGTTTCCTATGAAGGTAAAGGTATGGTTGACTCTCAGGATTGACTCTGATTGAGATGTTGGACAAATCTGAATGATTTGTCATATGTAAATATTTTATAGGCTTGTTTAAGCAGTCTTGCTTATTTTGACAAGTCAATAGTTCACACAACTGCTTAAAGAGGTGAACGGGACATATGCATTGTGCCATCACATGATGTCTGATTTACAGGACTTTTTTTCATACAGTACAATGCCTTCAAATATTCAATGCAAGTTTTTGTCAAAAAACTAAATTTCCAAAACGAGTGGCGCTATAGTTCATTGACAACAAATCCTCTGACTTATATTTTTTTAATAGTTACTCAGCCTTTGAATTCTTCTATAAGTTTACAAATACAGTATTTACTATTCACAGTATATACTGTTATTGTATTTCAGTAAAGCTTCGGTTTACACTGATTCTACTGAATTACAGTGACTGACAAGAGCAGTAGTTCTTTGGATCAGCTAGATACACTAGATACCTAGCATGATAATAGTACCTAGCATAGTTGTACAAATTATACATAAATCCAAATAATTCCATGGTGTGAACAAACACAATTTTAGTATTTTTGGCTATAAAACTCTTCACAATCAAATACTCTGATATAACATTAGAGAGAACAATGTCAAGACAAGTAATTATTGTTAACTACCGGTAGGTTAGCATAGGTTGTGGGTCAGTGTTGTGACAAATGCTCATTCTAAGCCAAATAGTTGGGGTTATCTATTACATTCACAAACAGGTGACAACACTATCAATGACTGAGATACTTGTGTGAAACAAACAGAACAGTGTTACTGCCTCTCCAGTTGAAATAAAGCAACTTCTCTTGCCTTTCAGTTCTCTGAGCTCTCCATCATCCAAACATTTTACCAATGTTCACCTGTGTCTTTGTTCTTGCTTGATCTAAAATCTTTTTGTACAGATTTTGATGGTCTGACCTGCCATCATGTTTACAACACATTTTCTCTCACAGCCCCTATTTTTTCTTTATTTTCCACATGAGCAGGATCGCCCCCTCATGGAATTTTCAGGTTGAACAGCTTGTTTTTTTCCCGCCATTTACAGTGCCAAGGCAGAAAACATAGAGGTGGTCATACAGCCACTGTGTTTTGCACACAGCGGAATTTGTCATCCACACACAGTGATACACTATTGAATTCACACGCCAGGAAGCAGTGAGCACACATGCCCGGAGCAGTGGGCAGCCCTATGCAAGGCGTCCAGGCAGCAGCTCAAGGGCACTTCAGTCACGTCCTGCCAGTTTAGGGATTCAAATCAGCAACCATCCAGTCACAAGGGCCACGACTGCCTCTGGTGTGTAAACACCAGGCTTTTTTCTAGTGTGCAATCAGAACAGAGACCTAGTGGGGGTGAGGAAACCTTCACTGTATTTTACAAAAAGTCTAATGAATTGAAATTTTGCAAATTTACTTTACAAATGAGCTCCTGAGTAAATCGTTACTGAAAGGAAAGCAGAATGATATATGTTTCACTAAAAAACCAAAGAAAATGTAGCTCTGTATTTTGATTTGTTTTTACAGCAAACCATTTTTGGGCAATAGAGGCATTATTATTACTGCTACTGAGAGCTGAATAGTGAATTCATCATTGCAAATATATAACATTTATAAAGTCTTGTAACTGGAATTGAAGTGCTGAAACATTTAATGCTGTTCTGTGTTTAGGAAATTAGGTAAATGTTTTGGTATGAAAATGATCAAACATTTAATAACTGATTTTGCTGAAATACTCCATACTAAACCATTCATTTTTGACTCATGGTGCCCTCTAGTGTCTGACAATCCCGGGAAAACCTTCGTAATTTTCCTTTCTGCAAGTTTTCTGATTTTACCACTAC